>CP126900.1:2495000-2900000 GCA_030440675.1 Furcifer pardalis | reverse complement strand
ACTTTCTCTCCTCCTCCTCCCTTTTGATGGAGAAAATACATTTGTTTTGCCATGCAGTAGAAATAAATGAAAAAGTAACATGGCCTTGGATGTTGCCAACGGGAAGGTACATCTCTCAACGTTCCCTGTGAGTAGAGAGGCGGATATATCTCAAACGTTTTTCATTTGTTACCTATCCAGTTGTTAACAGCACACTGAGAGAGAAGCAATGGGACTTTTCTCCTCCATCAACATGTTCTGGAACGGGTGACATAACTGAAGATGAGAAACCACTGTTTGTTTGAAGGATACTGGAAGCCTTGAATCTCTGTTCTCAATACATGAGCTTTAAGGGTGCCGAATCCTGTCTCATAGTAGGTCCAGTACCTTGGATAGTTCCTTTAAGCATCAAACTCACTGCTTTAGCAGGCAGCTCCCCCTTGGCTTAATGGTTAAGGCGCTGAGCTGGAGACTTGAAGGATGGGTTTCGATACCCGAGAGCTGCACTTGGGGGCATGAAAGGAGCCTCATTTGGGCCTCCCCTAAAAATCCTTTCAACCCAGAGTAATCTCTGACACGAAAACACACACACAACACACTGCTTTAGCAAAACTAAGGTCACTAGTATTTGCTCCACACACAAGCATCAACTTACATTTGCCAAAAATACACAATTCTATAGCTTCAGGGAGTGCAAAGCTTTTTCTTCCTGAAATGAAACCATACAATGTTCAGAAGACCTATGGAAAATAAACAACATTGATATGCCCTTAAGCAGCCTGACAGATTTAAAATAATATTTAATGCTTGGTAACTGGGTGTTAATGGCTTTGTGGTTAAGACTCTGAACTTGACTGGAAAGTTAGCAAGTCAACAGTTTGAGACCCGACAGAGCTCCTGCCTCTGTCTCAGCTCCTGCCAAACTAGCAGTTCCAAAACAAGAAATTGCAAGTAGATAAATGGGGACCACTTTGGTGGGGAGGTAAACAGCATTCGGTGCACTCCGGTGTGTGCCACATGACCACGGAAACATCTGCAGATGCAGACAGCGCTGGCTCTTTGGCTGTAAATGGAGATGAGCACTGAACCGTAGAATCAGATACAAGTGGCTTTCGAGCAAGGACAACCTTGACCTAAGCAGGTGAGTGGAAGACATTTTGGAGATTGTTCATTCATAGGATCACTATATGTCAGAATGGACTAATGGCAATTAACAAAAAGATACTGATTACTAAAACCTCGGTATATCCACAAACAATGAATAGAAAACATTAGCAAACAGCCTTTTTGTTTTCATGCCTGTTTAGGGAACCAAACACATGAAGGTTGATGAGGGTGGAGATTTGGGATAATGAGAGCCCAGAATGAAAACCAGCAGAAGAGAATCGTATCTACTATCTTATCCAATCTCTCCATTGCGTTTGCCATCTGTAACGACAGCTTTATCTGTTCCCTTGTTTCACAGTTCTTCAAATAGAAATTAGAACATGAATTCATAATGGTGAAAGCAGACGAAGGCCACGTCTCTCGATTCCTCTTGCCTGTTCTGCTATGAGAGACACGGATGTGTTTCTCGTGGATTTCTTGTTAACGCTTCGTGGAATGCTTCCAAAAAAACATATGTTTATTCTTGTTTCTCAGTACTTTCTCCTGTCACTCGGGCAGATGGCTTTATACTGATGCGCCTGGAAATATTATAGTTTAGGAAAGTGTTGCAAGACTGGAATGCCTGCAAACCATGACAATCCTAGGAAAACAGTTTGAAGAAGACATATAACAAGAGGTAGCCGTGTTGTAGAATCCTAATATCACCAGCAACCAATGCAGCTGCCAGTTCTCATTGCTTTTCCAAAGATGGTGCAGGATAAATATAAATCAGAAAAATAAATATATAACATAAATAACCTGGTCACAATAGTCCAAGTCTTGGAAACGTCTCAGTTAGATAACTTCAATGTGCTCTATGTGGGACTATCTATCTCTGAGATTAATGTCAGTTGAGTTACACATGAAACTAATAGCAATCTGACCAACAAAATTAAAAAATGAATAATTTAAAACAAATTCAAATGCTTTAAACACACATAAGAAAGCAATAAAACATAATCATTCCCTCATTTCTCAACTATCTAGTTCACAAAAGCTCGTCTTCTTTGCAGTAGCTTTAGAGTGGTGACTCATTCTCTGCCAATTATTCTTCATTGTTCAATAATTTAAATCCTATAAATAATGTGGAGTATAGCGCAATAATCCTGGTTTTTAAACTAAATGTGGGGTACAGGGTTTACAGATTAGCCAGTTCCATATATAGAACCAATGTATTAATTGAAAGTTATGTGTCCATCTTTTTTTAATATTGAGAAGATAGAGTACCCAAAATTTAAAATTGTGTCTTTGTTGTTTTGTTTGAAAGAGCCTAATGCATCTCTAGATAATTTTATCTGACTAATCAAAGGAAGGTTGAGGATCTGAGGATGAAATTTTTATTTAATGAACTTGTGATTTCAGATCAGTATCATGGGAACAGACACCCTTGGTCTCTGCATTCTCAATGCTTGAGCTTCATGCAGTAGAGCATGAACTTGAACTGTAAAATCTCACCTTCACCATTTGAAGAAAACCAATATTTCATACCCATGATGGCTAACGTTGGCACTCCAGCTGTTCTTGGATTTAAATTCCCAGAAGCCCAAGTCTCTGTGAATCCACACTGATGGGTTTACTGGGAATTGAAGTCCAAGAACAGCTGGAGTGCCAAGGTTCACCATCACTGGCTCATACCATCCCCAACAGCTAACATTTATATTTATTGTAAGCACATTTATGCCACTCCTCTAGATTGCAAAGACAATGTATAATTCTGTTATAGCTTACCTAATGGAGAAATGACCTGAGTAAAAGTTATATATATATGGCATTTGCAATAATTTAATTCCAGGACCTGAGAAGTTGGTTGGTTTTAAACTAAGGATTTATTTATTTTTGGAGGGGAGTCAATTATTTTATCCTGTATAAAGAGTTCTAAAAGAGATCTGCAAGTTCTTTGTAAGTTAAAATACACTTGAAAAATGGAGACCATCTTGTACTATATATAGTAGCCTATAGTGGGCTATTTTGATAATAATGGGTGTGTCTTATATGCTGGCAAATAGGGGTCATTGTTTTTAGTCATTCTCAGTATGGTGAAGACTACATTGTATGTAGGATGGGTTTGTTTTTATTTCTTTGACAACAAATCCCTTTTTTTCTCTCTCTTCATTTTGGGAGTTCTACCTGAGAGGTGTATCTCATCCCTAAGTGTAGCTTCCAATGTGAATGGAAAGAGTTTCATAGAAAAGCAATAGTACTATTAGTTAATCAGAAAAATGACTGAATACACTGGATATCTGAGATTAAACAAAACAGAACAGCAAAAAAGACCAAAAAAATGTTGTGGCATCTTAGAGACTAACTCCTGTATTTAAATGTGAGCTTTCATGGACCAAGTCCACTTCATCAGAATACAATTGTATTCTGTTATAATCCAGTCCTCATCTGAATCTGAGGACAACCTGGAGCAGGAGCCCCAGTGTGTTTCTGGACTAGTTTTACCTACCCACATTTGTGGGCTGTCACTTCAGGAGTCAGTGAGCGCTGAATCAGACTCTGACAGTGATCCCCCTTCGACCTCAGAGCGTTGTCAGCAACTCCTACATAATGATTTACAGCTGCGCCATAAATCCGCCAGAACCCATTCTCAGCAGAGGCTCCTAGCTGATAACCCTTAACTGAGGAAGGTCTTAAGGGCATCCATACAGTTGCCAGACATAGGTGCAACTTCAGTGCAAGCCGACATCCTGCCCGACACCCATATGATCTTGATCTCCCTCGTGACTGACTGCCTTGACAGGACTCTGGACTTCTCTTCTGACCCTGACAATGGACTATGCTCCTGATGGTGAACCTTAGCTCTCCAGATGTTCTTGGACTTCAATTCCCAGAAGCCCAAGCGCCCATTAATTTGTACGAATGGGTTTACTGCGGTTCATCCAGCCTGCGCCACCCTCGTCGCTCCCAGAAGCGGAAGTAAAACGTGCCCATACTAAGAACATCTGGAGTGCCAAGGTTTGTCATCACGGGACTACGCATTCTCTCCGAACTGGTAAACAGACTTTTGATCTCCCTTTTGACTTGGCTATTTGGATATTCCCTAGAAAGACTGCCACTAGTTACCTTCACTCACTGTGCAATGCTACTGCAGAGTTTTCCTGTCCTCAGGGTTGGCCAGCACAGATTCATATCAAGTCATCAAATCAAATCAAATCAAATCCTGATTTATTTATTTATTACTCATATTTACTATCCCGCCCCAATCGGATAAACCCGACTCTGGGCGGGTTTACAGTCCAAGATCAGCATAGAACAGCAAAGGGAACATAAGTTAAAATGGGGGGTGCTAGAAATATATCAAGAGTTAAAATGACAGTGCTTAAAAAGGAGCATTTCTGTTCTAGCATAGAACAGCAAAGGGAACATAAGTTAAAATGGAGATGGGCACATCAAGACATTAAAGATGTAAATGCCCAAAAGAACTAATCTAAGATGGACAAACTGGTTCATCTCACGTTCTTCCACATTACCACCCACCACCCCCTTTGGTCTTGCTGCTATTGTTAAATCTGACATTACTTCCACTGCAAATATGAAGACCCTGGTGAATTCTAGGAACCAGTTATGGGATTTTCATCACCTTGCTGATGAGGCAGCCATCATAATGTTATTATAGAAGGTGTGCTATGGTAGATGGTAAAATAGATCTCTTAACTTATTCCAACAGTACGAGATGTCCTCGGTACAGGAGAGACAGCTAGTATAAGCGTTTTGATGCAATCAAGTTCAAGATAGTAGGAGAAGAGGGAAAGTACAAAGATAATATTCTGCAGTTCTGTAGAGTGCTGGTCTCGGAGACTTCATTGGGGCTATAACACATAGAGAGGGAAAGCTGGCCTCTGTTCTTCAAGAACTTATGGACCAGGTAATGGGATAGCATTGCCTCAAGTAGAGTGAGGAGTGAAGCACTCATCTTTTCTCTGAAGGCTTCCTGTACAATGACCCACACCAACCCCAAAGAGGAAATGGTAGAGGACGAGAGACCACCAGTGGTAGCTCCAGCTGGATTGGGAACAGGAAGAGTTACTAGGGAAATGGAACTGCTATTGGCCCTTTCTAAGGGAGGTCCAATGGCTTGGGTCATCTTGGCAAAACACCAATGGGCCAGTGATGAAAACTGGGCTACAGGGAGAGGCAGAACTGGGTTGGGAGAGCCTCAAAGCATTCACCCGTGGTGGTGAACCTTGGCACTCCAGCTGTTCTCAGACTTCAATTCCCAGAAGTCCTGATCAGCAGGTGTATTGACTTGGGCTTCTGGGAATTGAAGCCCAAGAACACATGGAGTGCCAAGGTTGGCCACCACTGATTCTAGGCTTTGTTCCCTGCCCTAAAAAAAGCAAACACTAACAGAACTGAGTATCTAGAATTCATGAAGCAAATGCTCATTGAATCCCTTGAGGAGCAGTTGTCACACCCTCCAAATTTAGAAAGATCACACAGCACTAAAAGCAAAATATGTTCCAAAAACAGCCCAGCTAAATCCATAAAGCCTAGTTTTAAACTATATTTTTTCTTCTTTGGGTTGTCCCAATCAAACCCTAGACTGCCAACATGAAGCTACTTTCTTGGCTTTGCCGTTGGCAAAACTTAAGTCCTCATTGGTACATGTTTCTGGTTATAACCGGCAGACCAGTAAATGAGCCAAATTCTGTATCTCTCCACACAGCATTTTATTATATAGTTTAATAGAATGCTGTATCAAAATAAGTAGTCTGCTTGGATCTATGTATTTCACCAGTTCCTGTTGCTCTTAGAAGAAAGTGCCAGTTCCACCATTAAGTTTTTGATCATAAGTGTCTCTTATTTTTCTATGATTTATATCTGAACATTGGTCATGAAGAAGGGCTTATGGGTATTACATTGGGACTAATTTAGCTTTCCCTGTGAACTTCCTGCTTTCCTTCTTTTCTCCTGACAACTGAACTGTTAGCTCATTCTCTTTAACGGAAGCTTGAATTTTCATGGCGTACAGACGAGCGGTTTAAAAAGAATAAATTTACTTGAGAAGCATGCGCTTTGACAGATGGCACGGATGGAAATCATGTATCTTAAAATAAAGTTTTGAAGAAGGCACCCTCTTTACAATATGAAACCATCTTTATAAGGCAAACTTTACAGGTGGTATGAAACATACTAAAGTCTGTCCCCAAAGTAGATGTTTGATTTTGTCTTTAAAGTTTGGAATAAAACACAATAGACTTAATAGACAAATAAGTGCATCCTAGGACACACCATGTGTCAACTCTGTACAAAACCAAAAATGAATAAACTGGGACTATCACTAGATGGGCAGGAAAGGCTCATGGAAGAAGACAATGATGCAGAGGAAAATTGAAGGTGTCTGGAGAAAAGGAAGCTCAAATATGAAGTGGATTGACTGAATAATGAAAGTTATTATTATAGCACCTTTTTTGGAAGCCAAAGTGTGGTAAACCCATTCGTGTGGATTCACAGACACTTGGGCTTCTGGGAATTGAAGTCCAAGAACAGCTGGAGTGCCAAGTTTCACCATCAGTTGGGATAGCCATCAGTTGGGAGTAACTTGAGAACACATGGTAATGACAAAAGAGGAAACGAATTCCAGTGAAATCAATTCAACTTATACCCAATGAAACTAAATTCATGGAAATGAACTTACTTTCTATAAACTTCCTGAAAGGAGATATTTTACAAATAACAACAATTAGGTGCTGTTAAGTCAACTCTTGGTGCATCGTGGTGATGCCTTCTAGGGTTTTCTAGGTAGAGTACAATGGTACCTCGAGTTACAAATGGTTTGAGTTACAAAATTTTCACAATACAAATGAAAATCAATTGAAAATAATGGCTCGAGTTAATGAATTTTTCCAGAACAGATTAATTGGTTTTCAATGCATTCCTATGGGAAACTATATTTCAAGCTATGAATGTTGGTTTCAATGCATTCCTATGGGAAACCATATTTCAAGCTATGAATGTTGGTTTTAATGCATTCCTGTGGGAAATTCAAGTTATAAATTTTTCATAACATGAAAAATGCCTTGGAACGCATTAAATTTTTAACTCGAGGTACCACTGTACTCAGATGTGGCTTTCCATTCCCTTCCTCTAGGGCCGTGGTGGTGAACCTTGGCACTCCAGCTGTTCTTGGACTTCAATTCCCAGCACCCCAAGTCCATGTGAATCCACAAAAATGGGTTTACTGCATATAGTAGACCCATTCGTGTGGATTCACAGAGACTTGAGCTTCTGGGAATTGAAGACTGAGAACAGCTGGAAACTGGTAAACCCGTTCATGTGGATTCACAGAGACTTGAGCTTCTGGGAATTGAAGTCGAAGAACAGCTGGAAACTGGTAAACCCATTCGTGTGGATTCACAGAGACTTGGGCTTCTGGGAATTGAAGTCCAAGAACAGCTGGAGTGCCAAGGTTCACCATCATTGCTCCAGGGGGAGCATTTGGGACTGTCAACTTTGCTCAGGGCCAGAAAGACTGGCTCTTCTCCCAGTGATAACAATGGGCAAAGGAACCCAACCAAACCGCTCAGCTATCCATCCTGCAAGCCAGAAAAAGGCTTCATAATCATATCATTTATCAACAGTCTTCCTCTCATTCACTCCCTCCCTCCCTCCTCTCTTACACACACACACACATACACACTCACACATACTTTGAATATTTCATGGATCTGAGACGTAGGAGACTTGACATACCAAGTTCGAAACATAAAACTGAGCCTTTTGACATTTTCAATTGCTTAAATTCATAAAATAGTTTTACTATATTAAAAATAGATTTTAAGTGCTGAAACAGGTAAGCGCTTCTCTCTCTCTTTCTCTCTGTGTGTATGTGTGTGAGAGAGAATGAATGAATTAACTTTCTCCCAGGAAATGTCTCCCAATAGAATTGGAGGCCAAATTATCTGGAGCAAATGACAAAATGCCCCCCCCCCTCTCTTTTTGGCAGTGAAACTGTCTCCTTGCTGATTCAAACCATTAAAAAAAACCTCTTAGAAAGTAAAATTTATGTGCATGAAATTTATAGTTAATTGGAAAATAAAAGAAGAACGATCGTCTCTTTGAAGGCAGCGAAAATAAGACAAATAACTTTGTGGTTAATCTTCAGGAAAAAACCTAACAGTTAAGTAATTTGTGGGTTTCTTTGGCTTAGAATAGAACAAACCCATTTTAAAATGTAAGCAATTCTTTCACAGGAAGGAAGCAAAGCAGCAAAACTTGGGAAGAAGAAGAACATTCCTGGATCTAGTGTGGTATCTTCTTCCCCAACCAGATGCCTAAAGGATGCATCCAAGGGATGGCCAACCTTGGCACTCCAGGTGTTCTTGAACTTCAGTTACCAGAAGTCCAAGTCTGCACTCCCTCTGATCAGGGCTTCTGGGAACTGAAGTTCAAAAACACCTGGAGTGCCAAGGTTCGACATCACTACACTAAGGCATTATTTCCCTGTAACAGGTATTTAAACGTATGCTGCATCTAATTCCCAAACTCAGATACAGGCATCATGACAAGTTAGCTATTGATGGCTTTCTGCAGTGATCTTCATGTCTAGCTGTAGATTGGGAAGGCACACACCTTTCTAGATCTACTCAGTGGTGCTTAAATCTAGAACCAGAGTTTAGTCCTCTGGGAGGGAAAGAGAGGTGGAGAAGAATAATTTTAAATTAATTTAAAGTTAGGAATCTTTTCTAGTACTCTTTGATAAAGAGATAAAGTGATTAACCAGAACTCTGAAGACTTGAGTTTGAGTCTCTGTTTGGCCATGAAAACATATGGAGTGGTAACCCTGGTAAAACAAATTATTTAACTACCTCACCTATATGTGAAGCCAATTCATAACCAGGAAGGTGAAGCCAAAAGTTTATCTCAACAACACTTTCTTTTTACCAAAGTTTGATGGGTCGAAAAATCATAGGTCCGCCAAAATGTTCACAAAAAAATCTGCACTTTTCTTTTACTTATTGAGCCACAGTTTATGTCGGAGAAGTGAAACAATAGTTCTTCTAGCATTATTTCAAACCCTCTGTGGAATACTGCTTACTTGTCGTAAAATAAATGGAGCAACAGGGACACCCTAAGCAACAATATATTGCATTATATCCTTTCTCCGCTTGATCCAATTAAAGAATGTTTTCTACCTTGAGCTAAAGTGAACCACCAGCAGAATCAGCCTCTGGGAAACTAGACGTATTCCTACTCTATCCCTGCTGTCGTCCGTGCGAAGGGAGACACAACTTGTTCTTTCTCAGCCACAAAGTCGATTCTGACCCTTTGCGACCCCATGGACCCCATGGCTCCTCTGTCATGCACCATCCTCCGGAGTCCACCTAAATCCATGCTCACCATATCAACCATGCTGTCTGACCATCTCATCCTCTGCCGCCCACGTCTCCTTTTGACTTCAATCTTTCCCAGCATCAGGGCCTTCTCAAGTGAGTCCTCTCCTCCCATTTGGTGGCCAAAGTTCTTGAGCTTCATCTTCAGTATTTGTCCTTCCAAAGAGCAGCCAGGGTTGATTTCCTTCAGCATGGACTGATTTGATCTCCTTACAGTCCAGGGGACTCTCAAGCGTCTCCTCCAGCACCACAGTTCAAAGGCGTCTGTTCTTCTGCCCTCAGCCTTCCTTATGGCCCAGCTCTCATGGCCATACATTACTACTGGGGATACCATTCCCTTGACTATGCAGACAATAGTTGGCATTGTGATTCTCTATTTATTATGCTGCCTAGGTTTCCCATACCTGGCCTCTCAAAGAGAAAGCATGTTTTTATTCTATGGTTGCCATCGATAGTCCTTGCTTAGGTTCCTGGCCTATTCCTACACCTAGATATTTCTTTTTGTTGTTCAGTCGCACAGTCGATACCGACCCTTTGCGATGACCCCATGGACCACTGTCCGCCAGGCACTTCTGTCCTCCACCATCCTCCTCAACTCGCTCAGCTCTGTGCCCACTGCATCCACAATACCATCTAGCCATCTCATTTTTGCCCACCCCCTTCTTCTTTTGCCCTCCATCCTTCCCAGCATCAAAGCTTTCTCAAGCGAATCCTCTCTTCTCATTTGATGTCCAAAGTACTTTAGCTTCATCTTTACTATTTGACTTTCAAGGGAGCAGTCAGGGTTGATTTCTTCTAAGATTGACCTATTTGTTCTCCTCGCTGTCCAGGAGACTCTCAAAACTCTCCTCCAACACCACATCTCAAAGGCATCTATTCTTCTGCGCTCAACTTTCCTAATGGTCCAACCATACATTGCCACCAGAAATACCATTGCTTTGACTATACAAATTTTTGTTTACAATGTGATGTCTCTACTTTTCACTATTATGCTCCCCAGGTTTCTCATTGCTTGCCTCCCAAGAATCAGTCGCCTTTTTATTTCATGGCTGCAATCTCCATCTGCAGTGAGCTTTGATCCCAAGAAAGTAAAATCTGTCACTGCTTCTCCTTCTTCCCCACCTATTTTCCAATATACCTTAACAAGATTTGAACACTTTGCTAGTTCTTCTGCAACCAGCAGAATTTAAACTGTGGTTTTCTGTCTTTATCTATTGCCTTATCTGCATACTTGTGTCCTGCCTCTAAGTGTATTCCCTTGCACCTTAGCAAAAGAAAAAGAAAAGAGGGCACTAATAATCAAAACAAGACACTTGGGTTAATTTATAATTACGAACAGATGCAGTGGCTAAGACACTGACTGGAAGGTGACAGGTCAGCAGTTCGATTCCTGAGTACTGCAGGATGGAATGAGCTCCCGTCTCTGTCCCAGCTCCTGCCAACCTAGCAGTTCGAAAGCAAGAAATTGCAAGTAGATAAATAGGGACCACTTCGGTGGGAAGGTAAACAGCATTCTGTGCACTCCGGTGTCTAGTCATGCCTGCCACATGACTACGGAAATGTCCGCAGAAGCAGACAGCACTGGCTCTTTGGCTTTGAAACAGAGATGAGCACTGAACCCTACAGTAGGATACGACTGACTTTTGAACAAGGGAAACCTTTACCTTTACAGTTGCGAAATATGAAGTTATTATTATTATTATTTAATTAAGCAGATGTCCCAGTTTACTGTACATCTTATGTGAGCAGAAAAGTTTGACTTGAGTTGAGTTTGCTATCCAGGATATAAGTCTGCATTGGACACTTTCATAGTCCTGGATCCTCCTTCCTAATACTCTTTATCTTTCTAACAGTCCTGGACTGAACAGCTATTAAATGGGTCTATTGTTGTTCCAAGCAAACAAATAAACAAGTACACAGACACTGCAGTGTGCCACTTCTTCAAACAGAGGACCGTGCCATGTAAAAGTGGAGACACGACCAACCTATCCCTGCACATTTTGCCTTGAGGCAGGCTTCTCCAAATGAGAACTCATTTTCCATCACCATTTCCGTCCTTTTGGTTTTATATCGTTTTTTTTAATAACTGATAAACATTTAATGGATTGTCATGACAACCTCATCGTTCTACAATCTGTTAAACTGAATTAGATTTCTCCCCAGAAGTAAATTCTCCCAGGCTGGAGACACTTTGTTTCCTTATGAAGGATGTACCAAGATAAGAAAAATAACAGCAACAAATCCAAACTTCTTAAAATACTTTTGCTTTTCCGAGAACATCTCTGAAAGTTTCATTTCTCCCCTTCTACCTAATAGAGAAAGAGGTCCCTTTTGTAGGACAGTCCTTGGATTCGATCCAGACCAAGGTTCAAGGTTGACTCAGCCTTTCATCTCTCCAAGGTCAGCAAAATGAGCACCCGGCATGTTGGGGGAGGGGAAATACTAATTACCTTGTAAACCACCCAAAGAATACATTAAGCACAATGGGTGGTATATAAGTATAATTGCTATTGCTACTCTGCAGAGAGATATAATTTCCCTCATAGACTCTTCCAGAAAGACGAACACAAGATTTAGGGCATGAGAGAAAATGGGGGCTAGAGGAATAGTTGTTTCCACTTGCAAAAATGAAACATAGTTGAAAGAATACAATAATAATAATAATAATTTTGTGTCAGAAATTATTCTGGGTTGAAAGGATTTTTGCAGGAGAAACTCCACACAGGGAATGCCCGAATGAGGCTCCTTTCATGTCCCCAGGAGCTGGGACAGAGACAGGTGTTCAATCTGTCATGCAGGGCCCAGGTCACAAACTGCTGACTTGCCGGCCTTCCAGCTAACAAGGTCAGCTTCTTAACCACGGAGCCATGCAGACCCTTAAGAATGTAATGCAATTAACAACATGGTTGAGTCCCAATTCAATAAACACATGGGAAATTTTTCTTCCATCTTGAAATATGTGGGAGATTTCCCTCTTTGATCCCAACCACCAGACAGTTTTGGCGACTGAAAACAGAGGGAAGACTTGAAAATGTTGATGGTGTACTTGTATACAGCTGCAATAGTACAATTCAGTTAAAATTAAGTCAAGAAAGTCACAGTAAAGGGGAAGTCCACATCCTCCAAAGTGTAATGCAGGTGAAATTTAAGATATCTATTTCTGAAGCTTCTTCAGGTAAAAAAAAATCACCATTTCCACAACACAACGCAATGAGGAATTCCCAAACAGAGGGGCTGTTGCTATGCTAGCGAATAATATTCATTCGTCACGTAAAGTATGGTTGAAAAAAACATATCATAGAGGGTTCCATGAGTTATGGTTATTTGAACCTTACAGCATTTCTATCTGGGCTAAGTAGTTGGTCAACATTCATACCTAACATGAAGCCAACATGATTATTAATAGTTCTTAGGGATAAGGTAATAATTAATATGGAATTAATGAAGCCCTTGAATCCAAAAGTTTGGACTGCTCTTGGGCAGTTCGCTACTTTACTTCTGCTATAATAGCTGCAAAGTGCTTTTTAATCTGGACCTGGCTAAAATAAGGGAACCACTACCCTAATTCCAGCCTTTAACAATTATCATTTTTACTTCCAATATGTATCTATGGCAGTAATGGTGAACCTTGGCACTCCAGGTGTTCTTGAACTTCAGTTCCCAGAAGTCCTGATCAGCAGGAGGGCTTCTGGGAATTGAAGACCAAGAATATCTGGAGTGCCAAGGTTCACCATCATGGAACTAGACAAACTAGCATGTGAAAATATTGCCTATGAATGCCCACTTTGTGTTTTAGGAATCTGGCTGCACAGCCAGAAGTTATAAGTTTGATTCCCCACTGTTTCTCCTTGATAGGGGCTTGAGTCAATGATCTATAGCAGGGATGGTGAAACTTGGTCCTCCAGATGTTCTTGAACTTCAGTTCCCAGTTCAGGTCTTCTGGGAACTGAAGCTCAAGAACATCTGGAAAGCCAAGGTTCACCATCACTGAAATCCTAAAGAGTCACTTCTAGCTCTGAAGATATAAGATTATTCTAAGATATTATATCATCATGACAAATTGGTTGGCTACTTTTGGTGATGGTGAATGTAATCATTTCCATTTCCATCCTGCCTTTCCAATAATAAGTTGTGTCCAAGACAACTTACAATAATAATAATAATTTCATGTCAGAAATTATTCTGGGTAGTCTCTATTTATCTACTTGCAATTTCTTGATTTCGATCTGCTAGGTTGGCAGGAGCTGGGACAGAGGCAGAGACACAAACCATCATGGAGTACCCGGGTCTTGAACTGCCGACTTGCCTGTCTTCTATCTAACAAGATGAGCTTCTTAACCACTGAGCCACCGCAACTTACATTTATGTTCAACTTACTAGGAAAACATTTCGACCTTCTGAAAAGTTAAAGAGTCTTCTTCTTTATTAATCATCTTCATCTTCATCTTCATCTTCATCTTCATCTTCATCTTCATCTTCATCTTCATCTTCATCTTCATCTTCATCTTCATCTTCTTCTTCTTCTTCTTCTTCTTCTTCTTCTTCTTCTTCTTCTTCTTCTTCTTCTTCTTCTTCTTCTTCTTCTTCTTCTTCTTCTTCTTCTTCTTCTTCTTCTTCTTCTTCTTCTTCTTCTTCTTCTTCTTCTTCTTCTTCTTCTTCTTCTTCTTCTTCTTCTTCTTCTTCTTCTTCTTCTTCTTCTTCTTCTTCTTCTTCTTCTTCTTCTTCTTCTTCTTCTTCTTCTTCTTCTTCTTCTTCTTCTTCTTCTTCTTCTTCTTCTTCTTCTTCTTCTGCCAGTATTACACATACAGCCATCCTTTTCTGTCCTGAACTCAAGATTACCTGCAAAGTCTCTTTTTTTTTTCTTACTTCCACAACAGTTCATTGAGAAAGGCCAAGCTGAAATGCTTAACCTGACTGGTGTCTCAAGGTCATCCAGGGAACTGACTGACTAAACAGATATTTGAACCAAATATCAGAAATCCAGCTTCTTGTATCTTGCTGCATCACGTTTCTGAAATTAACTTTTGCAAAGTAGCAAACCATAAGGAGAAACATTTGGCTTCAGAATACTGGATTTGCCCTTTTACCCAGGATGTTAAATATCTAAGTGAGAGTTTTAAAATAAAACTTTTGGGGGATACTTCTTTAATATAGCAAAGCAATAAAAGCCATCACACTTCCCTACCGCCCCCATAGCGCTTTGTGCACTCCCTGGGAGGTTCCATGTTAATTAGCATTTTGCCCCAACATGCTGGGTACTTATTTTACTCACCTGGAAGGCTGAGTCAACCTTGGACCCTGGTCAGAATCGAGCTCTCAACCTTTTGGTTACAGTATGGCAGGTTAACCACTGCATCACCAGAACTCATTCTTCTTAGCAACAGCTTAGCTCTATTGCTTTCCCTGATATTCAGTTTCTATCAAATTCCTCATTGATTTTGACCCTGCCTGGGAGGATATCATGAGGACCACAATTATAAATTGATTTTGCCCATTAACGATATATTCAACAGGGTCATAAGGCGTTGATACAGACGATAGCATTCTCAACAGTAAACAGCTGACTAGCACAATTCCTATTTATAAACTGGACATTGGTGACCGAATAGAAGCAGGCAGAAAGTGGAAAGAAAACATGTTTATACCATCATGCCAGTCTCTCACTATTGGTTTCGTTTAGATAGAGAAGTCAGCAGTACGTATGGGTGAAACTTCCCTGGGGTGGCATTTGGAAATGCAACCCAATAAACAGGACCCATGACACTGCGCATCTATGTGCATGGCAATTCAACAAAAGTACATCATTTGTGGTGAAGTCAAACAAACAAGAGTAACCTAGTCAAACATAGCACAAAGTACTTTCTGCATTTTATTTTATTTTTACAGTGGGAAGAGATTCCTTTGCATAAGGGAAACAGCTATTATTGTTTCAGCTCAACGCAACCAAAAATTATATTGTCTCTGATATTGCATTTTGCACACAAAGACGTTATCATATTGCATTCCTAACAACATCACGTTCTCTTTAACAATCCATATGTGGTAATTCAAAAGAGATTTTTTTCCCTTTTAAAAACCTAGAGTCATTAACAAAAAGGAGGAAAAGCCATTTCAGCATAATTTAGGTAATTTACTTACTTCCAAATTACTACAGGCACTGAAAATATTATTATTCCACTCCTATGCCTTGATATTTATTAACTCCCACAAAGTGAAGAAAATGTGCAATTCAGCTTTTGTAAAACACCACTCTTGCAAAACTGCTGAGGGGGTGGGAAAAAAGACTCAACGTATTTGGTATTATTGTTTTTTTAAATCACATCAAATAACAGGCAGTTTGTAATACGTAAATCTGAATGTTGTTTTGTTTTGCTGAACAATTGCTCGCCCTAAACAGACTTCTGTTGTGTTTTAAACTGAAACTGCTAGACCGCCACATATAACCGAAAATGGTCCTATGGCCAAATTATAAACAGGATCTTTTAATTATAAGGCAACCCAACTTAAAGAAGTAGGAAGTGTCTACTGACTAACCAAGAGAAATATATCACTTTCAACTCTGAAAAGAATGGATGCATTATATCAGAAAGCTGGCTTGCAAGAGCATGATTCAAACTCAAAGATATTTCATATATGCAGGCACATTAGGAGGCAGAGAAGTTCTAGCCTCATGGAAACACGTTTAATTAAATGCAGGTTCAATTCAGAAAGTCATCTGTGGTCCCTAAAGATAAAATGTCCCAGCAAACTTGAGTTGGGCTAGGAAAGACCCTCTATCCTTGCCAATGTCCCCCTTTCTGACCACTTCCTCCATGCGCCGGTTGTATGAATCAAAAGCCATTCCTCCAGCAAAACAACATTCTGGGGAGCAAATGCCACTGCTGTCCTTCTGGAGAGTTTGCACACACTTTATTTAACGGTACCTTTTTCCAAAGAGGAGAAACCACATCGGCACACTTCCCGGATGGCTTCCAAGTTGCCTTTATCCCAGGAGACGGGCTCCGATCTCTATTCTAATCACACAGCGCGATGCCAAGCGCAAACACCAACCTTCCCTGCGTTAATGTTGGCGAGACACTGAAGGCAGCTACCTAACATGTCAATTTGCACCTCCTGCCAACTCCCCCCACACACACACACACCTCTTACGCTCACACTTCCACATCTGTGGGGAAGGGGTTTCATGCTCAAACTCTGCACCCCGTGTGGGAAGAAATCGCCTTCCTCCGTTAACCCACCTTCTCCCCATGGCTGGAGTTGAAATGGTTGAAAACCCTCCTTACCTGAAGGGCATCTCCCACGACTGCAATTAACTGGAAAGATTTCATTGTTGGCCGCAAACTGCCTTCCTTTGCCTCTCTAGGAGAGGACGGGAGAAGTCAGGGGAAGCAGAAGAAGGCCACCACGTGCCACCAATACAAATGAATTCAGACATCTGTCACGCTTACGGCACACTTGTTCTGTTCCTGCTCCCCCCCCCCTTCTGCTTGCCTTCACAATGCTCGCATCAGGTGCGATTGGGTGTACCTCTCTCTCTCTGCTGCTTTTTGCTCCAGGAAACACTCACACCAATGAGTAACACAAAGACAAGGAAGGGGGGGATAAATGCACAAAGAGACAACAAGAAATAATGGCCCATTCAAGCTAGGCCTGAGCAAAAGGTAGGTTTATCTCCTTTCCCTCTCTCCCACTCTCTCTTTAATGGTGTATTAAATATGCAACAGAACCGTACAGCCCCATCATCCGGCTTCCTCCCTCTTCCCCCCCTTCTTCTTCCACGGGGTGATGTGCAGCTCCGTGTTCGGTTCTGTGTGTCTCACGCTCACGTCCCTCCCTTGTTCTCTCAAGCATTAAATATGTACCACATGACAGAATAGGGCACCTTGCACAGCCCCTCCGTGCCTCGCACTTGACAACCAAGTCTAGCTCACGAGCAATGAAATATCTGAAGGCAGGAGGTAAGCACTTCCAATTATTTATGCCACGTCGGCATTACTCAGTACATTTATGGGACAGCCTGTGACGCTAACCTGTGTTGGACATTATGCATGGATATAGATCTATATTTATACCCTCTTTCTTGCACTGATACACAACTGGGGTGGGGTGGGGGAAGATTGTGTTTGCCTTCTCTCCTGTACGTGGCGTGTCCTACCGATGTACATTTGACCTTCTCTATTTATATTGCACTGTTAGAAATCCAGCTGTGATCTTTCTTAGCTGTGATCACAGCTCAAAGATGTAGGAAGAGAATACCTGACCAATACATTAAAGTGTCCTGGCCACCTTGCGCACATAAATAACAATATCCGAGAGATCGCAAAGGACCCCGAGGAAGAACACCCCGTAGATGGGAAGATTTTTCTCAAGAAAAAATGTTGGACCAATATGGAGAAGAACTGCCAGTGCAGATTGCTATGGAGAGAAGATGTGCGGGATGTTGTCGCAGAGATATCTACTCATACAAAGACTCCTCACTGAATAATGACTGAAACGTATCCAAAGTAAAAGTTAGAAATCCATTCATGTCTGATTTCCAGATCAAACCAAGCTTCATGTCATTTGAAGAGATGGCTTGAGGATAACGAACTAAAACTGGAAATTCAACTAAAACTGGAAATTCAACACATACAAAATGCTTACCTTACTTTTGGAGTCACGGCATGCATAGCAGAGAAACTTATTTATACCACACGTTTTGCATGTAACGAGACAAATGAGTGGGCCTTGCATTACGCATGACTGGTATCAAGTTCCATCCATTTCAATGACCAGGATCCTGTTACATATTTATGCCCATGTAAGCACAATTGCTAAAATCACAGCAGCAAATTTCCACTGGTTAAGTTGACACTCATGTTCCAAGCTGCATGGCAATCACATAGCTTGACCCGTGACTAAGAAGAGTAAGTGGCAACTCATTAATTAGTGGCAATATTATACTACAATTTATGCAGTGACATTGAAACGAATGTAAACCTACAACAGGATTCTGCCCAATGAGACTGTTACTCTTTGTATGATGAAGCCTAGATCCATTCCAAGCCATAGTGTACATATTACACAATTGATTCATTACTCACCCACAGAGACAATAAAGACACGAATTAGTACTTCACAAAAAGGCAAGATTCACTAGAAAAGACAGCAATGCTAGGCAAAGTTGAAAGATAGCAAGGAAAGAGATGGCCTGAACTTGGGATGGACTGACTTAGTATAGGTCAAGGTTGTCCTTGCTTGAAAGCCAGTTGTATCTGACTCTAGGGTTCAGTACTCATCTCTGTTTATAGCCAAAGAGCCAGCGCTGTCTGCATCTGCAGACATTTCTGTGGACATGTGGCAGGCATGACTAGACACCGGAGCACACAGAACTCTGTTTACCTTCTCCCCAAAGTGGTCCCCATTAATGTACTTGTAATTTCTTGCTTTGAAACTGCTAGGTTGGCAAGAGCTGGGACAGAGACGGGAGCTCACTCCGTCATGCAGTACCCGAGAATTGAACTCCGACCTTCCAGTCAGTGAGTTCAGTGTCTTAACCACTTGAGCCACCGCAGTCCCTTCCTCAAAAAAAGGTGCGGAAATATGTTCTCTAGATCCATAGTAAAACATAAAGCCTAATTTGAATCCCTACAGGAAAGTTATCTTACTATGACATTTGCATTTTAGCACATAGCATGACGGAAACAAGACAACTTAGGTGGACTCTTAGCAAGCATTATAAAGCTTAAATAACCAGCTGCAACCACATTATTAACACAATTATAAACATATAAATATAAGCCTTATGACTTATTCCACAACACATGAGGCATTTCTACCAAGGAAGCACAATCAGTTTGATTAGGAAAAAGAAGCAAATTTTCCATCTTAATTTTTTTTTTACAGAAAAGCAATTATAAGAGATACTGTATATACTTGAATATAAGCCTAGACTTGTAAGTCCCAAAATGAGCCCCCAAAAGTGGAAATGGCTTATACTTGGGTCAACGGCCACGAGGATCCCAAGACTGCGTCGGATTGATGTGCACCAAAAAATTAATTAATTTTACCATATTTTCATGTATTTTGATTATTGAAATTCACTAGCATTTTTCATCTTCGGCTTACACTCGGGTCAAATCTATTTTCCTGGGTTTTCAGGTCAAATTATTTTAATGTGCTAATGCAATAATTAATTAGAAAGTTGTTGGTGAGAACTGCATTTATATCGAATAGGGAGAGTGCCAATATAAATCGATCCAGCTTTGTGGAATACCAGTTCCTATAACTTCGGCTTTGTTCAATTAACGTGCCTGTCTGATATGCAGATGCTAAATATGTTGCTTGTCATACTGAAGACATGATAAGTTGGGAAGACTCTAAAGTGGGTTGGCGCATTCTCAGAAGACCAGATCAGCTTTTGGACTCTCTCAATGTGAAAGCTAAGAATCTCAGCTCCAACAATATTCTCTGGAGGAACCAGTCATCAAAGGAGACTTCCTTAATTAGAAAGCTCCCCAATTATGCATCCCTTCTGAAACTGGGAATTGAGCTTCATACCTGCCTTACGATCGCCAACCTTGTCCCTCCATACAAGAATATACATAACTCAAGAATAAATAAACCAACTAGCTCCGAGGAGCTCATAATATAAGTCAGATAATTCTCCTTGCAATAGAGGATGACCTTCTTGCTACCTTAGACAAGAGGTCTCTCTCAAATGTCTCACTTTGGCATCTGTTAAGCTACACTCAAGAAAATAAAGATTGCAATTAGAAATTAATTGGATGTTTACCTCTTAATGTAGCTCTCTCTCTCTCTAACTTTCTGCCTCCACTTAGGCACACTGTATCAGCTGTCTTGAGCTAAGGCCATGCTTTAGGCTTGTGATGGCTAACCTTGGCACTCCAGATGTCCTTGGACTTCAATTACCAGAAGCCCAAGTTAGCACTCCTGCTGATCAGGGTTTCTGGCAATTGATGTTCATGAGCAGCTGGAGTGTCAAGGTTCGCCACCACTGTTTTAGGCCAAGCTTCCATCCATAGATACTTCCATCATAGGTAAATTTCCATCATGGGCAATTTCAGCAGTTGAAAACTCTCAAGTTGAGTTGGGCTTAGGGAAAGCTACCCAAATCATATCAGCTCCATCTTGGCTTGCAAGAGATGAGTCAGAACCACACTATCAGTGCAACGATGACAATAACAATTCTCAGTTGGGTGTGTGGATGTGTGCACACCCACACACTTGTGCATCTGCATCAAGAGTGGACAACCTTAAATGTTTTTATCGTGTTGTAGTGTAAATATGTTTTGTATTGGATGCATTTCTTGTAATTTTTAATTATTTTTTGTTTGTACTTTATTTTGTATTTTACCTGTACTTTGAAAATTAATTTAAAGAGAGAGAGAGAGAGAGAGAGAGAGAGAGAGGAAAACCTTGCTTCAAGCCTGTATTTCAACTCATGGCATCCATCATAGGGTCCCAATAAACCCATCTATTTTTTTTTCAAAAGAATAAATAGGAAGTAACCAAACTGAGCCATTAATTTTTATTCTTACTAATATTTGGAGTGGGTGAGCCTTAGATGATTTCCCATAATCCAAAACCTGGCAACAGAAATGATTTTCTACAGAAGGAGGTTTTTTAAAAAACTCAATTAAAAAATACTTTTTAATAAAGAGGCCCTGGAGTAGATTCAACAGCTGGAGAAATGCCTCTTATGCGGACCACAGGAATCAGCACCTGGTCCACAGCTGTGAGTGTAGCTCACACCAATTTACACACACATCCATTTAAAGATGAGGCAGTGTCTGGCCTCTTCTCCCCTGGGAAGCTGCAGTCTTTTTTTTTTCCAGATGCAACCTGAAGCCAAAAATTAGTGCTGATTTAACTGCTGGAAACTATGACTGAGGGAGAAAGAAGGGTTTTTTTTATAAAAAATCTCTTGGACTAGTAATCCCATTATCCCCCATTCTGGGAGTTCTACCTGGCAGACAGACACCTGGACAGACACTTGACAATGACCTAAATGTGGTTTACCTGGAAGGAAAAGCCTTCATTGGGAAGCTTTGGGGTTCAGCCTCCTGCCCAGATTGGAAATTCCCAGGTAGCAAATGATTAGGAACTGGAGGTTTGGTTGGAGTTAGCAAATGTTTCATTTTATGTTAGAAACCTAACATTAGCTGTGCAAGACTGAGCAATTAGGGGGGGGGGGGGAATCTACAATGTGAATAAATAGTCCATATATTAATATTTAAGATTGTTTAAGCCAAGGGAAGACAGAAAGTAGAAATGGTCTAGCAGTGATTTCTGGGTGATTTGCAGAGTATCTGGAAAGGCTGAGAAGTTACTTTTTTTGGGGATCAACTCCTTGAATCTCAATCTGTCCAGGTAATCCTGCTATGGTAATAGAGTAGTCCAGGGTTTCGCATCCTTGGACCTTCAGGTGTGTCTGGTCAACAGAGGCACACCTGCTGATCAGGGATTCCTGGAATTGAAGGCCAAGAACATCTGGGAGGGGGATCAAGGTTGAGAAACCCTAGTGTAGTCCATACTGCCAACAACTCAATGCTGATCAACAGGTAGCAGGTAACTAACCCAGAGGTCAGCAAACTTGGCTCTCCAGATGTTCTTGGACTCAATTTCCCAGAAGCCCCTGATCAGCAGGGGTACTGACTCAGGCTTCTGGGAATTGAAGTCCAGGAACACCTGGAGAGCCAAGTTTGCAGACCAGTGAACTAACCTGACAACCCTGAGGACTAATAGCCTTGGGTGCTGAAGTCTCCAGAGAAAGGTGATGGTCCCCAAGTGGAGTATATCCCACTGGAATCCATCTTGATGGAGGGCAGCAGCTTCATCAAAACTGCCATGGGGCTGATGAGAAGGACTTTGTGTGCCAAAGGGACTCAGGACCAGAAAGTGACTCATGGAACTGGATCAGTGGGGCAGGTTTCATGCTGCGATGCGGAAGGCAAAAGGAAGACCACTGCATTATATTGTTCCCAGGACAATTTTCATGTCTGCTCACTATGGTGATAGCTAATATCTTGAGTCAGATACAGCACTTGAAGAAGAAGGTGGTAGACTGGGCTAGGGCTGGGATGGCACAAACCTTGGCACTCCAGCTGTTTTTGGACTTCAGTTCCCAGAAGTCCAAGTCTCTGTGAATCTAAATGAATGAGTTTACTGTATGTGCAATAACCTCATTCGTAGGGATTCACAGAGACTTGGGCTTCTGGGAATTGAAGTCCAAGAACAGCTGGAGTGCCAAGGTTCTCCATCATGGGACTAGGGTCATAAATCGTACTCTCTAAATTTCAAGTCCTCAGGTAAGAATGAAAGAAAAACAAAACTGCCCACCGTCTGCATCAAAGTCTTTATAAATTAGTGCAAATGGTTTGCCTATAAAATTAGTATCCTTTCTTTGGGGATCAAAACATACCCATATATCAAGCAGTTTTAAAAGATGCAAATAGACCCTCATATGTTCTCTTTGTGACTGTAGTGACTTAGTGGTCAAGACTCTGTGCTGGATGACTGGAAGGTTGGCAAGTCAGCAGTTCAAGACCCGAGTGCCACATGACGGAGTCAGCTCCTGTCATCTGTCTCAGGGCAGAATGCTGTTTAGCTTCCCACCAAAGTGGTCCCTATTTATCTATTGGTAATGTCTTGCTTTCAAGCTGATAGGTTGGCAGGAGCTGGGACAGAGACGGGAGCTCACTCTGTCATGCAGTACCCAGGAATCAAACACCGACCTTCCAGTCTCAAACAGGGAGGAAATAAAGATGCTGGTCCTTCAAGGGGAGTGAGCAATTGTGAGCTTGTTCCAAGATAGAACTCAATTACTGGCTCTATATATCCATTATTGAAACCGAAACGATGCGTAAGGCATCCCAATAATTATTGATCTCAATACAGGGCAGCAATATGACCCACGTCTTCTACGTCATAATACAGAAAATATCTATCCGTTGAGAAAAGAAATTGGGAAGCATAATTAGAAACAGACACTTGGGGGCTCCCTATGCCTGAAGAATTAGGACTAAAATCATTTCAGTCTATGATCCAACTAATGATCCAACAGGCGAGGCTAATGAAGCATATTCTATTGCAAATGTTATCATATGATTCATGGCAAACATATTCTGGCTTTTCCCCGGAATGGATTATATAGCTGATGTGTGTTTGTGGGGGGGCAGTCTGGAAGGGATGATTGACGTATGACAAAGTAAATCAATCACATATGCTTTTTGGTGCTTAACAACTCAAGAGATTGTGTTCTAGGAGTTTGAATTTTTGCAATTATTGCTTTGTAAAGGATTTATTAGTTTTCCACACATTTATTGTGGTCTTTCTCGGGTTTTTTTTTTGCACTGATTTATTATTCACTTGTTCATTTCCATTTCTGGAAGCCCCTAGAAATCAAATTATGGGCCATAAACTTGACAGATAACTGAATATGCCAATAGTCTTAATGGTGCCGACAGAAGCATGCAGGTAAATAAATTTCATGTCAGAAATTACTCTGGGTTGAAAGGATTTTGGCTGGAGAAACATTGCATGGGGATACGCTAATGAAGCTCCTTTTATGTCCCCAAGATCCATCATGCAGCACTTGGGTATCGAAACCTGACCTTCCAGTCTCCAAGCTTAGCGTCTTAACCACTAAGCCACCACAGTGCATGCACATGATTTACCATTTGGCAGCCAATTCAGTGGATCTACTCTTACTTGAGACTATCAATGGGGTATTAGTCTGAGCACCACTTAAACTCCAATAAGAGTGGATCTACTGAATTGGTTGTCAAATGCTAAATCAACACGTAAACCAGGGGTTCCCAACCTAAGGCCAGTGGGCCGGATCTGGCCTATGACACCATTTCATGTGTCCCTCACCTCTCCTAGAAGCAAAATGGCCACCCCTTTGAAGTTTTGGGGACAAAATGGCCACCCCTGTTCTGCAGGCAGGGCAAAACAGCCATCCGGCCCTCGAAGCGGACTGAGAGAGCATGACCCGGCCCCTAGCTTGAAAAGGTTGTGAACCCAAGACATAAGTAAACATGCAAATTGATCTCATTCTCAGTTCTGTTGTTTTCCTGAACTCCACATGGGATTTCTTTTTCGCTCACCTTTCTATCACAGTTCTCAATCTTGTTAACTGGGGGGCCAGGTCATGCTTTCTCAGATAGCTTCAGGGGCCGGATGGCCATTTTGCCCGTCCTCAACCACATGGCACTTCCTGATGTAGTGGAAGCAAGGGGGGGCACATGAAATGCAGGTTGATAGTCCCTGCTCTATCATTTCAAAATAGCTGTTTCCCCCCTGTTGTAGAATTCACGTTTGGTTAGTACATTTTTACACCCTACAATCTTTCTAAATCTTTTTTTTCCTATGTACACTACTTTTTCCCCCCTTTTTGACAATATTTTGTTCCCATGCATTGTTCAAATAAAATTACTGTATCAATATTTATCTGTATAAAATATTAAAAGGGAGAGAAAATAAATATGTTCAGCAATGACAGCAAAGTGGATGATAGTGTTTATTTTTGTTAATAGTGTCAAAAGATAGCATTTTTATGAATCTGTGTGTCTGTTTCAAGGCAACACATTTTTCTATTCTCCAGTGACGAACTGTTCTAACTATAAAGCAGTTTTGTACGTGGTACCCTCGACTCAATTTATATGAACAGCTGCTATGTCACCTTATAATCATTCAATAGGGTGTAAATCAATGGTTCTCAACCTTTACAAGCAATGGGCCTTTCTCAGTCAACTTTAGGTACGGATGTTCATTTTGCTCTGCCATTTTGCCCCAACAGCATCAAAGAGGTGGCCATTTTGTTTCTCAAATGCCCTTGGAGAGGGAGGGGAGGCACATGAAATGACACCACTGGCTGCATCTGGCCCACAGGCCTTCGCTTGGGACTGGTGTAAATGAACAGATAATATTGTTCAAACCACTATTGTTAATTCTGACCCCAATTATCTTTAAATATATATATATTAGACAACCTAAACATTTCATTTGTTAAATGGTGAACCATAAGTTTCCATTTGTCTTTGTTAAGGTAAGCTTCCAGTGGAAATGGGAGAATTCTGTTTCAGGCTATTTGCAAAAGAATATGCCCAAATTCACTGATTTGCTCACATCCAACATATAAAGATATTGATTTATGATTTGCTCACATCCAACATATAAAGATATTGGTTTAAAGAAAGGGCAGGAAAGAATTAACCCCCCCCCCAGCCAACCCCAAAACCAATAATAAGAAAGAGCAATGTTGCAGGACCTCATACCTTCATTGTTAAATGTGATTTGAATTTGGTGTCTACATTCAGGGCCAAGTCGGCCCATTCCCTGATAATTAACTGGGAGATGATTTCAGACTTGTGTGTGAGTGGAGGGGACAGAAACTGTCCTCATCTGTGTGTGAGAAGGTTTAAGGCGGGGGTATCCAAACTATGGCCCCGGGGGCTGGATCCGGCCGTTGACACCAATTCATCCGGCCCCTGAAGTCCTCATCGCTCCCGGAAGCGGAAGTATAATGCGCCCATATGAGTGTGTTTTACTTCCACTTCCTAGAGTGATGAGGGGCTCACAGGAAGGTCAGCAGGTCAGCAATTTGATACCTGAATACTACATGACAGAATGAGCTCCTGTCTCTGTCCCAGCTCCTCCCAACCTAGCAGTTTGAAAGCATGAAATTGCAAGTAGATAAATAGGTACTGCTTTAGCAGATAAATTGGCATCAGGGCAGGTTCCGGCACCCAAGCCATAGTGACCTGAACCACGTGATTGGCCCACAGTGCAAAAAAGTTTTGGCACCTCTGGTTTAAGGGAAAGCCTAACTGGTGGACACAGAAGTCATAGCTTAAGGCACAAAAAAAGGTTCAGATATTATTTCAGCAACTTAATTACCTCTTAGGAGATGATGTGCTCGATTACTGCCATACCAAATGGGGACATGGGACATGTATGCTCTGAAACCATGCTCAAGCTATCCTAGAGTGTAAATACTACTAGGACAGGTTTTTCTAGTTTTCTTATTTTCTTGTGTGTTTACTCTGCCTTGCTCCTGCCTCAAGCTTATTTACTCCAGTATATTTCTGTATCTCTTTTGAAACTGTTGGAAAATGTTTTTGAACTTTTTGTTCTGATTCTTTCATCCTTTTTATGATCTTTACTAAAATATAAATATTTATCCACTCAACTGTTTGGATTCTGAACTTAAAAGGGTTGGTGGCACTTAAAACTGATACTTGTCTCAACCATTTACCAACTGCCTCGACTTCTTTTTCATCCTCTTCAGCAGACAAACACTTACAAGGAGACGCAGTGTTTGATTTACAGAGAAATAATTAGAAAATGAGGGTCATGATAGCTTTGTGGTTAAGACACCGCTCTGGATGTCTGGAAGGTCAGCAGGTCAGCAATTTGATACCTGAGAGTGCTACATGACAGAATGAGCTCCTGTCTCTGTCCCAGCTCCTCCCAACCTAGCAGTTCGAAAGCATGAAATTGCAAGTAGATAAATAGGTACTGCTTCAGCAGGGAAGGTAAGTGTGTTCCATGCAGTTTGGCATCTAATCATGTCCACAGACAATATTTGGGATCTGCCACATGTCCATAGACAATATTTGCAGACAGTGCTGGCTCTTTGACTGTAAACATAGATGGCTGCCGCATCCTAGAGCAAGGGTTCCCAACCTAAGGCCTGTGGGCCAGATACGGCCTGCTGTGTCATTTCTTGTGCCTCCACCCCATCCCTCCAAGGGCATTCAAGAAGCAAAATGACCACCCCTTTGAAGCTGTTGGAACAAAATGACCACCCATTTTGAAGGCAGGGCAAAAAGACCGCCAGGCCCTCAAAGCTGACTGAGACAGCGTGAGCCAGTCCCCAGGTTGATGATAATAATAATAATAATAATAATAATAATAATAATAATAATAATAATAATAATAATAATAATAATAATAATAATAATAATAATAATAATAATTTATTTATTTATTTCCCCCCTTTTGGAACCTTTCAATTTGATTGCCAAAGCCAAGATGACCCCTAAACACGGTTGCAGGGGGAGAAAAATCCATTAGTAATTAGATGGAAAGAAAAGCTCCGGATCTGTATATAATTTTAATTTTGAGTTAGTTTCATTTTTATGGAAGGGGAGCAACCCCTTACCATCTTAATTGTGTTTCAAACGGAAATCGATGCGAAATCAGGTGAACGTCAGATTCTGAACAATTGTGAAATTGATTTTTTTTAATTGGATGCTGCAAAAAAAATTATTGAAATTAAATTTAAATCCTGTGTAGTAATTGGGGAGGGGGAATATTCTTTAATGAGATGTATCTGAGCAAGTCATGTGGCACCTGTAAATGGAATTACTGCCAGACAGTCAGAAGTCTTTATGTTCACATTGTAAACTGTGACTTATTGCTTTTTACAACAAACAAACAAGCAAAGCAGCGAAACCTAATTAAGATGCTAATCAATGTTGAATGTTTAGACTGCTTTAATGTCAGCTGCAACTAAACATAAAGTTACAACAGCTCTTAAATAAAGGAACTTAAAGCACAATCATATGCACATCTACTCAAAAGATAATTTAACTAAACTCAGTTGTGCTTACATGTAGGCAAATCTGCATACAGTTACAATCAAAGTCATTTTAAAGCAGTCAAATTATGCGACATAGTTTAGGTGCCTTCTGTTAAATTAGTAAGGCTATTTTCCAGTGTTTTTTTGGTACACTCTCAACAAACACATTCAATTTGTCATGGTCAAGGTGTTTCCCCTACCAGGTAACCCAAAATAAACTATTAGCGCTACATCATAAGGTTAGTAGTACTTGTAGCATTATTACTCTTAAGTATTAATTTTATTACTCCTTAACTCTGAGCAGAAATGCTCCTTTTAAAAAATATATTTTAAGTACCCTCTTCTCAACACCTGTTTATTGAATACTATGCAGAAGAATAGATGCCTTTGAGATGTGGTGTTGGAGGAGAGTTTTGAGAGTCCCCTGGACAGCGAGGAGAACAAATAGGTCAATTTTAGGAGAAATCAACCCTGACTGCTCCTTAGAAAGTCAAATTGTAAAGATGAAGCTAAAGTACTTTGGACATCAAATGAGAAGAGAGGATTCGCTTGAGAAAGCCTTGATGCTGGGAAGGGTGGAGGGCAAAAGAAGAAGGGGGCGGCCAAAGATGAGATGGCTAGATGGTATTGTAGACACAATGGGCACAGAGTTGAGTGAGTTGAGGAGGAGGGTGGAGGACAGAAGTGCCTGGTGGACAGTGGGGTCCATGGGGGGTCATCGCAGAGGGTCGGAGTCTGTGCAACTGAACAACAAAATGCTGGTCTTTGACCTTCTAAATGTCGCTCTAATGCAGTGTTTCCCAATGTGGGGCCCACACCCCACGAGGGGGCTTCAATTCCCAGAAGCCTAAGTCAGTACAGTGGCTGATCAGTGCTTTGATGAATTGACTTAGGCTTCTGGGAATTAAAGTCCAAAAACCAAAGTTTGGGAAACAGTGATATAGACAGAGGCTTAAAAGTTTACCAGTTTGAGTAAAACTTGCTTAACAGCAAACAAAAGCTGGCTGTTAAGTCCAAGTCTCCGATCCATAGCTGTGCTAAACTTTCATGTTTGCAAATTCAACGGCAAGCCTGATACATCCTTCAAGTAGAGATAACATGATTAACAATTCTTTGCTGGGTTGCAATTTTGCAAATGTTATCAGATGAAAGGTCTTAATATGTATATATTCCCAGGTATTAAATTACACCAGATAACCAATCATTTCCTTATTACTTTATCTATCGTGTGTTGGTTTTAGAGGTATGAAATAAGGGCGAATCTCTATCGCCACATAAGAGAATCAAACCTGGGTCAATAACAAGAGAGATGAATTAGAAGATGGACAGTCTAAGTTCAATGTTATAAATTCTTAATGCTGAAGTTTCATTTAACTATCTAGATAGCAATGTTGCTGCTACTCAATAATGCTATCATAAATCATGAGCCAAGATTGTTCATTGTTTAGGAAATGTGAAAGGTTTGTTATTGTGTAGAGAAAGCAATTATGTCTGGTAAGGCTTTACTACAGATTAAAAGGAGATGGATCAAGGAAGCATTAAGGCATGTAGCAATGTACAACCCATCAGCATATGGAGCCTTCCATAAAACAGACAGCTAACCCAGTAACGAGGCCTCTTTCAGGTCCCCAAGAGCTGGGACAGAGACGGGCGCTCAGTCCATCATGCAGTACCTGGGTCTCAAACTGCTGACTTGCCAACCTTCCAGCTAAGAAGGCAAGCTTCTTAACCACTAACAATCCAATAATCCTGATCCAGACAGTAACATTTAAGAGGTTAGGAGCTTTCCTATTTTTCTCTATAGACAGAGGAATATTTGGCACAGACACTGACTATCTCCTGCGCATGTTCAGAGTGTTTTTCTCATAGAGTCAGATACGACTGTCTTTTGAGCAAGGGCGAACTTTATCTAAGTCAATTCCTGCCTAGATGGCACATAGCATTATAGTGCGCCCAATAAAGACAAATGTTTTGGTTTATTCATTATGCACCACATCTGGATAATTGGATTTGTATGGTTATATGTGTAAATACTTGAGACTTGAGGAAACAGTTATTGATCCTGAAGATGGGAGAGATAAATTTGCAAGGGGGATTTTTCTTGAGCCTTGACAGTTTTCAAACTGGAGGAAAGAGTGAAGGCAGATATATTCAAGTCGCGGACAAATTCCCTTCTCACTTAACTCTGGTTCAAAATACTTCTTTTTGTAATCACACAAAAATACTTTAATTTCTCCGTTGCCAAGATAATTGTTTATTATCCAAGGATAAATTCTCTATTTGGCATTGCCCCAGTATACTGAAACAGATCATAACAAAGCTTAATTAAATGCAAAACACAACTAAAAACATACACATTATTACCTTAAAAACATAAAATTGCCAGTGATCTGTACGCCAAGACAGACTGGCGCATTTCCAGGATTTTTAAAGAAATGTTATATTTACTTTTCTTTGCACATGACAGTTGTGTTTTTGGAATAAAAATTATATATATTGAAGCAGTTATCCAAAATTGCAGGTAGTGTTCTCCAACATTGGCAAAAGCCAAAGGTTTTACAAGAACCCTCATAATGTGGTGGTTAAAACAGCTGTACTGTAGCAAAAACTCTGCTTATGTTGTGAGTTCAATCTTGAAACGGTTCAAGTTTGACTCAGCCTTCCATCTTCCCAAGGTCGGTAAAATGAGGACCCAGTATGTTGTGGGCAAAATGCTAATTATCTTGCAAACCACCCAGAGATTGAACTAAGCGCTATAGGCTGGTATGGAAGTGTAATTGCTATTCAATGCTATCAAAAGCAACAGGGTATGGTACAGTAATAATAATTATGTGTCAGAAATTATTCTGGGTTGAAATGATTTTTGCTGGAGAAACTCTGCCCTAGGGATAACGAAATGAGGCTTCTTTCAAGTCCCCAAGATCTTTTCCCCCACCAAAGTGGTCCCTATTTATTTACTTGCAATGTCTTAATTTCGAATTGCTATGTTGGCAGAAGCTGGGACAGAGACAGACACTCAGTCCGTCATACAGTACCCCGGGAATCGAACTGCCAACTTGCCAGCCCTCCAGCTAACAAGGCGAGCTTCTTAACCACTGATTGGTGGAAATGTATCAACTGGTCGTGGTCCAGAACACAAACCAAACTATCCAATAAAATTAGACAATGACCTTAAAACTTTAAAGAATTACAAGAGAGGAGCAGTAGAGCAATTAGGCCCCAACTAAAACAAAGAAACAAAGACATACAGAAAGCTACATAACAGGAATAAAATGTCTTCTTCACATAATGAAAAAATCTCAAGGCTACTTTTCTCTTGGATCTTTATATTTAAACAGTACTTGGGTTGAGCAGGTCTTTATTTTAAAAAAAAAATCATTCAAAGTAACCTTTATAAAATAGAAAGAATAGCTATAGTGATTCAAAGGAATTTGTATCTGAAACAATAGTATTAAAAAACAGCAAACAGTTAAAACCTCTAGCAAAGTGATAGTGTTTTTTTTTACACTTTGGCAAACTAAAAGTTTATTGGGGACACTGGTGAGATATACAGAAAAAGCCTCCTTGAAGGATGTGATATTTTTGACATTCGGGCATATCCTGTTAATGGCATATGTGGTTCTGGTAATGGCATATGTGGTTCTCCAGTTATTGGAAATATCTCTCATATTTTATTCAATTGCCTGTTATACACTGATATTAGATTTAAATACCTTGCATCCCTATTGGAAAAAAACAACTTTTTGGGACTCTAATCACAAACTGTCCTATCTCCTCCTGGGTTCTAACATGCACATTGTATGTAGAACTGTCAAGTTTATAATTAGGGCAATGACAAAAAGAATCTAATATATCCATCAAATTGGGGTATCATTCAAGGGAGATTCACTTATCTGACTATGGATATGTAAGTATTAATTGTATTAAGGCACCTTCTCCAGTTTGCATTCCTTGTAAAAGTAGCTCAAGTATGTACGTATGGTATTTTTACTGCATTTTATTGCACTCCATTGTATTGCACAGATTTTAATTCTTCTGCTATGTTATTGATAAAGTCAGAAGACTAATCAATTAATAAACATTCATTCATGTGTTGCCAGCTAATCTTTGTCAATAATATGTTTCTCCACCAAGGTTCGTAGCAAGTTTTTTTGATGCAGCAAGGCTAGCAAAATGCATGTTTAGCAAAGGCTTTTCCAATATGCATTTTAAAAAAATACTCTTTCTTTTTCCCCTGCAGAACCACAATTTGCAAGAAATATGTCATAATGTTTGGACGGTAACATTTAAAACTCGCATGGTAGAATTTAAGCTCTAGGCTGTGAGAAGAAGGGGAGAGCAGTGACTGGTTTTTTCGGTGAGGCGGTTTGAGTTATCAAAGTTAAAAGACTTGGTTTAGTAAAGTTATAGATGTATTAAAAAGCCCAGGAGAAAAGGGAAAACATTCTTCGGTTACTGAGAAGAAATTGCTATCCTAAAATATAAAATTTACTGGGGAAATGATCTGTTCACAGAATGGCATCAGCAACTGTAAAATAACTGACATTTAATGCATGAGACATGATTTTAAAAGACCCCTTTCTTAAACTGATCAGTGGTAAGATTCAATATTTTTTTACTACCTACTCTGTGGACGTGGTATGCTAGGCATGGACAGTGGGAAAGCCCTACATTGCACCTGAATTACCCCATTTAACGAAAGGACAATGAAAAATCTGTACAACAAAGAATTTGTGTGCTATTTGCAATGTACTGTATAACAAAAAAAAATCATTATACAGATCACTATTGCTGATACCCCATATTGGGTATCGCCAATAGTGATCCCTATAACAAAGATTTTTCCACTATATGGTACATCGCCCATAGCAATCCATATAACGGAAAAAACCATATAGCGAATTGCTTCATGGAATGGAGTTTTTTCATTATAGGGGTTTTTACTGCACTTTATTTCTGCAACCGGTTCTAGTGAACTGGTGCGAACCTGCTGAATCCCTCCACTGTAAGTGACAACAGTAACCCCATCATGCTTTGTGTCTATTTTGCATAGGAACATGGAGATGGGAAGGGCCAGTGTTTCAAAATATTGCCATTGCCTGGTTCTGAACATAGTTTCTTCCTGCATTTTTCCAACTAAGATGAAGTGAACTGCTGTATTATATTTTGCCATCTACATGGTAACATATTTGGACATAAGCCTTTTAAGTACAGTAAATATGTTTCCTTCTGCTAGAGCTGTGCCTGAGTGTTTGTTCAGTAGGAACCAAGAAAAGAGAAAAAGAAGAATTGAGAATGGCTTGTGTTTTGAAGTATACAGACATAATTTGTCCACTGCGCAAAATGGGATAACAACCAGATGGGCAGCACAGAAATTAAATTAAATTAAATTAAATTAAATTAAATTAAATTAAATTAAATTAAATTAAATTAAATTAAATTAAATTAAATTAAATTAAATTAAATTAAATTAAATTAAATTAAATACATTCTTGGCTACATGCTACTTGCAAAGATTATCCCAAACCCTTCAGCAATACTCTCCACATTCTTTGTAGATCAAGGCTATATCAAAATAAACCAAAAGCTGATATAGCCTTGATCTACAGACCTAAAGCTGAGAAGGAATCAGAAAGCATCAGAAAATTCCTTATCTGCAATCAAGAGTAAGTGAAGAGGATTGCTTAGTACCTTCACATTAAGATCTCTAAAATGTACGCCAAATATATCTGTACAGAAGTAGATTGCATAGGGGAAAATGGATGGGGGAGAACCTTTACTCACTTTTCTTCAAAAGAAGGGAAAACATTCTAGTGGATTTTTAACTTGTTGTGAGATGGGCAGAATGAAATGACTGGGCTTTTCCATCCTTGGTTCATATTTGTGTTTTATGATATTGGAACTTTTAGCATTGCTATACTGCAGTTCTTTTACATGCCTCAGATGTATTGGTTACACTTTTACAGAACCTGAGCCCTCAAAAACTAAGGCAAGAATAATGCTGGGATGACATCATTAAATGTAATGAAATAAAATACTACGCGATCGTAGTTGTTATCTGAAGACACTACGTGGAAGAAATCTTCCCATTTGAGAAGAAAGCACAAAATGCACACAGTAAGCACAGAAGGATGAACTGAATGCAAAGAATGGTGCAATTTTTTTTAAAGATTTCAATGCTTCAAAGTCTTAAATGACCATGAAACAAGGCAGCAGTTATCCTAGAAGTAGGCAAATCACTCAGTGTATCAAACTTCAAAGAGACTGAGAAAATTACTCTATTTTTGTGCAGAAACTGAACAATTCATGCAAAGCATTTTTCTTACTGCTACATTATTTGCAACTGTTATTGGAGATATATATACTGTATATGTGATATTTGTAATTTATTATGCAATATTTGTAACTGTTTTTTATGCTATGAATGTGCTATGTACTGTAACTGTTTCTTCTGTAAGCCGCCCAGAGTCGCTATGCGAGTGGGGCGGCATATAAGTCGAAAATACAAATACAAATACAAATTATTTCCCTGAACATTTCTTCCTGTTTAATTTGCTGTTAATTTCAGATATGACAAGTAGCAATGTTCCTCATTGAATGCGACTTCCAAACTCAGCAGAATTCCTGAGCCAAAATTTTCCCCACCTGCTACGACTGTTGCATTCCTGTCTTCTTCTTCTTCTTCTTCTTCTTCTTCTTCTTCTTCTTCTTCTTCTTCTTCTTCTTCTTCTTCTTCTTCTTCTTCTTCTTCTTCTTCTTCTTCTTCTTCTTCTTCTTCTTCTTCTTCTTCTTCTTCTTCTTCTTCTTCTTCTTCTTCTTCTTCTTCTTCTTCTTCTTCTTCTTCTTCTTCTTCTTCTTCTTCTTCTTCTTCTTCTTCTTCTTCTTCTTCTTCTTCTTCTTCTTCTTCTTCTTCTTCTTCTTCTTCTTCTTTCTTCTTCTTCTTCCATATCTGAATCCAAATATAGACAGTCATCATGGCAATCAGTCATGAAGCCTGTCCTGAGAATGTAATTCAGCGGCCTTTCATCTGCCTTCCACGTTACAGGATGACACCTGTATCACCGATCCAGTTCTAAGAGTCACTTTCTAGTCCTGAGCCCTTTTGACATGCAAAGTCCTCCTTGGGGACCGTCACCCTTCCCTATGGACTTCAACACCCAAATCTGTTAGTCCTGAAGGTTGTCAGGTTAGTTAACCGCCAACTGGCACTCGGCGTTGAGTGGCTGGCAGTATGGTCTACTCTATTACCATAGCAGGATAACCTGGCCAGACTGTCACATCACTGTTTGTAGAAGTAATCTTTCTGTCTTCTGGTCCTGTCTATACAGGGAAACCCACATATGTATCATGCTACTTCCTGAACACTCCTACTGATTGGCCCTTTAACTAAATCTCCTACAACCCTGAGCTATCTCCCATTTTCCTGGTTCATTATTTTGCTGATGTTCTGGAATCTTTCTGAACGTAGGCTCAGTTCAACCAAATCTACTAGTAGTTAGATGTTGTCATGTAATTGATGATCTTGTTGCCTAGCAACAGGTTTCTTATCCCGCGCTCCTTCAAACTTGACTCACCTCTCATGTACCCTAGACAAAAGTTGATGCAAAAACACTAAGTTAAATTAAACACTAATTAAATTGCCCAATTTCTTTAGAAAATACCAAGCCTAAATGGTAAGTTAATGGACTGCAATAGTGTAGTAGGAATCTCTGGGCCTAGCAATGATGGGATGGTAAACAAGACAGGCAATTTTAGCGTGGAAATACTGAAACAGCTGGAGCACCAGAGAACTCAGTCAACATTGCCTATTTTGGCAACCTTCTCTTGGGATACACAGTCTAACTTTGAAAGCACAAAACTGAGTTATGGTTTTAGCCTTAAAGGAGGAGATGGCTGAGGAACTCAACCTCCCCTACGTCACTTGGAGGACCATTAAAAGGCTGAGGGTCAGAGTCCTTAAAAGTCAGTCCAATATGCTCAAGTGGAGCCTTGAACACATGCTGTACAGATGTGGAGATACAGAATCCAGATCATTTGCTAGTTGGCCAATTACTACTGGAAACATGTACTGATGATGATTTAATTTTGACCAAGGAAAATGCCAAGGTGGCAGCTTAAAGTTTGATCTGGACAAGAAAGAAATAGAAGTATGTTCTCTGGAACTCCCTGAAGAAAGAGGTTAAGACTTGAGTCCCTTCCTGTTGTGTTTTGTTCTGTTTCATTCCGTTTCATTACAAACCCCCTTTGTCTTCAATTGAGCTTTGGATATCTCAAAATGATCAATGCAGAGGTAAAGGTAAATCCACCCTTGCTCAAAAGCCAGTCGTATCCAACTCTAGGGTTCAGTGCTCATTTCTGTTTACAGCCAAAGAGCCAGTGCTGTCTTTGTCTGCAGACCTTTCTGTGGGCATGCGGCATGACTAAACAACAGAGTGCACGGAACACTGTTTACCTTCCCACCGAAGTGTTCCCTAGTTATCTACTTGCAACTTCTTGCTTTTGAACTGCTAGGTTGCCGGGGCTGGGACAGAGACAGGAGCTCACTCTGTCACACAGCACCTGGTTCTCAAACTGCTGACCTGCCAACCTTCCAGTCATCAACAATCCCTCAGATTCCAACTACGAGCTTTTTTGGGTAGGTAACATCTTGGACAGACATTGCAGTTCATTATTCTGTTACATCATACAGTGGTACCTCGTATAACGAACACTTTGTATAATGAAAAAATCGTATAATGAAGCATTTTGGTGCTATTGGCGATACCCAACATAACGAAAATATTTTTTGTTACGCGGGGTATTGCCAATATGATTCGCATAATGAAAATACAGGGCATTACTGTATATGTAATATACAGGATACTACTGTATATGTAATTGAATTGTTTTAATATTTAAAAGAACAAGCCTGGCAGGACCTTCAACCAAATAATATACTCGCGCCATAGCATAGGCTAGTAATAACTGAAATACTAATGACCTATGTACTAATTTTACTCCTCCTTAACACTAAGCAGAAATGCTCCTTTTTAAGCCCCCTCATTTTAACTCTTGTCTCTGGATATATTTTAATTTTAATTTAATTTAGTAGTCAGATTTATTCAGCTGCCGCCGCCCGCCCCCCCCCTCACCTAGGCAATTCCGGGTGGCTTACACCACAACATAACTATGCAAAAAACAATGAAGTAAAAAAACATTAAAATATAACACTGTTTAAAATTTAACACACCCTCCCCCATTTTAACTTCTGTTCCCTTTGCTGCTCTGTGCTGGTCTTGGACCGTAATAAAGATTTGATTAGATTTGAATATCTAAATGCATTTGTCAATTTAATAACATTCATCTTCTGTCATTTTTAGGAGGGAGAGATATGACAAATGAAGGGATACGTGGATAAATAATAGTTAGATGTATGCATTTGTTCTTGGGTGTGTTTGTTTCAGTTTGTTTATTTTCCAGGCTGTTCTCCGTGTTTGCTCCCAGTATTTCCAGTGTCAAATAGGCATCTCCTTCCAGCATTAATGCACAGTAGGTACTGTACTTAACTTCCTCACAAACTCTGAAGAGTTTCGAGCCCACAGGCTGGCACTGGATAATGTACAGATTTTGTTTCCAAAGAAGCGACCAGGTGGTTCCTGGTTTTATGAGGCATCACTAATGAGAATCCTTAAACTAATCCAAATCTGACAGGTTGGAAGGGGATGGGAGAGCATGAATCTAACTCCAGGAACGGAGTCTTAACTAAAAACCATGCTTGACAGTAAGGTGCCTTCTCATTGTCTTGCTGCCAGGTAAGAAGGGCTTCTTCAAACCCAAGAGCCAAATGCCTGGAAAATTTAACAAAGATATATCATAAAGTCATGTTTCTATCTTTGATTCTCCAAAATCGAAATGGCATTTTAATATACTGAAGAATATGTATGGAGGGATGGTTATGTAGAGAGCTGCTCTTCTTTAGTGGTTAAGATGCTGGACTTGGCAGCTTGAAGATCAGCAATTCAGCAGTTTGAGACCTGAGTACTACATGATGGAGTGAGCTCCTGTCCTCTGTCCCAGCTCTTGCCAACCTAGCAGTTTGAAAGCAAGACATTGCAAGTAGATAAATAGGGAGCACTTCGATAGGAAGGTAAGCAGCGTTCCGTGCACGCAGGTGTCTAGTCATGCCTGCCACATGACTACGGAAATGTCTGCAGAAGCAGACAGTGCTGGCTCTTCGGCTATGAAGCAGAGATGAGCACTGAAACATAGAGCCGGATACGACTTTACCTTTACTTTAAATAGGTACTGCCTTAGCAGGAAAGGTAACAATGTTCCGTGCATCTCAGTGTCTCACCATGTGGAGAAGAGGCCATGTAACTGTCCCACAATATGTGCTGTCATATCTAATATAATAATAAAAAAATTGTGTCAGAAATTATTCTGGGTTGAAAGGTTTTTTGTTTTGAAGGAACTCCACTCAGGGGAGGCCTTTCATGTCCCCAAGATCTTTTCCCTATTTATCTACTTGCAATTTCTTGCTTTAGAACTGCTATGTTGGCAAGAGCTGGAACAGAGACGCGCACTCAAACCGCCATGAAGTACCCGGGACTCAAACTGCCAACTTGCCAGCCTTCCAGCTAGCCAGGTGAGCTTCTTAACCACTGAGCCACCGCAGCCCCACCATATCTAATGACAGTGTGGTGTTGTTAGCATTTTGGAAGATTAAACACAATCACCAACACAATATATTCCCATTTGAATTTTATGCATCATAACACACTATTTAATCTTCATGTGCAGTTGCATAATGCACACATGAGTCAGCATTTGGTAACGAGCAATTGCTCTAAACGTAAAGGAGACATTTTTAGATCAATCCATTTTATGACCGTATCAACATTAATACGAATCAATCGTCGCATGTTGCCATAACAGAGTTATCATTTATAGTCTCCTAAATATCTAGCGAGGATTTCTAGCAAACCTTTGCACATGCTTCATAAATGCTCTTCATGTTTCTCCTTATTTTTTGTAGATGCATGTAGAAAGATTCAAAGGAAAAATGCAGAATCCCCTTGGCTCCTCTTTCTCATCGATTCATTCATTTATCAGCCAAAATGGGGATATCTTGATATTAAATAATATCCCTCTCTACAAGAGGGACACAAGACAGTGTAAAGAAAAGTGAGCAGGGCAGCTATACAAGTTTGAGCAATAAATAAATAAATAAATAAATAAGTTTTCCAAACTCTTCTGTGAGTGTCAAGTGACAACATATATCTTCCACACATCCTCTATGCAAGTATTCATACTGCTTTTATCGTTTTTCAGCAGACATCTGTACTCAGTGATTTCAGATGTCATAACTTGTGATTTGAGAGATTTGTAATTATAACAGCATGCTTTTAATGTGAATTGTTAGCAGCCTTGAGCTCTAAAGAGAAAGGGTGGGATATACCGAAATGATCATAAATAATAATTAGTCGAAGAAATGGGAGAACAAGGAGAGTCATTTCTTGTTAGCATAACTGACAAACTAATGAAGTGCTAATAAACTCAAAACTCTAAGATTGTTTTTTTACTTTGGAAGGACAGCGTAAATTGATTTTTTTTGGTCAGCTAACACTAAAGGTAAAAGCTTGCTCGAAGGCCAGTCGTATCTGACTCTAGGGTTCAGTGCTCATCTCTGTTTATATCCAATTAGCCAGGACTGTCTCTGTCTGCATATGTTTCCATGGACATGTGGCAGGCATGACTAGACACTGGAGTTCATGGAACACTGTTTACCTTCCCACCAAAGTGGTCCCTATTTATCTACTTACAATGTATTGCTTTGGAACTGCTAAGTTGGCAGGAGCTGGGACAGAGATGGGAGCTCACTCAGTAACGCGGTACCTGGGAATCGAACTCTGACCTTCCAGTCATCAGAGTTCAGTGTCTTAACCACTTGAGGCACCACACTCAACAGCTAACACTGCAGTGTGCCTTTTAAAACAGTATATTTTTGAGCCAGGAAGAAAACTAGAGATATATCTGGAATCACAGTTTAATGGTACAAATCTGCTCAAACTGTTTTTCAGCAGCCAAACGAGACTATCATGGTTCCTTTCAGTGAGAACGATGAAGATGGCCATTGGCATTATTTTATACACAGGAAAAATTGGCACCCTATGATACCCTCGGGGTGTTTTATCCTCACTCAACAGCTTGAGAGTACAAAGGCTAAGTGACGAAAACAGAGTAATGTTCAACGTTACACATTCTTTTTAAAGCTTTGTACAGTGGAAAATAAAAGAGAAGAAAAATCCCTGCTCGCCAATCGATAAACACTTTTGCTAGCCTACAACTTCTTCTAACTTTGTAGCGCTCCATTACATTAAAAAACAAAAAAACAGGTCTTAGAAGTAGGCTGTATTGACTGATCTCGCGGATATTTATTACCAAATTACCCACTGGAGAGTATGATGACATTTCCAAAAACATTCTGCTTACATGCACAGGTTCCAAAGCACAATCTACTTACTGGTTCTCCAACACAAGCCAAGTAGAAATGAAGTCCAGAGGGATAGACATGTTGGCCTGTTATTTTAATAAAGAGCGATGAAAGGAGCTCCATGGTGCCTTGTAGACTAACAATCACACTGCAGCATCAGCTTTTATATGCCAGTGTCCTCTTAATCAAACGGAAATGAATATGAGCCTTCCTGTCATTTAATAGACTCCTTGAGTGCCAATATATATATATATGTAAATATATTCTGTGATACCAACTAGCATTAGATCATTTGCACCCATACTGCAAAAACAGAGTGGCATTTCTAATGTATACATATTATTAATCTTTTGAATATCTGGGCAACTGAAATAACTTTTCTCTCTCTTGACACTCTCTCACAATTCCAAGATGGATCACAGAGACACGGGGCTAACCCAAGTTATCTAAAATATAATGGATGGATGGATGGATGGATGGATGGATGGATGGATGGATGGATGGATGGATGGATGGATATGGCTGAATGGGTGGATGGGTGGATGGGTGGATGGATGGATGGATGGATGGATGGATGGATGGATGGATGGATGGATGGATGGATGGATGGATGGATGGATAGATAGATAGATAGATAGATAGATAGATAGATAGATAGATGGAGGATGGATGGATGGATGGATGGATGGATGGATGGATATGGCTGAATGGGTGGGTGGGTGGGTGGATAGATAGATCCTTGTTGACCTCTCTTGCAAGGGGATATGGGAGCGGTTAAGAAGCGCACCATGTTAGCTGGAAGGCTGGGAAGTCAGCAGTTCGAGACCCGGGTACTACATGATAGATGTAGCGCCCGTCTCTGTCTCAGGTCTTGGGGACATGAAAGGAGCCTCATTTGGACATTCCCTGAGTGGAGTTTCTACTACAAAAATCCTTTCAACACAGAATAATTTCTGAGATGAAATTATTATTCTTATTACCTCTACTGCAGAAGGCAGAGTTGGGATTCAAAACTCCAGCCTGTGTTGCAGCATCCAGATGTTCCAACTCAACTAAGCTATTCCATCTAGACAGGGGTGGCCAAACTACAGCCCGCGGGTCAGACCCAGCCCACGATGCCAAATCATCTAGCCCACGCCATCCTTACAACTACCGGAAGTGCAAGTAAAACACGCCCACACATGCATAAACACTGCCAGAAGCAGAAGCAAAATGTGTCCACGCATGCGAAAACGCTGCTGTAAAATGCGATTACAACATCCGTGGACACATTTTAAGGTGGGAAGAAATACATGACCAACCCGCTCAACCATATGACCAGCTTTTGGTTATTAGCTATATTTTAATCATAATTGGGGGTTTATTTTCAGAATGTTTTGATCTTGCTCTGAGCATCTCCAGGCCCCCATATTCAAACCATCCAATGGGAATACTCAAGTGAACAAAACAAACGGATGATTAAAACTCATCCACAAACACATTCCTGCTTGTCCATCCTGAAGAATGCACAACTATTTCGTCCAAAGCGTCATGGGTGTGTAAATACAGCTCCATTTCTTTTTGGGCCTGAAGGTTAAAATCTTCTTTGGAGGGCAAAGGATGTTATCGGTTGGGGCTCTTAAGTGCTGACTCACAGCCATTAGTGCTCCGATGCGTTCACCTGTAAGGGCTTTATGGAAGGACTTTAGCACTGCGGGGGGAAAGAAGGAGTACAGTCTGGATTATTGTCTTGCTGGGAAAATAATAGCCTTTGCTCCGCATGAGCTGATGGTTTCCTTTAATTTGAACAGGGAAACCCTCTCTGGTTGTAAAGGAAGCATGCGGACAGCAGCCCATGCAAAATACTGCAGCTGACTCTATTACCCTGTAAGCATGACCCAAAACAGTATTACAGTGCAGTATCTTAAATGTTTAAAGCACTTCTATTTAAAAAAAAATTAAAGGAGAAAAGGGGAGATATATTTAATATCCCTCTAGCTGCATTTCCCTTTCGCAATATGCAAAACAAGAACACGGGGTGAATGTTATGTGCTGTTCACTGTCCATGGTTCTGCACAAGATACTTCACAGTGGAGCGGTTTTATTGCTAAATATTGCAGAACGGTACAATTTCATTGCCTCTTTCCTCACTGAATGTTTTATAGCCAAACATAATTCTTTGGGCACAGACCTGTTAATTCTGTGCTTGTGCAGATCTAAAGCTTTATTTGGTAATTATGTATTCACACACACACACACACACCCCACAAACCCACCTCTAAGTAATGCCTGCCATACAACCACGGAAACGTCTGCAGAAGCTGACAGCACGGGCTCTTCGGCTTTGAAACAGAGATGAGCACTGAACCCTAGAGTCAGATACCACTGGCTTTTGAGCAAGCGAAACTTTTACCTTTACTAAGTAATTCAGAGAAGCCAACTTTTGCAGTTCTTTGTACAATTAGGTAAAGGTAAAGGTCGCCCTTGTTCAAAAGACAGTCGTATCTGACTCTAGGGTTCAGTGCTCATCTCTGTTTATAACCAAAGAGTCAGTGCTCTCTGTGTCTGCAGACGTTTCCATGGTCATGTGGTAGGCATGACTAGACACTGTTTACCGTCCCACTTAAGTGGTCCCTATTTATCTACTTGCAATTTTTTGCTTTGGAACTGCTAGGTTGGCAGGAGCTGGGCAGAGACAGACACTCACTCCATCATGCAGTACCCGGGAATCAAACTCTGACCTTCCAGTCATCCAGTCTTAAACACCTGAACCACTGAAGTCCCTTTTGAACAGTTAACAGGAGACTAAAAAGTCTGTCACCCATCTCTAAAACCACTATTTGCTAATATGATGAATATTAAAGGGACATCAAACTCTTTATTTCCCCCCCTCTCCCCTCCCTCTTTATTGTTTTGTGATTTATTAAAGGTCAGCAACAGATAAAAGAATAAGACAAGCTCAATATCTTAAGCCAAATAAGTGCCAAGCTGACAAGTAAACCATTTTATACCTTTTATTCAATTTTTACAACTCCCATCTGGCCTGGAACTGCATGGAGGCTGTGTAAAACCAAAGACACCTTTGCGTGTCAAACACAATGTAGAAAATCAATGTGAATACCAATAGGACAGAAATGGCTTTTGTTCTAAAACTGTGCATGGAGGATCCCAAGAGTTATAATTTATCAAACAACACGACCTCTCAAATTTTGTGTAAGAGGGAAAAAAATAGCAAACTCTTTTAACATTAGGATGTTCTTTTCTTCTTCTAAACCTTGTTTTTAATTTTGTGCTGACTTGATGCTATTTCAATACTTGGCAAAACAAATGAAATACAAATGAATTAAAACAAACCACTTTGGGGGAAACTGTGGATAATTGTTCTCACGAACAAAATAAACCTGTTTCTGCAGTGCGTCTGAATTTGCACAGAGCAGAAAGATGATGCCACAATTTTGGAGAAACAACACCTCTTTGTCACTGGTCTTGCTAGTTAAGGGGATTCTGGGAACTGGAGTCCACAAATAAGCACACCTTTCCAAGAACTGTAGACTAGCGAGAGACAGTAATGATTGTATCCATATTCTTTGGCCACTCATCCTTGATTTCCATTCTTAACACTGTCTTCTGAGCATTATCGAGTCTCGTAACCTGCATGTACCAGCCCAAAGAATTTAGTTCAGTGATTCTCAACCTTTGGTTTTTGGACTTCAATTCCCAGAAGCCCAAATCAATAGTCTAAATAGTCTAGGAAGACACAAAATGTTGCTGTTGAGCAAAATGAGAACCCAAAATGGGAAGGTATTACAAATCTATGCATTTGGTATGTTTCTATTTAATTGCCCCTCAATACATTAACACACAACCTTCACTCTACTCCGTTGCAATGTTCTATGACAGCAATGGTGATCCTTGTCACTCCAGTTGTTCTTGAACTTCATTTCCCAGAAGCCCTGATCAACAAGAATACTGACTTGGGCTTCTGGGAATTGAAGTCCAAGAGCACCTGGAGTGCCAAGGTTGGCCATCGTGGTTCTATGATGTCTCCTTACATCTGTGGCTGCCTGGTTATTGACAAAGAGCAGGGCAGGTTCATCAGTTGTGATAGGTCAGTGACGGCCAATCTTGGCGCTCCAGGTGTTCTTGGACTTCAATTCCCAGAAGCCCAAGTCAGCATTCCTACTAATCAGGGCTTCTGGGAAGTGAAGTTCAAGAACATCTGGAGAGCCAAAGTTTGCCATCACTGTGATAGGCTATGGGAAATGGAGAAGAGGACCAGGAAGCAGGACATAGTAAGATAGAGAAAAGGTGACCCAAATAGTTGAGCATCATTCAATAATTGCAATACATGGAACCTATGGCAAACAACTCAGAGCACTCATTGTAGATTTTGAGGACAGGGAAGTGCCTAAAACCTTGAGGGAAGTGGTCATTTCAAGGTTTTAGGCGTTCTCAGCCTTTTTAATCCGGGCCCCGGGTCATGCTCCCTTAGAGAGTTTCGGAGGCCAGTTGGCCATTTTGCCCTTCCTCTACCACATGGCACTTCCTGGTGTGGCGGAGGTGTTGGTGAGGCCACATAAAATCACCCCATGGGCCGTATCTGGCCCATGGGCCACAGTTTGAGAACCCCTGTTTTAGACACTTAAAACTGAATGAGGAATGACTTTAAAAATTGCAGGGTAAGGTCATAGGCAGAAACAGCCTCAAAAGGAAGATGGTTGCAGAGGACATAAAAAGCAGATCTGAATAAACGCCCGCCCGGTGTTCTAGAAAAGAAACATCAAATTGCTCCTTTTATATATACTCTTTATGTAAATTAAAAAATAATCACTTCACAACTGACCTCTCTCACATGGCCTGGGGGACGAGGAGACTGCTTTATTAGTTCAGAAGTAGGGGTTTCTTTTAAAAGGAAAGAAGAAATAAAGAGGGGGGGGGAAAGGACTGTTTTCAACACAGGATTTCTCAATGACTTTAGTTTTTTCTAAAAAGTATATCAAAAGTCCAGAGAGTTAAACTGATAGGAATGGAGTAGGAGGAAGATTATGCTGATCTAAGGATATAAAATCACAAATACGGAAGGATAATAGCCTGTCCTCTGTGGGTTTCAGATATCATAAGCTATATGTTACCTTCGTTCTATCAATGTAACTAAAGTGTGGGGGTAGGTTTCAAAGTTAATGGAAAAGGGGGAGGTAAAGGTTTCCCTTGCTCAAAAGCCAGTTGTATCCGACTCTAGGGTTCAGTGCTCATCTCTCATAGCCAAAGAGCCAGCACTGTCTGCGTCTGCACACATTTCCATGTTCATGTGGCAGCCATGACTAGACACCAGAGCACCTGGAACGCTGTTTACCTTCCCACCAAAGTGGTCCCTATTTATCTACTTGCAATTTCTTGATTTCGAACTACCTTCAAATTGTCAGGGGCAAATTTCAGTGGATTTCATACTTATTTTTTAGTTTGACTGCTGAGAATTCCTGCTTATAAGAGATGGGCAAGAGTAACCTCCACACTACGGACTCTTTTGCAATTTTACTCCTTGCAAAGTTAAGGAATGTCCAAACCTTATGGCAGGTCTGAACTATGAGCAAAACCAAAAGCACCATTTAAAAGGAAAAAAAGATATATTTTTCATTTTGTCCAAAATGCTTGTGCAAAACTATAAACCTCCTGAAGTTTGATATTCTGGCAAGGAGGAAAAAATGGTATGAGTTCACTTATGTACTGTGCGTGGCTGAATCCAGCCAGAATGTATATACCTAATTTTCTAACTCATGGGAACTTTCTTGTTTATACATTATCCTAATTCTCATAGTCAACTGTGTATTGTGAGTGAGTCTAGGGTTTAAGTCAAAGAGTATTAATGAGGAAGAATATCTGCTTAATGTTCTGTAATAATCGGTAGCCAAGCTAGTTTCTTCTGCTGGAAAAATCAGAGGTTAATGGGTCAGAGTAATATTTCTTAATGGGAGTCAATTGCTAACAATCTTCTTGAATGCAAAAGAAGTCTATGATAAAATGACTCTGGTTCAAGGCAAAACAAACTGAGATAAAGGTATGAGGCTGCTAGAAAAATCTCTATATGGATGTTTCAAAACCAATAGGATGTGGTAATGGAGTTTACATAGGTAAAGGTTACCTTGCTTGAAAGCCAGTAGTATCTGATTCTAGGGTACAGTGCTCATCTCCATTTATAGCCAATGAGCCTGCACTGTCTGCATCTGCAGACATTACCATGGTCACATGGTAGGCATGACTAGACACCATTATCATCCTTCACTGTGGAATGCTGCTACCTTTCCCTCACAAAGCGGTGGCTATTTATCTACTTGCTATTTCTTGCTTTCACACAGCTCGGTTGGCAGGAGCAGGGACAGAGACGGGAGCTCATTCTGTCATGCAGTACCCGGGAATCGAACTCATTTATAAATGTTTTGTCTACAGATTTAACATGACAGTATTTTTCAGGCAACACATTATCAACTGGCTCATTCGATTTGCACCCCATTTATTAGGAAACTTAGTTCTCCCATCCCTCCGTACAGAAGATATCAAAAAGAAAATATGCAGCATAATTAAAGAAAAAATTGTCATTTCAAAGTCATGTTCCCAAATGCTTTATAATTAAGAAACAGGTTTTATCCCACTGGTTCTTTTCCGTGCGGGTTTCTGACAGTGACGATGCACCACTATTAAAATGTATAAGATCCTTACACAAATGAGATCCTTGGTGTGAACAGTAAGAGAGTCTGTGTCCTTGGCTTTAATTAATTTGTCCTTTTATTAAGCAATTAGCACATTGCTAATTGAACATACAATGGTTAAGGAGTAAGCTGCATTCAAGTTATGAGCCAAGCAAGGGCTGGTGTTACTAAAATATGGGTAGCTGGAATAGCTCATTCTTGCTCATTTAGGCAATCTCAAGGTGTTGTGATACCTCAGTAGGATTTCTCACTTCCAGGCAAGATGGATAAAAATGTCATTTTCCCTCCTTACCCGTACAATATTATCTGTAATTTACACACGACTGTCACAGTTTTGTTGGATTCAAATTGCAGTCTATTTTATGTTTGCAATCATCATCAGAGCTCACACTGGGCTTGCAAACTGAATTGTTCATACTCAGTGAGATGGAAATGGTATTCCAGCCTCCTCCTTCCATCCATCTTCTGGTCCAACCTCCATCCATCTTTTCTTCCTATGGATCTGGGTTTCCACAACTGAGCAAAAGGTTGAAACATCACTTAATGTCCCACACCACCTTGGCTTTCAAGAAGGTTAATACGGTGGTACCTCGACTTACAAATGGTACAAGTTACAAAATTTTCACAATACGAATAAAAATCAATTGAAAATAATGTCTCGAGTTATTTTTTCCGGAACATATTAAATGGTTTTTCAATGCATTCCTATGGGAAACCAAGTTTCAAGTTATGAATTTTGGTCTTCAATGGGAAATTTGAGATACAAATTTTTCGTAACATGAAAAATGCCTTGGAAGGCATTAAATTTGTAACTTGAGGTACCACTGTATATAGGAATGTATACCCAAAGTTGACGATCTAAACATTTATGGTGAAATCTATCACATTTCATTTTACTATTCATGTGCAGTTTTAAGGCTAAATTATTTCTCTTCTGAATATGAAGATTATTTTGAAAACTGCCGTAGTTCAATTCACACAGGGATCATCTGCATGATGAAAAATAAGGTATTCCACCCAAATCAGTTCTCTCCTCATTTTATACTTAAGGAGTAATGTGGACAAATGGGTATCATTTCCCATGATATCCACATTATTCTACAGCCACATTTCTTTCTTATTATTATAAAAACAGAAGCAGCGCATTGGTTTTTTTCGTGGTTCCACATCATTGCAAACTTCTCGTTATAAATGGCCAGCATTTCCATTTCATCTCCAGTCCTCACACCCTGGGTTTATGACTTTCCGAGGGTTACCTTGGAAACCAGAAACAAAGAAATGTGTTTTTTTAAATGGCTTTTTGGTGAAGTTTTAAACAAGGAACGGGCTAGAGGTAAAAGAACTGAGGGAGTTTGTGGATGAATTGATTCTGTCACTCTTTCTATTTCCCATCTCTAAAAAGGGAGGTCAACTTGTCTTTGGGTAATTGGGGTCTTTGCCAACCATTGGGGAACCACCTACTCATGACCTCTCAGCACCGAGCAAAATCAGCCATGGAAGCAAAACAGCAAACAATAACAGTAATTGCTATTTCTAATTTTGACTGAGCCCCAAATGGTCGTTGCCATGTAGCTTCATTGTCATCGAGAAAACTCTTGTGTTAGGCAGTTAGATTGGGTATTTCTAGCAGTTCAAAATGTTGGAGAGCTTTCTGGAGAGGCAACATCAATTATTTTTATCCATTTTGGGGACAGATGTGGCCCTGGTCATCTTGTTCTTAAGCAGCTTGAGACCAGATGAGTCGCTTCCCTCTAACGTTGGCTTTGCCTTCCCTTCCATTGGGTCCATGCATGAAACAGATAGAACAAATGTGTGACCTTTCATTTCATTTATTCACTTTGTTGTGTAGGTCCCATTGTTCTGTTGTTTGATGGGGAGAAAAACATAGTGAGCGGATTCACATAATAAGCTACAATAGAGGTCACATCGTACAACCTTTGCGATTAGGGTAAAGGTAAAAAGTCACCCTTGATCGAAAGCCAGTCGTATCCGACTCTAGGGTTCAGTGCTCATCTCTGCTTATAACCAAAGAGCCAGTGCTGTCTGCATCTGCAGATGTTTCCGTGGACATGTGGCAGACATGCACGGAACACTGCTTACCTTCCCACCAAAGTGGTCCCTATTTAGCTGCTTGCAATTCCTTGCTTTCAAACGGCTAGGTTGGCAGGAGCTAGAACAGAGACAGGAGCTCATTCTGCCATGCAGCACTTAGGTAAAGGTCACCCTTATTCAAAAGTTAGATGTATCAGAGTAATGCTTTACATTTTAAAAAAAAAATGAATTTAATAACTATGATGAATTTTGACTAGTTTTTACCTAACTGAGGCAATGTGTTGAAATGTTAGATTTCACCCAACATTTTGGACATATCAGGGAAAGAGAACTCCCACTGAAAAAGACAATAATGTTCAGAAAATTTGAAGCAACAGGAAGGGGGAAAGACTCAACATAAAATGGATTGATGTGATCCAGGAAGAGGCACTCTTTAGTTTGCAAGATTAGAGCAGGACTTTGAGAGGTTAGAGGGACTGCTGTGGCTCGAGTGGTTAAGACTCTGAACTCAACAACTGGAAGGTCGAAGTTTGATTCCCAGGTACTGCATGACAGAGTGAGCTCCTGTCTCTGTCCCAGCTCCAGCCAACCTAGCAGTTTGAAAGGAAGAAATTGCAAGTAGATAAATAGGGACCACTTTGGTGGGAAGGTAAACACGTGTTCTGTGCACTCAGGTGTCTAGGCATGGCTGCCACATGTCCATGGAAACATCTAGAAACACAGATAGCACTTGGTCTTTGGCTATAGACAGAGATGAGCACTGAACCCTAGAGTCAGATACAACTGGCTTTCAAGCAAGGGTGACCTTTACCTTGAGAGTTTATCAATCCATAGACTTCCTGTAAGCCACCGTACACATTGCACTGCTGTTGTTGTTTGTCACGATTTGCCACAGTTTGCCATGAGTCACATTTTCCAGGGTTGTGAAGTGGATTGTGATTATACATTATAATTCAAAGCTGCATGAGAGCTGACGCTCACATTAGGAACAAGCAGAAAACACGCATCTTCCCGAAACAAAATTGTAAGATTGTTCATATCCCAAATGAGTAATGGATGTCTCAGAGGTTTTGATACAGAGGTATAGAGGCATATGCTTATGCACCTGGGATGCATCGAGACATTTGCCCAGCGTAACACCAAACACAGAGAACAATCTTTCCACCTCAACCCTTCATCCAGGGCTTTCTAGATCCCAAGTTGTCAGCAGACATAAGCAACCTGTTAACTACAATGCTTTGAAAAGCACCGCCATGCCTGTAGTTGTGCAGGTTCAGGTTCAATGCTGGCCTAGTTCTCAAAAGTAAAAGAATGGGAAGATTTGGTTTTGCAAGTGTTCTGCTTACATGTTCATGTTTAATTAAGGGAACTGGTGACATACCCACAAACCGCCGCATCCTCAGAAAACTAGGATTTATATTGCACGTTAATATTTATGAAGTCTAGCTTTATCATAAATACAGGAACAATCGTTAATTGGCACAACAACCCATTATAATTCCAAAGTCAATAAATTATTTATGCACAATAGCATGCTTTCATTTCAATTCAGAAACAGATATATATACAGTAATACCTCATATAACATTAGTATCGAATAACACTAAAATTGCATAACATTAAGGAATCTGGGGGGAAGAATTGCATCAGATAACATTAAGATCCTATGGGATGCTTCAGATAACAACCGCTAAAGCCTGTGTGGTTACAATGTATCTCTATGGATCCCATAGAGGATCAGATAACACTAAAAATCATATAACACCAAGACTTGTGGAACCAGGTTTTAGTGTTATATGAGGTTTTACTGTATATATATATACACTGTATATATACACACACACACACAATCTACTTTGCATACTCCATTACTGGATGGATTGCATAGGATAACACAATGCATACTTCCCTGCCTATGACTAACACTACATTTACAAGCAATCATTGGTGGTTCTAGAGAAATAGTCAACACTATGCATTGGCAGAAGCAACCTTGAACCTTTCAAGATATCAAAAATAGACGAGAGCTTATTTTGATAAGAACAAGTTGCCCTGTTAATTTAGGAGTCTATGTTCCTTACTTCTCCATCTCTGATGGATATGGAAAGGATCCAGCAGTTTCCATTTCCAACTGCAATCCAGACAAATTCTAAACTCTGGTTATTCTTAAGTGTCGAAACAAGCCAACTTTATAAACCATTGTTCAAATTTAGCTTGTTTTGATCTATAAGGTTCCCATTCCGACTCCTTCCCTACTACTGACTCACACAAAACTTTTGCAAGTACAGTTGTACCTCGCTTAAAGAGCATAATGCGTTCCACAGGATTGCTCTTCAAGCGAGTTTGCTCTTTAAGTGAAACACCATTGTAAGTGACCCATTGTGACTTCCGTCGGCGGGGCTTGCGACCCCTGATTTAGTTGTTAAGCGAGTTTTTGGTTGGTTTTAGTTGTTAAGCAAGGCAACCATTGAGATAAAATTCTGCTCTTTATGCGCGTTACTCTCTAAGCCAGGCGCTCTTTAGGTGAGGTTTTACTGTACCTCTTTGCCAGCTCTTATGTCACTTTTATTTTCCCCTGCCTCCCTTCCTTATCATCCTCCATATTCAATTCGTGACAGAAGAATGGGTTTTAGAATGGGTTTTCAAATAATTCTCCAGAAGCTCAAAATAACAACAAGAATAGAACACGATTTCATTATTAGAAGCTTCTTTTCTTCCTGATAGTTTTTCCCTGCCTGGAGGGAGAAGAAAACTGTTTCTCTAAACTTCCGAGTCTTTATTTTAATTTTAGTTATTATTTTGCCACTCTCATTTATTCCTCAGGATTTATCTCTTATTTATTGCAATAAAGAATGAGCCGTCTTAATAAACCACTGGGGTTCAGAGAGAGGGAGAGCCTTGCTATTTGAGCTCCACTGTAATCAACTATTTTCCTTGAGATAATCTAAGTTGCTGCTCTGCACATAAACCCAGACGCCTTTTACTAGCCTTGCTGTTAAAGTCAGTGCTAACAGCTTCATGTGTTCTATAATTTATTGCTCTGTTAATCAGATCTTCTGATATCTAGGATGAATGTTTCCATGGCAAGCAAAAACATCCTTCTACAGCCAGATGATATTAGCAAAAAAAAAAAAAGTTTAATCATGATCATAGCAACTCAGTCTGTTCCAACAGCACTTAAACTGCACTAGAGTATATGTCACTTTTTTTTAAAGGGCAGGGGGAAATAGCATTGTTATCTTTATTATTATGTTTTTCCAATCTCCTGTTAAGGACACAGCTGTTTCAATTTTCCTGGACTGAAATGTTGTAACCAACATTTTTTCCCCTGTCTACATGTATTGCTTTAGCCTGGATAAATGACAGTTTAACACCGAACAAGTAAAATTGTTCTTGCTTAGCCGTACGCAACTAAAAATAGAACGCCTCCCCGAAAGATTGGATGTTGGACAGAGGGTAAACTAAAGTGCTCTACTTAGCTTTCAGTATCAACGTAACCCAGGGGTTTCCAATGCTTTCCCACTAGGGGCCAGTTCCCGCCACCGACACTCAGCTGCGTGGGCCAGAAGTGTGCTTATGTTTTCATTGGCATAGGCGGTGGCGACAACCGCCCAATTTTTGTGACTTCTTGCACAGCTTCCGCCACTTCCCAGGGTGGCGGGAGGCTTTTCGGTGCATTTTTGCTCCATTTTGGAATTTTTTCACTGCTTCTCCGCTGCACTTTTCCAAATTGTGGCAGTTTGGAATTTCTTGATTCTGTACGAGGAACCCAGGGGTTGACGTAAGCTCTGCCCGGCACCGGAAGTCTACAACCGTCGTGGTTTAGGTGCCGAAATGCATTATAATAGTGGCAGAAAATCCCAAGACAGAGTGAAAATGCTCCGAAAATGCTCCATGGGCCAGATTAGGTCCATGGGGAGTATGTTGGGAACCCCTGGTGTGTTGGGAACCCCCTCAAGCAACAACATTATAATAGAGTGGGTGAGGATGATTTCAGATCTAAACAGACAGGGTGGTCGTCCACTTCTAAAACAACTGAGGAAAGTTGGGTCTGTCTAGCTACAGTATATCTCTTCATCCCAGTGATAGTTCTGATCTTGGTCGTTTTGTTTCTGTTACATTTATGTTCACCATATGTTCATCACACCAAAATTTATAAATCAATTGGTCAACGTCAACTGATAGAGGCATCTCCTGATACCTCATGTCATCTGAATGCTAAGCAAAACATGAATTTTGTAGGATAAATTGTGACCCGGATCAGGTTGGTTGGTGTTAGAGATACACAGAGACATCCACTTTCCAGTTCTATCCTTTCTTGACATCATAAAAATATCAGAGAAATATATATATATAAGAATAGAGTTTCAAACACCTTTTGATATATGATAGTCAGATTGGGAAATGGCTATACCATTTGTTAAGAAAGGAAGCATACAAGCTGTATGTCCAATTAAAATGGGTCATGGTGTAGAACAGGGGTTCCCAACCTAAGGCCCATGGGCTGGATCCAGCCCATGGCACCATTTCATAAGCCCCCCATCCCTCTAAAGCCATTCAAGAAACAAAATGGCTGCCCCTTTGAAGCTATTAGGACAAAATGGTTGCCCCCATCATCCAGACAGGGCAAAATAACCAGAACATTAGAGTACAATGATTGTTCCTTCATGACAAATAAACACCATACGAAATCACATGCTTATTTCAGCTGAAAGAAACTCCAAAATTGAAACAGATGCCTCCTTCCTCTCTTCTATTTCTAGATAGAACTGAAAACACAGAGTTTGACGAGCTAGCTGCCGTCTTTTCTGACTTATTTGCCAATTAACATTCTCCACTTAATATTTTAAGCAATCTTCATTAAATCCAAGAACAGCTCATGAATTCATCAGTTCACGCAAACTTTCCACCCTAATTGTTAATGATGGGTGCGACATCATTATCACAGATTCCTTCATTAACTAGGAACAGAACTGGAGTCGTGTTTGGCTTTGTATTGTTTAAATGAGTTTGGGAAGAAAGAAAAACTTACAGGCTCGTCCGGCCTCCCCAGAGTGCTTTGAGCTCTTACAACCATGGCCACGTATTTCTGACTATTCCAACTTGTTCCAGCGGCGGAATTAAGATTGTGACTTCTTCTACCTATGTCATCGTAGGGTGGTGGTGGTCAGGATTTTAGAGATACATAGATGGGGCATGGCCAAAAACGATTGGGAACCACTACTTCAAACTGAACATCAAAGTTAAGATCAAAAGTCATAATTTAATATCTAATATCAATGAAATTAGAACCTTCTCTCTTTTTGTTATGGCTGTCCATAGTGTCTAAATAGCAGCTTCAGAAAGTTATCCAGGTTAGACATTGAGGCTCCTCTGATGTTTCCAGGAGGAAACAGGGAGAATTAATTCTGGCAGCAGAGCGATACAGAAAAGGTAAACCTAAGAATCCTAGGCCTGGCATAGAAGGAGAAATGATTTTATCTGGGATATCTGTCCACCTGCAGACACTTGAGATTGAAGTTGAAATAGTCTCTACGCTGATAGGCAGATATGATTTATAATCAGATCTAATAATACAGTTACTAGTGTGAAACATTAAAGTATTACTAGATGGTCTTGCTTCTTCTCTCTATTAGAAAAGATATTTTAAGTAATAATAATTTCGTGTCAGAAATTATTCCGGGTTGAAAGGATTTTTGCGGAAGAAACTCCGCTCAGGGGACACCCGAATGAGGCTCCTTTCATGACCCCAAGAGCTGGGACAGAGACAGGCACTCAATCCATCATGCAGTATCCGGGTCTAGAAGTGCCAGACTTCCAAGCTAACAAGGCGAGCTTCTTAACCACTGGAGCCTTTATATTTTAGGTAGAAAGTTATGGCTGTGATTGATTTCCCCTGTATCTTCTGTGTGGGGTGAGAAATTTCAGTCCTCCAGATGTTCAGCTGCAATTTTTATCTGTCCTAGCCTAAGGATGATAAATGCTCAGAGTTACAGTCCAACAATGTCTTTTGGCCAGCCATATTTTTGATGGCATAGAGTTTTATTTACAGAAAATAACTCCTTTTTTTAATGCGAAGATGTTAAAAAGTAATCTGGCAAAAAATGTCCCCCTACCCCAACAGCACTTTTCTGGGAAAATTTAATCTTGCACATATCCAACAATATTTTCCCAACTAAAATTAATACACTTTTGCACTTCACATCTATCTGTAGTGAAATCCACGATACTTTGCTAACCGCTGTTCTTAAAAACATAAAGTGGTACTCTCTCTCTCTTTTTAATCCAATCACCTGGCCAAGTCTAAAATAACTGATTTATTTTTTAAAATTAAATTAATGCATCCAAAATCCAAACAATAACATTGCAATTCCCACTTCCACTTAGCACACTAATAGACCACCACTGCTGAATTTTATGTGACTGAGTGGAACATTAAGTTTCCTAATTTGTGAAAATTATGCAACACATTAATATTGCCAATTAAGGGGGAACCTAAATGCAATGATTTTCGAATGCAATCCATTTATTAAGTGATTCTAAAATAATCATGTACAATTTTTTTTGCCATTAGATGAACTCCCATTCAAATATCCTATTAAGATTTTAAAAACTTAGCTACGAAACAGTTTGACAAATAAGCATGGACAAATGCATCAATAAATAAATTGTTTTTTTTAATAAAAAGTTAATAAATATAATAGGAAAAGTTCTCCCTTGTTTGAAAGTCAGTCGTATCTGACTCTAGGTTGCAGTGCTCACCTCCGTTTACAGACAAAGAGGCAGTGCTCTCTGCATCTGCAGTTGTTTCCAGGTGAAGTGGCAAGTATGTGTACGTGGAACACCATTACCTTTCCCACCAAAGTGGTACTTATTTATCTACTTGTAATTTCTTGCTTTCAAACTGCTAGGTTGGCAGGAGTTAGGGCAGACGATGGGAACTCACTCCATTTCACAGCACTCGGGTCTCAAACTGCTGACCTGAAGACTTTCCGGTTGTCAAGCTCAACATCTTAACCATTAAGTCACTGCGTCCATTGTAATAACGCAGATATGTAAACCAGGTAACTTTGAATTTAGTCCAGAGAACTCTATTACCTATTACGATATACCATTATAGAAATTTTACATATAGAAAAGCAGAAAAAAGTGGCACAATATTACTTGTTAATATGTAGTGCAAACCAATTCCAAGAAGATGATTAGATTCAATTCATATTTCATAAAGGACTCACAGCTGAAGTGGCAATATATATATATATATTTGAGGTAATGGCCAACATTTGCAAGGCGCTGGAACCTGTTCCATAAAAAGCAATTTAAACATAAACAGGTTGGTTAAACTTGAACAGTCAGATTAATGATCCATCAAAACTCTCAACCTGGGTTTCCATGAATAAACAAAACTTTTCAAGCAAACTTTACAAACATTTCATCAGTGAAAGCGGCCAGGAAGAAAGAGGCACCATTTATCTTCATATGGCAAAGTTCCCAAAGGGCTGGTGGCATTGTTTCCTGGGACATGCATACAAACATACAATGGAGGATTGCTTTAGCTTCAATAAATGTGGGTTTTCATCCAGTTTGCGGCACAATAAACAGGCCAAAGTAGTCACACAAAACCCAGTTGATAGGCTTCACATCTTCTATATCAATGGTTCCCAATGTGGGTCCCACACCCCACAGGGGTACTTCAACTCCCAGGAGCATAAGTCAGTCCATTGGCTGATCGCTGCTTTGGGGAATTGACTTAGGCTTCTGGGAAATGAAGACCAAAAACCAAAGGTTGAGTAACACTGTTCTAGATGAAGATTCATCTCTAGCTAAACTGGACATAGGCTCATCACTAGAGTTGAGGTATCAAATGGGACACCACAACTGCACATGTGATGACAGGAAAAAGCAACTGTAATTCTCATTGTGCAGTTGAGCTCCTCCGATGGCTTAGTGGTTAGACGCTGAGCTGGAGACTGGAAGGTCGGGGTTCGATACCCAAGAGCTGCACTTGAGGACATGAAAGGAGCCTCATTCTGGTGTCCCATAAAAATCCTTTCAACCCAGAGCAATTTCTGACATGAAATTATTATTATTGTGTGGTTGACACATGTGTAGGAAATAATGAAATCATGGCATGTGTAAACCTATTTTCCTGGAAAGAACCCTAAGGCTATACGTCTCTTTCTATCTTTTGTGAACTGCAGAATATGGAAATGTTTCCGATGACCTCGGCCGTTCCAGCAACAGGTAATGAATCATTAAAATTACAGGAAATTACAGAGGCTCAAGTGGCTAAGACACTGACTGGAAGGCGGCAGGTCAGCAGTTCGATTCACGAGTACTGCAGGACGGAATGAGCTCCCGCCTTTGCCCCAGCTCCTGCCAACCTAGCAGTTCTAGAGCAAGAAATTGGAAGTAGATAAACAGGGACCACTTTGGTGGGAAGGTAACAGCATTCCGTGCACTCCGGTGTCTAGTCGTGCATGTCATATGACCACAGACACTCTGCAGAAGCAGACAGTGCTGGCTCTTCGGCTTTGAAACAGAGATGAGTACTGAACCCTAGAGTCGGATATGACTGGCTTTTGAGCAAGGGAAACCTTTACATACACTGTAGAACAGGGGTTCCCAACCTAAGGCCCGGATCCAACCCATGGCACCATTTCATGTGGCCCCCACCCCTCCAAGGGCAATCAAAAAACAAAATGGCTGCCCCTTTGAAGCTGTTTGGACAAAATGGCCATCCTCATCATGCACGTTGGGTAAAATGTCCATCTGGCCCTCAAAGCTGACTGAACAAACGTGACCTGGTCCCAGAAACAACATTTTACAGAAGCTAGCAGGTACTTCTTTGGGCGCAAACACTCAATTTCTTAGAGCCACCCCCCCCCCCCCCAGCATTATCATATTCTATTGCTGGATACTGTTGTTCATTTGGCTTAATCATGCACAGACAGGACTAATAGACATACAGCTGAATCAGGGGATATGTATCATCACAGGCTGTATTCGATCAACAAACACCCACTGGGTCCACATCTGGAGCCATATTCCACCGCCAACACTAAGAAGATCACTGGCATTATTAAAACTGTGGATAAATATAGTGAACAATCCTCTCCTCCCAATCCATGCCGATATAATTGTCCCCTAAGCCCAACAATTAAAATCTAGACACCCTGCTTAGCACACTGCATTCAACCTACAAAATAACCATTTCAGTATCTCAGATGCCTGGATGACACACTGGCAACATCTATCTTCCCCAACATCACATCATCGAGATGTTCAGATGGGGATGGAAGGACTCTCCCCAATGTGACTGTGAAGAAGAAGACCAAACCAATGGGCCACATTATATTTAGGTGTCTTTTACACATGCTTGGAGGCACATTGGAGGACTTGCATAGTGCCACAGATGAAGCCTTTCAATGGCTTTCAAACCTAGACATGGAACTCTAGTTAAGAACTTGAGATGGACAATTTGTGCTTACTGTATATATATCAACATTATTGTAGACAACTGAAGTTCATCGTACGATAAATAAATAAAATAGGTAAGAGTTGAGATGGTACATATTTTCTACGCATGCACAGCCTTGGAGAAAGCCATAAACACTCCCAGGATGTGACTGAGAGTCGGTGAAGATTGTCTTCTGGAATAGTTACTAACAAGAAGAAGTATGTAAATGTGATGCTTCCAACCAAGAGTTTTCAGGCTAGTTAAAGCAATAATTCTTCTCCCACTCCAACATTCAGCTTCCAGGTTTAAAAAAGGGTCTTGAATTCACTCCCTTCAATCCTAGGCTCTCCATTCATCACAAGATATGGGCTCTCAATCTAGACAGGGGGCACTTCATTAAGAAGATGAGCTCTGCATAAGCCCCACAATTACCCAGGGATTTAATACAACACTCTTCTCGTTTTTAAGGAAGTGTCCCAGCAGATATTTGCTGTGATGTGTTCCTTCACTGAACAATCAGGTCAGTGAAGCATCTTTCTATTATCTGTAGCCTAACACTCCATTACCACTCGGATATAAAAATTACATTTCTGATTAAAATTTTTAGTGCCAAACATTTCACACGATTACAGACCAAAAGTCAAAATTTGCATTTAAATAGACATATTAAAAACTCAGCAGCACACCGTAAGAGTGGAAAGGGGCTGGTTAAGGAACAGATCTGAGGAGAGCATGTATCAGGGACAAATACGAAGTCAGAATAGATTTCAACATTTAGCACAAGTTATGCTTATAAGATAGGAAGTCACTTTCTAATACCATGATATATCATTTGTCTATTTTTAAACAACAGACAAGCCCGGCAGTGGCTCTGCAGTTAAGAAGCTCACCTTGTTAGCTGGAAGGCCAGCAAGTTGACAGTTTGAGACCCGAGTACTTCACGATGGAGTGAGCTCCTGTCTCTGCCCCAGTTCCTTCCTACCTAGCAAGAAACTTCAAGTAGATAAATAGGGACCACTTTGGTGGGAGAGTAACAGCATTCCATGCACTCTGGTGTTGAGGCATGCCTGCCATGTGTCCATGGAAATGTCTGCAGACAGTGTTGCATCTTTGGCTATAAACAGAGATGAGCACTGAACCCTAGAGTTGGATATGACTGAACAAGGGCGACCTTTACCTTTACTAAACAGCAGATGGCCCTCAAAATATACAGACATGCATACATCTGGTTATCTGAAAGACCCAAACATACAATAGTTGTGTACACAAACCACACCAAGCAATCATTTTAAATGATGCGCATAAATCACAGGAAACTTTGGTCATGTATTCTACTCTTTCGTCCTCCGCCAACTCTTATTCCTGAACTTTGTGTTTTTCTTAATAATCAGCTAGTCATGTTCTACTCGGTGTTATGTGTTGCTTTTCAAATTGAAAGTAATCTAGAAACCTTTTATGATAATTATGCAGCCCTTGACAGGGGATTTTTTTAAAAAAATATTTGCTGCTGGTTAGAAATGAAGAATAGCAAAGAGCTTTTAAATTCCTCATTATATTGAGACACCCAAAACCAACAAGAATAAGGAAATTTAGCAAGGGCTCTTTCAACGCATACAAACAATCCTGGCCCTAAAAACTGATAATTACTGGGGGAAAATGCAGGAATAAATAATTATAATAAATATTCTTACAACTTTCAAGCTGGAAAGGCTCCTATAGATCTGTGATGGCACACCTTGGCACTCTAGGTGTTCTTGGACTTCAATTCCCAAATGCCCAAGTCAACACAGCTACTGATCATGGCTTCTGGGAATTGAAGTTCAAGAACACCTGGAGTGCCAACGTTCACCATCACTGCTACAGATCGTCAAGTCCAGCCCCTGTCAAAGAGGCACAAGTGGGGAATTAAATTCCCACCTAGATCACTGACCTATCCAGCAGTTTATGTACTGATGCATCAAAGAGTAACATGGAATGAATGAATGGATGGGTGGATGGATGGATGGATGGATGGAAGGAAGGAAGGAAGGAAGGAAGGAAGGAAGGAAGGAAGGAAAATTAGATAAAAATTAAATGAACGGTGGCACGTAGGGTGAATACTGTTAGATGTGTTTGTTCTAAATAGGGTAGATTTTGCTCAAACTTATTTTTAGAGAATTCTAACTAAATTTGTGTCTTTATTTATACTGAAGATGGGAAGGACTTCAGATATAAAAAAGGAAGAATGCCGACAACTGGAAAATTGAGATATATTCCCACTCTTAGTCCTTATTTCTCACCGTCTGTGAAATCGCCTCCTACTATATTTAAGATCTTCTGACTTGCACTGTAATTTGCTGTCAAAGAAACATTGGTTTCTGACTTCTACTCGGGGTATACACATCAGATGGAGAACTACTCTCTGTCACAACTAAAGCAACTTTAGTAGATGGATGAAACCTGAAAAGGTAGAATATCAATTGCTAAAGTTGTATGCCATTCAATCAAAACTGGGAGATGGAGGTCAATAATATTGAAATGGATAACCTCTTGGCAAGTCTAAATGTACTGGAAAGGTTTAGGAAAAGTGTCCTTTATTCCTTAAAAGAATTATAATACAAAAATACCAATGATTACACATTACAATAAACAATAAAACAACAAAACAAACAAACAAAAACCATTATTGCAATATACAAAAGTACTCTGTGTGCCTTTCACCCAGCAGGACAATATGTATGTTTCTTTTACCTTATTTAGTCTACAATCTCTTTAATTCGTAATTTATCCTTCTTTCCAGAATGACATTTATTCTTGGCCTGCATAGTCTAGAAACTCTCCCCACATTTCCTTAAAATTTTATTTCTTTAGAATTCATTTTTTGACTTTTAATTCTAATGTTAGTTTATCTTTTATTGCCATGTTCCACATTTCTCTGTACCATTCTTCTAATTCTATTTTGCTGTCAGATTTCCATTTCTTAGCTATGACTAATCTCGTCGCAATTACTATAATACAAATCATGTCTTTCTTTTCTCTCTAACTGTTTTTTACTTTTGAAATCCGAATGAGACTCCTTTCATGTCCCCAAGGTCTTTCCCCCACTGAATTGGTCCTTATTTATCTACTTATTTATCAAACTGCTAGGTTGGCAGGAGCTGGGACAGAGACAGGAGCTCACTCCATCATGAAGTACTCAGATCTCAAACTGCCGATTTGCCGGCCCTTCCAGCTAAGACCCAGATAAAATTTTATGTCCCGGGATGTTTGCCTCATAAAAGAAAAGGAAAAATGATGGAACTCAAAGGAGAAAAATAGTAAAAGCTTGGCTTCATTTACTTGATTAAAAAGTGATGGACAAATTAACACAGCATGTTTATGTTAAACATCAGTAGTTCACTAAACTGAATAGAATGTCATTAATAAATTCTCAACTTCAAAACATAATGTACTTGCAAATGAAGAAATAAGTAGCTAAGGACTTTTTTCCTTTTGTTCATCAAAATGCCAATTTTGTTTTTGCTAGCTATAATTTGGACAAAATAAAACTATTATATGAAAGGAGAGAATGATGAATAATTGCAATGTATAAGTTATGTTTAGTCCTTTGTAGACACATCAACACAGATATGTGAACACTAAGATAATGAACTCGTTAGCAAATGTTAATGCCAGGTGTTTGTCTTGTTTCCTAATATTTGCATTTCAACAAGGTGACAATTCACAACTAATCCGAATAACAACCAGGGATCATCTGCTATTACCAGTTGTTGATTTGTATACTTATCTGTTAGGCTAACCAATCACTCTGTGCCTGTGTACCACATGTGCAATACAGCTCCTCCGGTGGCTCAGTGGTTAAGATGCAGAGTTGGAGACTGGAAGGTCGGGTTTCGATACCCGAGAGCTGCACTTGGGGACATGAAAGGACCCGCAATTGGTTGTCCACTAAAAATCCTTTCATCCCAGAATAATCTCTGACAAGAAATTATTATACCAGATATGTATAAATTGATCCCATGAAGTCTCACTCCAATGTCTGACAAAGTGGACTTGATCTAGGAAAGCTCACATTAAAACACACCAATTAGTCTTCAAAATGCCACAACATTTTTTTTGTTTTTGCTTGTTCTCTGATACGCTTGAAACACAGAATAACCATGGCTACTATGCCAAATAAATTAACTAAAATAATGAATCAACGATGCTCCGTGGAGTCACAAAGGGTCACTCAACTATGTGACTGAACAACAACCCTGAACATCTTTTCAAACCCAGAGTAACGTCTGACATGAAAACACACACATACATCTTCACGGTTACTCCTTCCTTTTCTCAATTTCTCTACCTAACATCTCCACACCTACATTCAAACTTCTCAATTTCTTCAGCTATAAAGACAGCTACAGAGCTAGAGAAAACCTTGGCACAATCAAGTTTACCGTTATAATTATTTTCCAGTAACAAAGCCTAAACTAGGCTAGCTTACCATTTTAACATGTCAAGAGATAATGTCAATCCTTTTGTAATGTAACTACATTTTAAAGTTACTTTATACCTGGCCTGGGGGGGATAAGGGTAGGTCCTCAGTTATTAGATGAGTATTGTAGACCAGGCGATTGGCTTATAATTTTCCATTGCCATTGTTATTTTAAATAGCTAAAGAGGGAAAGCCTAAAGTTGAGCTGCAGTTTAGGTTGAAAAATGAGACATGCCAGAAACCAGGGAGTCGCATGACATATATAATCTTCCCACCGTTGCATTCCCTACAGAGTGCAGTAATATTGTAACCTTCCTTGTCATTGCTTCATTTCAGAACAATGACAAAAAGCTCCATAAGAGCCTTCCAACTTCTACCTCCACACTTAAGCTGTAAACAGGAATATATGACGACCCACTTCCTTCGGTCAGGCAAGATATATATTTATTTTAAAAGAATATTGACTTTTGGGAAGCTGAATTTGAAAGTTCAACAAAGCTTTGCACATAAATGTTTCTGAACTGCTACCTGACACTGTGTCTTAGTTTCTTGATATCTTGGCAGCTATTGTTTGGGAAAAATGATGAGGATGGTGATGATGTTAATACTATTTACTACATTCCTTGTTGATTTAGATCCAACTTTTTCAAGCAATGGGCCAGGTCGTGCTCTCTCAGTCACTTTCAAGGGCCAGATGTCTGATCGGTGCTTTGGGGACTTGACATAGGCTTCTGGCAATTGAAGTTCAAAAACCAAAGGTTGGATAACACCAGATCTCCCCTTCTACATAATTCTCAGAGCTTGCTTAGGTTTCGAACCATGCCTTGTCCACTTGAATGTACATTATCCTTCCCTACTGTGTACTTATTAGGCCCAGTTTACAATGGCATCAAACTTGTCTTTCATTAAATATGTTTACTTATTTAAGATGCCAGTGTTGTAGAGTGGACTCAATGAACCAAGATGATTTACTTGATTGTTGACTCACCATCTAGCAATTCATTCAGTGAATCTATTCTAGTTGGGGGCTAGCAGTTTGATTTAAGCCTTAAACAAAATAGCCATCTTACAAGAAGAGCGAGGAGTCAAGATTAGGACCTAAGACAAGTTTAATGCTTTCTTGAACACAAATGTCCTTATGCAACAGACAGACACATGTGCGCACAAATATCTGCACATGGAACGAAATTTTCATTTTGTTGGCGTTCGGGACGTAGGTGACCAGTGAGCAGGACAAAGGCAGCAGAAGACAGGACAACCAAACTAAAGGTAAAAGTACAGGTCGACCTTGCTCGAAAGCCAGTTGTATCTGACTCTAAGATTCAGTGCTCATTTCTCTTTATAGCCAAAGAGCCAGTGCTGTCTGCGTCTGCAGACATTTCCATGGACGTGTGGCAGGCATGCTTCGACACCGGAGTAAAAGGAACACCATTTTACCTTCCAACCAAAGTGGTCCCTATTTATCTACTTGCCATCTCTTGCTTTCGAACTGCTAGGTTGGCAGGAGCTGGGACAGAGATGAGAGCTCAAGCCATAGAGCAGTGCATGGGAATCGAACTCCAACCTTCCAGTTGTCGAGTTCAGCATCTTAACCACCTGAGCCACCGCAGTCCCATTCACATGAAGCACCACAACAAATCCAGGAACATTTGTTGTAAAGGCAGCTTCTAGGGGAAGGAGCCAGTGGTCACATAACTCTTCCTTTTTACCTGGTTCTCAGGTGATGCTCACTAGGACTCTACCACAGCGATTCTCAACCTACAGCCCATGGACTGGATCCGGCCAATGGCACCAATTAATCTGGCCTGCAGTAAGGACTCTGCTGCCATCACTGGAAGTGTCAAAAACCTGCCTAAAGCACTGAAAACTCACTGGAAGCACCGAAACCACACCGGAAGCACCAAAACCATGCTAGAAGGGCTGAAAAACCACTAAAAATGTGGCATTCTCACTCCCACAGCCATGGGAAGTGGCAGAAACATCTAAAAATGTGCTGTGAATGCAGCCGCTGCCACCACCGGAGGTTGTGGAAGTGGCGGGAGGAACCACGCCTCTGGCCCACACAGCTGTCTGAGGGTGTGTGGTCTGGCCCACAGCGTGGAAGGTCGCAAACCCTTGCTCTAGCATGTGCAGCAGGGTGTGGTTCGAATCAGAGCCGGAGCCCTCAAGCTACCCCAGATTCTGACACATTTGCACTAACGTTTTTAATATTTTATGCATGTTCCCTAAACTAGTCGTAAGTGTAGGGGAGGGACCCCTGCATTTATATTTAATTGCACAGCTTAGGTTACAACTATGCACACACTCCGTGGGGCTGGAAGTTCAATTCATCTTCTCAGAGTTTACTTTTCAGATAATGCAGCCTTCTGGGTGGTGTGAAAGCGCCTGCCATGAGACGTCTAATTCATTTTTTTCAGCTGCCAAAATATTACATTCTGGTTTAGAAACTGGGTTTTCCCGCTCGGCATGAAGCGTCCTCAGTTATGCTTTTACGGAAGCTGATCTGAAAGCCGTAACATTCTCATTGCAAAAGCCTTTTTTTTTCCAAAGGCAAGGTAAGATGAGGCTGCTGTGCTTTAGAAGGAACCCACTTCTTGTACCCAATTATTTTATTTTTATTTTGCAGGACAGAGAACCCTAGATTATGGGTTCGGAGCAAGGAGGGACCTTAGAATACGGATCAGCCTGGAGGCCTCCTCGTGTCCTTTCATCGGGGCCCGATAAGCATAATTGCAGCAGCTACCTCAGAAAGGCTTAATTGAGGCTTAATTATGTGGGATTTAATGAAATGCATCTGACAAACTGCTTGGAAAAACCCTCTGGCAAGAGACAGTAAATAGATGCTTATGAAAAATCCGCTGCTGGATTTGGAGATAATTGTGAGAAAGACGCAGAAAGCCCTGCGACTTAATACCTGCACAGTATTGATTTATGACTTCTTCTCCAGAGGTTATATTACAGAGAGCTCAGACTACAAAGTTATGAGGCCATCACAGAGAGTGCAAGCAGAGCAAAGAGGCACACAGAGGCGTTCCAGGGAATGGTGGAGGTAAAGGTAAAAGTCGCCCTTGCTCAAAAGCCAGTTGTATCCGACTCTAGGGTTATGTGCTCATCTCTGTTTATAGCCAAAGAACCAGCGTTGTCTGACTCTGCAGATGTTTCCATGGACATGTGGCAGGCAGAATGCACAGAATGCACAGAATGCTGTTTACCTTCCCACCAAAAGTGGTCCCTATTTATCTACTGGCAATTTCTTGGTTTCAGACTACAGTAATACCTCATATAACATTAGTATCGAATAACACTAAAATCGCATAACATTAAGGAATCTGGGGGGAAGAATTGCATCAAATAACATTAAGATCCTATGGGATGCTTCAGATAACAACCGCAAAAGCCTGTGTGGTTACAATGTATCTCTATGGATCCCATAGAGGATCAGATAACACTAAAAATCATATAACACCAAGACTTGTGGAACCAGGTTTTAGTGTTATATGAGGTTTTACTGTACTAGGTTGGCAGGAGCTGGGACAGAGACAGGAGCTCAATCCATCATGCAGTACTCAGGAATCGAACTCCGACCTTCCAGTTGTTGAATTCAGCTTCTTAACCACTTGGTGGGAAGTTATAGACCAGTGTTGGCCAACTTTGATACTCCAGATGTTCTTGAATTTCAATTCCCAGGAGCCCTGATCAGCTGGTGTGCTGACTTAGGCTTCTGAGAATTGAAGTCCAAGGTTGGCCAACACTGCTCTAGGGTTTCTCAACCTTGGTTCTCCAGATGTTCTTGGGATTCAATTCCCAGAACCCCAAGTCAGCACACTTGGTGATCAGAGCATTCTGGGAATTGAAGTCCAAGAATATCTGGGGGCCCAAGTTTGGGAAAGAAGTCCTGAAACAAGGAAGAAATTAAAATAATAAAGTAAGCTTTTTACCCTACCCTGTTCCAACTTATTTTCCACCCCCTTTCCATTACTCCTGGGTTCCTACATTGATGCAAATGATATTTTGTGCAACGAAACGAAATACATACTGAAATTTTGCAGAAATTGCCTTTTTTGCACAAATTTTTGCAATTCATACAATATTCACAAAATGAAGATGAATGTAGATTTACTTAAAAATTGGAGGCACATATTTTCCCCTTAACCATCAACCTGTGCTCCTGTACTTTTGTTCTGCATGACAATGTTTGGTTCTGAAAGAAAAAAAGACACTAGAAACATTCTGTATAAATGACAGTCACCCTGCAGTGAAAATCTATTTATCTATAGATAGATTTTAAAGCCCAGCTCTAATTCAGAGGTGAGGAGTCTTGTGGGGTTTGAAAACACTTTGCCAAGGTGCCCTAATATTGGAGAAGCTAAACTGATTTGAATAAAATAAAACAAAATTGTAAGTTCTCTTTCCATGCCCACACACACACATTATTGAGCATCACTGTACTCTTACATGCTGTATTTCTGTGCTTTGGTTATCAATGCAATCGCCATTTTTAATGTGGGGCTCCATTTTTCTCAAACCGAGGCAGCAAGGAACATAGACTCCCAGAATTGAAACTGGCAATGACCTCACAGTTCATTTAGTACATCTTTCTGCCTTTAGGCTGGATATCCTTTAACTAAATCAATCCTGACAGATGTCCATGGAGAATCTTCTCAAAATACTCCAAGGAAGGTTTAGCAGTCTCTTGCCACTTAACCCAGCAAAATTGTTCAAGAACACTCCCCTACTTTCAAAACCATTGCAGATCTGATTGTGTCCATTCTTACTCAAAAGTAAGCTCCCCAGTCTTCAATGAGGTTTACTGTGTATTAAATGTGGATAAGACGCATCTGCAGCATTAGAGTCACTTAACTGGAGCATCCCTGAGATCAGTGGCATAAAATCTCAACAGACATTTGTAGTCTGGCCAGGTTAACCTGATATGGTAATCGGAAAAATGCCATTGGTGTGAATTTAAGGTGAATCCCAGCTTGCCATGAAGTGACCCACACGTTATGATCTCAGAGCCATCACCTGCGGCACATATGAAATGAAGCATGCAGGATTTAATACCGGGACTGCAATGGACTGCCACAGCCTTGAGGATATGAACAAGGTGTGCCTTCACAGCCTGTCCATATGGCATGGCCTCTTCCCTCTCCGTAACCATCGGGAATCAGAGTTCCTCCTCCGTCCTTTTTGCCGTTGGGCCCAATAGGATGGTTTCCAGTGGCATTTCCTCCACTGAGAGGGAGCATTACCCCACCTAAAGTGGCTCATTCACCTGTAGCCATTGGCCCTTTTAGGAAGTCAGGTTAGTTAACCTCTACCTGACACTTGGCGTTGAGTTGCTGGCTGTACGGTCTACTCCATTACCGTAGTGACCCTACTGCCAGTGACTCAACACCAATCATCAGATGTTGGGTCAACTAATCTGACAACCCTGAGAACTAGCAGCCTTGGGTGGCCAAGTCAACAGGGAAGGGTGTTGGTCTCCAAGCAGATTGAATCCATCTTGAATCCATCTTGAATCCATCTTGAATCCATCTTGAATCCATCTTGATTGAGGGCAGCAATTTCACAATGAGGACTTTGAGTGTCAAAAGGGTTGAGGACCAGAAAATGACCCATGGAACTGGACTAATGGTATGGGTGTCACGCTGCGATGCAGAAGGTAAAAGGAAGGCAATGGCATTATATTGTTCCCACGACAATCTTCATGGCTGATCACCATGCTATGATGACAGCGAATATTCCAAATTGGATGCAGCACTTAAAGAAGAAAGAAGACTTTTGTAGGTTCTGTAACCATCTTGCTTTCATGAATGTGCATACATTATTTTTCATGTCATTATCACACAATGCGTTGAACTGCAGTGTTTTTTTTTTTTAAACCTTCTTTATGCCTTTCTATCTTTCCTTCTATGCAAGCAGTTAATCAAGAGGAAGGACGAAGGAGAAAACGAGATTGAGAGAGGCAGAGAAATTGAGGACGACAGTGAAGTCTTGGGAAGGACATCCATCAATCATGGTGGAGAGTTAGAAGCTAATCTATAGATTTTTCTTGCTTTCTTTTAAACTTCTGATTTCACCTATCCCTTTGTGGTGCATAACAAATAAACAGAAACTCATATTAATTTAGTCTGTGAAAACACCACTTATTATATCAATTCTGTTCAGGTACCTGTTTCTGAAAACCATTGGTCTTTATGACCCCCTAAAGATGGTGGTGGTGAAGGCCAAGATCCATGAAAGAGAACCATAACACAGGGACCTTGTCTGAGCTCAATGAAACTTTTTCCCACGCTGTCACAAACATGGATATGTTACTAAATGTTGCTTCAGATTTCGAGAGACAGACTTTAGATCAGCGTTGGCAAACCTTGGCACTCCAGATGTTCTTGAACTTCAATTCCCAGAAGCCCTGATCAGCAAGAGTGCTGACTTGGGCTTCTGGGAATTAAAGTCCAAAAATACCTGGAGTGCCAAGGTTGGCCAACACTACTTTAGAACCTCGATTAGACACCAAATTGTTGCCGACTTTAAACCTACTGCACTTCAAGCTCAGTAAAATACAGATGAATTTTCCTAAACACTTAGAACTATGTGCGTTATGGCACAAGAAACTTGTTGTAGGAAAGTTTTCTTGTGTCCTGTTTCACTCAAGACTGCTGTCAAAATGAATAACACAGTAACCACTATATTTTCTCTATTCTTACTGCATAAGTGGGACTTAGTCAGCATGTATTTTTAATAACTAAGCACTGAAACTGGAAATGTGTTTTCTTGGATATGATATTCATTATCCCTTTTTCACTGCCTGTGCTGAGTATGACTGGTGAAAAAAATTTCAGCTGAACATCCGAATTGCTACATCTTCCATATCTCCTGATGTTTCACACACAACCTTTCACAAACTGAACAAATCCACAGAATATTTTGTACATGATGTGGGAGCAAACCCTACTTTCCTACCCACCACAAGTAGGAAATGTCTCTCAAGTTGTGTTTAACGTTGAGGCATCAAAGTGGTTTTGGTTAAGTGGCACCCAAAATACTGAAGCATTATACAGTACTGTTATTATTATTATTATTATTATTATTATTATTATTATTATTATTATTATTATTATTATTATTATTATTATTATTATTATTATTATTATCCCGCCCCAATTGGGCATACCCGACTCTATATTTTCATATTGTGTGTAATTTTTTGCTATATTGTTGGACCTTGCTGATTGTCTGTATACTTATTATGTTGTACACTGCCCTGAATTGGTCGCAGCAAGTAGGGCAGTATAGAAATCTAATTAAATAAATAAATAAATAAATAAATATACTGTAACTTCAGGGGAAAGCCTACATCCTTATCATTTGTCTCTATAACAGGGATTCCCAATTTTTTTCAAGCCAGGAGCTGAATCACACTCTCTCAGTCAGCTTTCAGTACCACACAGCCATTTTGCCCTGCCTGCATGATGGGGGTGGCCATTTTGTCCCAACAGCTTCAAAGGGGTAGCCATTTTGTTTCTTGAATACCCTTGAATGGCCTTAGGCTGGGAACCCCTGCTCTAAAATATCAATTAGTTGCCTTTAAAACAAGCGTACGTGTTCTGTCCTTTTGGACTGAACGAGCCAGAATGCTGTCCTCCAATAATGGTCCATTATTATAAATCTTGTATGTACTCAAGAGAAATCACTATGTAGCTGGAGAAAATAATTGACCCCACTCTAATGAATGGGAAACGGTTGAACACCAACACTTCAGGTTCAGAACGTTTATTGTATACTTAACATTCTGAGATAAATCAGCTGCCTTTACGTTCATCAAGGGAAATAACCTTTCTCGAATAATATATTGCATGTAATGTGAGAACGTGTGTCAGTGAACTATTAAATGAAGGGAGCCTGAGGAGCTGATTCCTTCCAATTATGTATCTAACATAAATTGCATCCCCCTTAAGGTTTCATTCCACTCACCTTACCTGTCTGTTTAAACTGTTTTCTTCTAACTCCACTTCTCTGTATTAGTTCAGATGGCAGAGAGAACCATCATTAAAAGTTCATCAAACAACCATTACAATCTAATAACACCGCACAACAACGATTTTGCGACTGGGAACAAGACATGTGATTTACATGATATCGAGTGTGCTGATTCCAAGTCTGAACTCAGAATTTGCCTGTCACGTGCAGGTTTTAAGGTATCCAATAGCTGTTCAAATGGTTGGGAATTGGGTAATGTATTTGTACATGGGAACATTGTAACAACCACAGCTACCACTGAGCCTGCTGCCACCTCAGCTGAATCACGTCCCCTGGTGGCGTGCATGTTCCAGCATCAACCTGGTGTGTCTGGGCACTTTTCAAGTGCAGTTTAAGAATTTGTTCTGCTATATATTCTAGGCAAGTCATGCAACTTTTGACAGTAAATGAAGAAAATATACAAAATATAGTTGATGAAAAATGGATGCTGCAGGATTTTTCATGCCAAAATAAATGATAAGACCAACATTTTTTTTTTCATCAACTGCCCTCTATGGTGGTTTTATTTTTGTCTGAAAAACTTCTACTTTCTACAGTATTAATTTTTTTTCAGGGATTTCTTAGTAAAATAAAAAGTTAATGAAACATACAACACTTCTGGTATACAGAACAAGGTTTTCTGCACAAAACACAGTCTTTGGTGAAGTAGAAAGTTCTGCAGGTAACCTTGAACCAGCCAATTCCTTCCTTTCCTTTATCCCTCTCTCCACATATCTACCTAACAGAGGATAAAATATGCTAACTGAGATCCGGTAGGAATGATTTTAAAATCATAATTTATTTATTTATTCAGATTTAAATTGCAGAATTATTTAAATTATTATTTATACAATACTATCCAAAGCATCAAAAGGAGCCAGGCTGTCTCTCCTCCCCCCAAAAATAATAATAATAATAATAACAGCTTTATGCTGAAGTTTACCACTTTAGAGGGAGATGCATACAGAGTGTACTTTATATCTATATCTGTAGGGGTGACGAAGACAAAAGGCAAGATCCTAGGGGGGTAAAGTATTATGTCCATTTCTAAAAGACACACAGAGACACTAATAGTCTGGATTCACCACAGTGCTTTTCTGCCTAGAACTTTATCATTAAAGATGTTGGTCAGTCAAGGACAGGGGTAATTATCACATAAATTAGCAAAGACAGAGAAGGAGGAAATTTCCTGAGTGGAATTTCTTCTGCTAAAATCCTTTCAACCCAGAATAATTTCTGACATATAATAATAATAATAATAATAATAATAATAATAATAATAATAATAATAATAATAATAATAATAATAATAATAATAATGATGATGATGATGATGATGATGATGATGATGAGGATGAGGATGAGGATGAGGATGAGGATGAGGAGGAGGATGAGGAGGAGGAGGAGGAGGAGGAGGAGGAGGAGGAGGAGGGCAGCAGCAGCAATATTATTATTATTATTATTATTATTAGTAGTAGTAGTAGTAGTAGTAGGAGGAGGAGGAGGAGGAGGAGGAGTAGGAGTAGGAGTAGGAGTAGGAGTAGGAGTAGGAGTAGGAGTAGGAGTAGGAGTAGGAGTAGTATTGACACAATATACCACCATGTCACACTGGGATATTATTATCCGATATTTGTTCCTCTTACTAGAATACTGAATATCAATATCAATATAATCTATATCTCCACCTATACTTAAAACCGAAGGGATGGATCATTCATTTATTTATTTTGTAGTGTTAGATTATCTAGTTTTATTGTCAGAAGCTTAAAACTCCCGAGCCGAAATGGAGTTGGGAGGGGACTCTTTCTTCAGAGAAGTAGATGACATTGCTGGCAATTTGTTCTAGGCTGCAATTAAAAATGTATGACATCAAAGCTGGAAAACTTAATGGGCATAAATGCTAAAGGTCAATTCTTTATAAAAAGGGGGGAACAGGCAAATGAGACTGTTACGCTTTATGTATCTGGTCAATGCAGAAAGAGGAGGAGGAGGAAGAGAGAAATACACAAGGGGGAAAGAATAAGGAAAAGTTATTTTTATACTAAACCAATCACATTAATGAGCAAATGCTGCAGCTAGAGTCTGGTTCTCTGTCACCAATGTAAGAATCAATCCAGTCAAGAAAAGTCATGCATTAACCTAGTCTTAGACCTTTTTCAAAAATGAAGAAGTTTTATTTCTATTCAAAAGACTGTATTTGCAGCACCTTGAATGTTTTTTTAACAATTGGGACAATCCTGATCTTACATCGTCCCCCTTCTTTTACCTTAGTTCCTTTTTTAACTTAATGTAGAACTGGCTAGTGCTGTTGTGATATATTAATACAACATATCCCAACTAGCCTTGCTTATTTAAAAAATATAATAAAAAAATCAGTGACACCCATTATATAGGCTCCGCCCACAACATAGGCTCTGCCCATGGTGTGGTAGCAATTTTTTTTGCTGCCCACCGCTGCCTTTAGGGCTTTGAAGGTTAGCACAGCCATTTTGAACACAATGGGAAGTCTATGCAATTCCACCAGGACTTACCTACAACTCGCGTACAACTGCCTATATCACCAAACCACAGTCCACAGAATGCTCCTACATCCTTTTGCAAATCAAAACAATTTATTGTATGACAAAAAAAAGTCCAGTCAAATCCTTCTGACTTCAAAAGAATGGAAGTCTCCAAGGGGGGGGGTGTCTGGCTTTGAAACAGAATAAAAAAATCACAGATGATTTAACTCATTCTCTGGATCATATTGGCAGTAAAATAAACCCTTGAAATCCATCCATTATATAAGAGGAGGAATTGCAACATTTTTGACCATGTTGTCAAGCATTGAATGTTTGGATTTTGGATCTGTCTCCTTTAGTATCCGATTAATCCAGAAACCAATACAATGGGCAACAGGTTAAGTGATAAGAAAATCCAAAGAAAGAAACCAAGCATTACTTTCAGGTACATTTGAACAAAGTTCCTAGGGTCAAAGCTAAACAGTCTCTGTGTGTGTGTGTTAATCTTTTGGCACCAAAGCTAAAAGAGAGAAGGTGTGATAACTTTTACTCTGTTGTTATCTCAATGATAATCCACTCTCAGCAGCTATTTTCCTTGCATAACAGGTTGTGAACATGAGGAAATGGAATAATGATTAGAAACTTTCCATCGCTACCGTCTTCAGTCGTCCCTATCAACCTTCTGTCAGATCTGCTTTGATCCAGATTCCTGCTTTCAGCAGGGGATTGGACTTGATGGACTTGAGTCAACTTCCAACTCCACGATTCTGTGATTCTAAGGGGGAAATGGCTGAAACTCAAGTAGAAGGATGGAAAGCAACTTTGAAGCAAAGTCGGATTCGGCTACGGGGTGTAGCCATCCCAAAAATGAGAGAGAGGGACACATGTGTAACATGAATTATCAATGAGATTATAACACCATCTTTTGAACCACTTAGAACTCACAGAAGAAACAATGTCATGGAAATAAAATGAATAAAAAGAGAAGTTTGCACATTTGAAATTATAGGGGGCTGTGGTGGATCAGTGGTTAAGAAGCTCACCCTGATAGCTGGAAGGCCGGCAAGTTGGCAGTTCCAAGACCCAGGTATTGCATGATGGATTGGACGGCCGTCTCTGTTCCAGCTCTTGGGGACATGAAAGGAGCCTCATTCGAGCGTGCCCTGAGTGGAGTTTCTCCAGCAAAAATCCTTTCAACCCAGAATAATTGCTGACATAATAATAATAATAATAACAACAACAACAACGACGACGACGACGACCACGACCACGACCACGACCACGACCACAACCACAACCACGACGACCACGACGACCACGACGACGACGACCACCACCACCACCACCACCACCACCACCACCATCATCATCATCATCGGAAATTATGTCACTACCCTGTTTTAATTGCTGGCAATAACTATTTAGCATCAATACGTCTTTTCAGGTACTTATTCACTGTTTTTTGACCAATCTCTTTGAATTGCTTGCCAATAATTCTTCCATTTATTTACTTTCAAAGGGATGTGGAAGAGAGGAAACATTAGAAAGAGTTCAGAATTGCAAGAGAGCTTGTGATCAAAAGAGAAACAGACTTTGTGTTTTCTCCTATTTTAAATTAAACTCCCATAATTCACAATGACTGTATAGAGCAGTTTTCCCCAACCTTTGGTTTTGGGACTTTTAATTCCCAGAAGTCTGTGTTCATTTCCCAAAGCACTGATCAACTCAGTGTCCTGATTTAGGCTCCTGGGAATTGAAGTCCCCCATGGGGTGTGGGTTCCACGTTGGGAACCACTGGTGTAGAGAAACGGAAATCCTTCAAAATCTACAGTGCCTGTGTAGAAAAATAGTTTGCTTCTCCACAAACAGTAATGGGTATATCCTTGGTCAAAGTTGAGTGTCATGGCCATTCTAACATAAAATATATTCCTGTACTAAAGAGAAGCCCAACATCTGTCCTAAAGCTCAAAGAGCCCAAAACATCTGTCCCAAAGAGCTTGTCTAAAACATGCAGATCTAGCATTAAATACATGCCTAGGTAAAGGTAAAGGTCACCCTTGCTTCAAAGCCAGTCATATCTCACTCTAGGGTGTGGGTGCTCATCTCTGTTTACAGACAAAGTGCCAGGACTTTCTGTGTCTGCAGATTGTTCCAAGGACATGTGGCAGTCATGACTAGACACACCGCACGGAATGCTGTTTACCTTCCCGCCGAAGTGGTCCCTATTTCTCTACTTGCAATTTCTTGCTTTCGAACTGCTAGGTTGGCAGGAACTGGGATGGAAACGGGAGTGAACTCCATTATGCAGTACTCAGGCCTTGACTGCTGACCTGCTGACCTTCCAGTCATCAAGTTCAGCATCTTTATGTGCATCTGTAAATACATGCATACGTAATACTTATTTACTTAGTGAAACAAATATACTCCATCACTGTGCTTTCAAAATGGCTGGAACTCACAATAATAGTACTTGGAAAGCAAGTCTTTGAATCCGACCATCACGCCAATAGACAATCTCAGTTCCCCTGGGGGAGCTGTCTCTAACTCTTCAACTTTCATTTTAACAGCTCCTTTTGCCCTTCTTTCTATTTTTGAAGTCTGAACTGCTCTTTCCTTGATCCAATTTGATCCTCAGTTCATTAGGTCAGCCATCAGCTTTTATGTCATCCCTCTCTATATGGAGTTTCCCTTAAAGATGTTAGAAATCGGTGAGAAATTTAACTGGTACGTATTTTATGTGAACTTCACAATCTCCCGCACAACAACCTCCCCCCACACTTAAAATCCAATCTAAAATCCATATTCACAATTCATAAAAAGCTTGTATTTTGGTTTCTTTTTGGGTCAGCTTAATTTTGATTGTTATCATTACAATGCACATCAAGGAACGTGCTTTGTGCATATCACAGCAAATGCTGCTTCTTTGCATGAAATATAACACACCCAGAAGTTCAAATCTCTACTTTTCTTTTACAGTGAGGTTTGCCAATGGAAGCAAATTGCACTTTTGAAAACACATAGGACAAAAATGGTTTTGCATCAGAAGGAAAATCTACATAAATGCTTCACTGAATCGAAACATCATTTGCAAAAAAATGTAGATTTTTAAAAGTCTGCATAATGATTCAGAATTGTAAAATGTGTATGCATTAAAATGAATTCAAAAATACAGTACTAAGAAAAGGAAACCTAATGAGGAAATGTAGTTGAAAGAGGTGAAAATTGAAAAAAATTGAAATAGGATTGAAATAGGATTTATCAGGCAGTGTTATAGTCAAGTCTCCCTCTTTCCTCTACAAAATTCAACAGTCAGTTTCAAATCAATTTTAAGATGAGCAAATCTCCATACATGGAAGAAAAACTTGACTATTTGGGACAAATCCTGGCCATGGAAGTAGCTGTTCCATAAAACGATTAAAGCCAACTTGTCAGCGTGTGACATGAAAGGATCTTTAGATTCACAGACATAGATACGAGAATGTGCTTTGCTATTGATGAACAACTCCCCATTGCAGTGTTACCTAACCTTTGGTTTTTAGATTTCAATTCCCAGAGGCCTAGGTCAATTCCCCAAAGCACTGATCAGCCAATACTAATAATAATTTCATGTCAGAAATTATTCTAGATTTAAAGGATTTTTGTTGAAAGAAACTCATCATTTGAGCGTCTGGCCAAATGAGGCTCCTTTCATGTCCCCAAGAGCTGGGACAGAGACAGGCGCTCAATCTGTCATGCAGTACCCGGGTCTCATGCTGCCAACTTTCCACCCTTGAGGTAAAGAGAAAAGTCAAGGTCACCCTTGCTTGAAAGCCAGTCGAATCCGACTCGAGGGTTCAGTGCTCATTCCCATTTATAGCCAAAGAACTAGCACTGTCTGTGTCTGCAGATGTTTCTGTGCTAATGTGGTAGGCATGACTAGACACCAGAGTTCACAGAACACTGAACAGATTTTTTTTCCCATTGCTTCAGGGATATCTTTCTAATATCAGATCAATTTGAACACTGTTACCTTACCCATTTAGCTACTTGCAGTTTAAGTAAACCACTGAAGAAACCACCATAAAAGGATGATAAATGTATCATTTAGTTTAACCCTGTTGATTTTTGCATCACATCCCTGAAAGAACAATGTGGGTCTCTACAACAATAGAGATTATTTGAAGTATAAGAAAGCATAGCTAGCTGATCCATCCATCCATCCATCCATCCATCCTTCCTTCCTTCCTTCCTTCCTTCCTTCCATTTATATCTGCTCCTTTCTCTAAAGACTAGAGAGAAAACAGAGAGTGTAAAAACCTTCAGGTCTTTTGTAAGGCACCAAGCTTCCTTGTTAGTTGGTCAAAAACAGATGCCAAACTGGACAAAATTCATAATCACTATCAACACCCTAATTGCTAATTTACAACTTCATGTCCTTCACTTGCTCTAGATCCCATCTTTCATTATGTTTATCTTCCACTAAATGGCCTCAATTGTAGCTCGACAAACAATTCAACTTTCAGTCTTGAATCTAGGGTTTCCATACGTCCTCGGACAGTTTCCCATTAAAGTTTTAGAGAGCTTGTTGTGGTTCTTTTGTTTTGTTTTATTAAAACATTTGTCCTAAAAAGTTACTTTCTGAAGAGAAGGACGTTTTGCTTGCATTGTGATCTACTTTTGCATTCCTTGAAGTTCATTACTGCCTACAGATCTATTGTATTCGTCCTTTTTGGCTTTATTCTGCTGAGCGAAGACTTTCCAAATGAGAAGTTTAAACGGTAACTCCCATCGGACACCTTTGGCTAACTCTGTGTTGTCTTTTTCAAACTTTTCTTTTTTTAGCAGTTTCAACATCCTACAATATGGAAACAGCTCTCAGCTATGCTAACTAGAGAGATATTCCTATGATGTTGGATCCTATCCTATCTAGAGATGTCACTGCTTTCTTTACCCTTCAGGCTGCAATTCTAGAGTTCCCAGGATGGGCATTGGGGCCATAGTACACAAAAGAGGTATCTCCCATTTTTTCATCCAGCATATAATATAATCATAATCATATTAGAACTGTCAACCTGAAAAGGACCCTATGGATCATCAAGCCTAGCCCTGGTCAAGGAAGTCGAACTTCTAACCTCTGGTTCCACCATCTCTGCGACCATCATAATGTCTTGGGATATAAACGACATCCCAAACTGTGAACTCTTTAAACTCTTTGGAAACTATATAAAAAAACACAATGTTCTAAAACCAGAAATAATTACCCCACATCCTGATCTGATACTGAATTCAATGCGATTCAATTCAATTCATTATTACAGTCAAAGACCAGAACAGAATATAGACAAAACGTTCACAACCTGATTGAACATACTGTGGTGGGACCACAAAACAGATTGCAGAACGCTCTAGTCAAACACAACCAAACAGGATCCAATATAAATGTAAAGTTCACCCTTGCTCAAAAGGCAGTCTTATACAACTCTAGGGTTCAGTGCTCATCTGTTTGATAGCTTTGAAGAGCATAGCTTTCAAGAGCCAGCGCAGTATGCTTCTGCAGACGTTTCCATGGTCATGTGGCAGGCATGCCTCTATAACAGAGTGCATGGAACACTGTTTACCTTCCCACCAAAGTGGTCCCTATTTATCTACTTGCAATTTCTTGCTTTCAAACTGCTAGGAGCTGGGACAGAGATGGGAGCTCAAACCATCATGCAGTACTCGGGTCTTGAACTGCTGACCTGCCGCCTTCCAATCAGCGCCTTGGCAACTTGAGCCACTGCACTCCCTAGGATCCAATATATCTCATGTAAAAATCGCAATATATGCATAGTATAATAAAAGGGATGATATAAAATATAATGATACTGAATTAAATGGGGCAATGTATTGGGGTGGAGACATTCCAGGTCTGAACATAAAAGCTAAGCCTCAGAGACGAGGAACGAACCCTTTTGCATCAATCTTCAAAAGCTGCAATCAATGTAATAAATGGCCAGTCACGTCACTGGAGAAGGAGAATAAAATTCATTGACTCTTTAACGTAAATAAATAGAGAAACAAAATTGTTCCAAATGGAAACAAGTCAAAGGGCCTCAAATCTTTTTTAGTACTATTGATCAGTAATAATGAGAACAGTATGCAACTCACAAAGCCCTTTGCAATAGGTTAACGCCAATTCTTCTCCTTTCATGTCTTGGCTTGGCTGGCCCAAGCTTAAAATCCTCATGGGTACGAGATGTTGGTAGACCAGCAAATGAACTTGTTTTAGTAAAGGTAAATCTCCCCCAAAATTGTGCTACGTTTTTGTACCACAACTGGGCATATCCTGTACAAGGGCAACCTTGTTGTGCCAGCTAATCTTATTCACACTAGGCCAAATAATAATCATAATTTCATGTCAGAAATTATTCGGGGTTGAAAGGATTTTTTTTGCAGAAGAAACTCCACTCAGGAGACACCCAAATGAGGCTCCTTTCATGTCCCCAAGAGCTGGGACAGAGACAGGCACTCAGTCCATCATGTAGTACCCAGGTCTCGAACAGTCTACTTGCCAGCCTTCCAGCTAAGAAGGTGAGCTTTTTTAACCACTGAACCCCTGCAGCCCCTCAGTTAAATGAACAGTTAATACCGATAAAAATACAGACAAGATTCTTACTGGCAATGGAGATAATCTTTACTAAAGCTATATATAGATAAAAAAGGAACTTATTTATTTATCTTCCACCCCTCTGGGTAATTTCCCCCCTCTGGACAGTGTAAAGGTAAAGGTAAAGGTTTCCCTTGCTCGAAAGCCAGTCGTATCCGACTCTAGGGGTCAGTGCTCATCTCTGTTTCTAAGCCGAAGAACCAGCGCTGTCTGCTTCTGCAGATGGTTCCATGGTCATGTGGCAGGCATGCCTCAACTCCTGAGTGCATGGAACGCTGTTACCTTCCCACCGAAGTGGTCCCTATTTATCTACTTGCAATTTCTTGCTTTTGAACTGCTAGGTTGGCAGGAGTTATTATTATTATTATTATTATTTAGACTTGTATGCCGCTCTACTCAGTAAAGACTGACTCAGAACGGCTCACAGCATTCACAAATAACAATATTACAGTGCAACCAAAATACACTAGCATATAACAAAACAATTAAATACAGTAAATACTATACAAATCAATACATCTACAATATTATAGTGTAATCAAAATACAATAAATAAATATTATCACAGCACAGTCCTCAATATACAATAAACAATTCAACAGTGTACAATATACAATACAGGAAAGAGAAAACAAAAAGTAAACCCTGTTAATTCCAAATATGGCTGTTGGGACAGAGACGGGAGCTCATTCCGTCCTGCAGTACTCGGGAATCGAACTGCTGACCTTCCGCCTCCCAGTCAGCGTCTTAGTGACTTGAGCCACTGCAGTCCCCCCTGGACAGTGTACAAATCTTAAAAAATATACATATTCTGTTGATTCTGTATAAAGAGAGCAGATATTTTTTTTCCATTTGAATTTTTTAAAGCTTTCTACAATGTGTTTGCGATACTCATGGCAAAAATACAAAATAATTCACAGTGAGGCATCAACCGGGCAACTGAACATTGGAAGACATTCCAAGTCTAAAGGAAAGTTTTCTTTTTTAAAAAAAGAAGAAGAATCACTTGGAAAATGTGTAGAAAACATGCCTTGCTTAACACAATGATTAAATTAGCCCTGCAGCAGTGAAGGCAGAAGTAACAGTGTCGGAATATTTCAGGGGCGATGATGTTCAATGATAAAATGACGCAAAATGTACTCAGAAAATTAAATATCTTCAAAGGAAGCTGTATCCCCCTGAGTCCCCCTTCCTTGCCACGTTATGGAGGTCGAGCTTTCTTTTGCTGTGGTTTTACGTCTGAATAACTCTACCAGTTCAAAGCCCTATCTAGATCTGATGCAGACTTGGTCCGGATGATTCCACGTTGACTCATTTTAGCTTGAGTTCCAACCCATCCATGGCACAACTCTATGGAGTTAAGTGAGAAACAGATCTCAGAAAAGTTTGCTAAACTGATTTTAATTGATGGCATGTCTTCTCAGATTTCTACCCATCCCTCCGTGAGTCTTAGCTACGAGCAGCGTTGACTGACAACTTCTAATGAGCAGCGATACGATGTGTAAAAGGCTTTTTCCCCCCGATATGAAAATTTCCATGCCTTAATAGGGGATTGCAGAAAAAGTTTACAGGTATGGTTGAATGCCTGAGCAGCCTGCTTGTCTCTGAAGAAGTTCTGTTTTGACATTTTTGAAAAGGAACTAGGCTGATATGCATAGAGTTGGGGTTTTTTTTATTTCTGAGAAATAAATATTTCACTCTGTTCCTGAAGGCTGGACAGAGCCAGGGAATGACAGCTATATAGAACATTTAATTAGCCATCGCTTTGGGAACTGCAGTTGCCAGACCTTGCTTCCTGTATAAAAACAATAACAGGAATAACAGCAACGATCATAAATTAAAATAATATGGAAATAGGGGGTGGTCGTCCCTTTATCAATTTCAGCAACTGGAGTCATCCCAAGAATTTTCGTTACCAGTTTAAAACAGTGGGTAACCGTTGCTAGGGACTGGGTTGGGTCAAGTAGCTATTACTACTCTTTTTCATGCAAAAATTAAGGTTATGTTTACTTTCGAGGAGTAGAATGGGATGGGAAAGTATTGGCTTTCTTCCCCTCCTGGGTCTGCAGTGGTTCAAGCGGTTAAGTTGCTGAACTCGCTGACTGGAAGGTCGGGGTTCGATTCCCGGGTACTGCATGACGGAGTGAGCTCCCGTCTCTGTCCCAGCTCCTGCCAACCTAGCAGTTCGAAAGCAAGATACAGTATTGCAAGTAGATAAATAGGTACCACTTTGGTGGGAAGGTAAACAGAATTACAGTGTCTAGTCATGCCTGCCACATGTCCAAGAAACATCTGCAACACAGACAGTAGCTGGCTCTTTCTCTATAAGCAGAGAGGAGCACTAAACCCTAGAGTCAGATACGACTGGCTTTTGGGCAAGGGTGACCTTTACTTAACAATTGCTAATTTGCTTCTTGAAATCTGCAAATTTTTCATTGTCAGAGCATTGAATAATGGCTTGACTCTTAATTCTTAGGCTTGAACCTGTGATCCACCATCACTTCAGCATCAGAAAAGCAGCAAAATAAGAAGTATTACAATTGCAACAATGAACAAGATGAAAAGGCAAAGATAAACGCTCAGGACTTCAACTGAACAGTGATAATAATAAAGACATACATCAGGACGTTACCTAGTATATTTTCTCTTTAATTACAATCTTATCTACATGACTATGTTAATTGCAGCTTTTAATTAGCTTTCGGTACAGGGCTTGGCTCTGCTTGACCAAGTGAGGCATTACACACTAATGGGTTCAGATAATGCTTGAGTACTCTAATAGGTAAAGGTCCCCCTTGCTCAAAAGCTAGTTGTATCTGACTCCAGGGTTCAGTGCTCATCTGTTTATAGCCAAAGAGCCAGTGCTGTCTGTGTTTGTAGACGTTTCTGTGGACACTTAGCAGGCATGCCTCAACTCCTGAGTGCATGGAACGCTATTTAACTTCCCACCAAAGTGGTCCCTATTTATCAACTTGCAATTTCTTGCTTTCAAACTGCTAGGAGCTGGGACGGAGACGGGAGCTCACTGCACCATGCAGTGCTCAGGAATCAAACTCCAACCTTACAGTCATCATCTTAACCCTTTGAACCACCGTAGTCCCCAAGTACTCTAATACACCAGTACTAAAGTCACCAATGTCTTTTCTAATTGCACTGCGATTTTTACTTGTTTAAAATGAGAAATAATGACTATATATATATATTCATAAAACAACATGAATCAGGCTTTGGACAATATCCCATGAAAACATTTCACTTAGTCTGGATAACTTATTTCTTTAGTTATTTGGTGAGTTGGGTACGTCTTGCTTTTCTATTAAAAAAAGCATGCTTTCAAAAGCATTCAAAAAGAAATAGCGAAACAGCCAGCCAAGTTTTAACTTGTAGGATAATTCTAGAAAAATGTGCCTTTCTCTCACACACATTATACACAAACATTTGAGAATCTGACAATGTCTTTCTCTCTGTATCTCAGGAGATCTGAATCAGAAGAAAACCATGAAAGGGTTGAAGAAAACTCTCTGACCTGCAGTTCACCAAGAACATTTCTATACTGCACAATTCTTTATACAGAGACAATTCCACATTTATTTCAAAATATTCTATTCATGACACCGAGTTTAGGCTCCCTGTAAAAAATCAACTCATTTGTCACATACTTCGCACACAAACCTGTAAAAGTAGCTACCTATAGCTAGGTAAGACTTCTTTTTATTCCCTTACATTTTACATTCTCTAGGTTTTCTGAATAAGAAAACTAGTGTATTTCCATGAGTTGTTACTCTTTAGACAAAATGAATGTGGCCTTCCCACCACTTCCGCCACACCAGGAAGCGCCATGTGGTAGGACTGAAGGTGACAGCATGTCAAACGCATGCAATCTTGAAGTGGGATAAACAAATGGACTCACGAAACATCAGTCAGTCTGGCCAGGTTATCCTGGCCCCTGAAGCTGTCTGAGGGAGTGTGACCCAATAATGGCCCCCGTCTTAAAAAGGTTGAGAACTTCTTCTTTTTTTCCAATCAATCAATTTATTGTTACAGTCAAAGACTTCTTTTTTAATTGAGATATTAAAGAATTATTAGATAACAAAAATACCAACAAGAACAAAGAAAATAAGCAACCTACATACATAAAACATACTAAAAGGAAAAAAGAAAAAGAAAAATATCATCATCATCATCATCATCATCATCATCATCATCATCAACAACAACAACAACAACAAAAGAACTCCCGATGTAGCTGCTAGAGTTGAAAAGCTTGGCATGTAGACATAGACGTGTCATTATTTAAATTCCACAACACACGCAGAGGTTTAAATACAAAATAATTGTCGGTCATACTTCTAAATACTTTGTCTGAATAAACACAATTAGTTTTGTTCTTTCTTGCAGTCAGGTTTCTAAAATCTTGAATATATTTTTCTATAAATAAATGTCCCGTTTGCGAATGAATTTGTGAAATTTTGATAAGCCCAATGAAATTCTCACCTACGGATCAATTCACCTAGGAAACTACGAAATGTTTTACGCTGAAGTCTTTCCAAGATTTCGGACAGATATCTTTCCCTGGCCCTGTCTGAAGATAATGGAGAGCAAGCGAGAAATCAGCTCCCTACAAAAACCTGTCTTTTAACTCACCGCAATAGCAGTAGGAAAAAAAATTAAATAAATAAATAAATTAAAATACATTTCCATGCTGTCAAAACCTCAACACAAAGACATTCTTGGAAACAATGAAGGAAGCATGCAATTTCTTTCAATTAACAGACAAAGCTATAACTCACCATTAGAAAGGCAATTAATTTTTTTTTCATTCCTTAGTACATTAATACATCTGAAGCAAAAACACCTGCCAAAGTAAACAATGTCACCTTAAATTATACCCGTATTGATTTAAAATTTGTCTTCATTGATCAAAGTCATCAACAGACATTTTAGTTTAATCAAATAATCTGCAGGAGGAATTAAACCACGGTTACAGTATGCGGTGCAATTAAGATTTTCAATTATCTGAAGCAAAGCATTTGAAGGCTCTTCCAGATAGGGAAAACATTTTCTGCTTTGTACAGAACATAGTGATCGTAGTGGCTTAATGGTTAAGATGCTGGACTTGAAGACAGGAAGGTCAACAGGTCAGCAGTTTGAGACCCAAGTACAGCACAACATAGCGAGGGCCTGTCTATGTCCCAGTGCCTGCCAACCTCGCAGTCTGAAATCAAGACATTACAAGTAGATAAGTAGGTACCACTTCAGTGGGAAGGTAAACAGTGTTCTGTGCAGTCCAGTGTTTAGTCATGCCTATCACATATCCTCAGATAGCATCTTTTGGTGCAAACAGAGTTGAGCACTGAACCCTAGAGTCAGATACAACTGGCTTTCGAGTAAGGGCAACCTTTACCTTACAGAAGAACATGGGGTTTACCAGAATTTCTGTATGCAGTGCATTTTGAAAGGTAATCTCTTTACAAACTGATTCTTTTTTCCCTGTTTCCCAGGAAAATATATAAAGAAATTCCCTGCTGATGTTTTTCTTCTGGAGTTGTGTGTGTTTCTCGTGCTAATTGATTGCAAATTTAAATTTTCCCAGCCAGGATGCAGTAATCATGAATGTAATGAGTTATCCCATAGTGCTATATTCCAACTCCACTCAAACAATTTATTTACACGCCATCAAGTCAATCCTTTCCGGGGGTTTACAGGTAGATAGATAATATTCAGATGAAGTTTATCATATGAATTCTGATTATGATTCACAAGCAAATAAAGTAACAGAAAAAGCCCTTAGGTTTATCATGCTGTGCTCACTCTACTGATTATGATAAGTCCAGTACGACTAGAATCCTATTTGTTTACCTGGTTGTTGAAGGGTAGTTGTTAAAGAAATGTGAGCTTTCATCATACACCAGATGTTTCTTTAAGCTGTTCAATCAACTCTTTGACCATAAATTCAAGAACAAAGTAGCCACTGGAATTTAATTAATCATATGGGTTTTCTCCAATAGGATTTTGGCCCTTTGGCTATTCCTGTCCACTGTTCAAAATAGGAGCAACACTAAATAATTACAGCCTATGCACAGTTATGGTCATAGTTATGGTCATGTAAATTTAAGATGTGTCCTTACTGCATCAGATCGATGGAGATAAACATCTAGATCAGGGATACTCAAACTTGGCTCTCTGAGTGTTCTTGGACTTCACTTACCAGAAGTCCAAATCAGTATATCTGCTGATCAGGGCTTTTGGGATTTGAAGTCCAAGAACATCTGGAGAGCCAAATTTGAGGAACCCGGATCTAGATTAATGTCTTATTTATCAGTTTAGTGCTGCATCAAAAAGGAGGCTGGCTCAGGCATTTTCATGGGCCTGGAGACCAAAGGAAAACCACTTCCAATTTCCATTTTCCATTTCCATTTCCTCAATAAAAGGTTGGGTGAGGGAATTTTCAATTTGTATTTCTAGTCCCAAGGACGGAAGGCAACAGTATGTCAAACACATGCAATTTTGAGGTGGGATAAACAAATGAAGTCATGAAACATCAGTCAGTCTGGCCAGGTTATCCTGCTATGGTAACAGAGTAGACCATACGGCCAAGGACACAACAAAGCCCACAGGGAAGGGCAATGGTCCCCAAGTGGATTAAATCTCACTTGAATCTATCTTGATGGAGGACAGGAGCTTCAACCCTGGCCTGAGACTGAAGAGGACTTTGTGTGCCAAAAGGGCTCAGGACCAGAAAGTGACTTGTAGAGCTGGATCAGTGGTTCTGGGGATCATGCTGAGATGCGGAAGGCGGATGAAAGGCCACTGCATTACATTTGCAGGGGATTTTCATGGCTGATTGCCATGATGATCACCAATATTCAGAATTGGAAATGGGAGGAGGAGGAGGAGGAGGAGGAGGAGGAGGAGGAGGAGGAGGAGGAGGAGGAGGAGGAGGAGGAGGAGGAGGAGGAGGAGGAGGAGGAGGAGGAGGAGGAGGAGAAGAAGAAGAAGAAGAAGAAGAAGAAGAAGAAGAAGAAGAAGAAGAAGAAGAAGAAGAAGAAGAAGAAGAAGAAGAAGAAACATCTTGCTCATTGGTTTCGAACATGGACCTCTTAGGGAATTATTTTCAAGCCCTGTGAGAATGTCTAGCATGAGAAAGAGATTAACACTTTTCACTTCATGTTTAAACCCTTTGTGCATAAAAATTGTATAACACTTAGACCCAGCAAAAGAGGACAGTATGACTGATGAAAATCTTCCAAGTACACATCTGTTGCTTCTAACATACTAGATCCATGATGGCCAACCTTGGTAGTCCAGCTGTTCTTGAACTTCAATTTCCAGAATGGGCTTACTGCATGTATGTACTGTTCTTGGCATCCGATTCCCAGAAGCCCACGTCCCTGTGAATCCACATGAACGGGTTTACTGCCCAGTAAATCAATTCTTGTGGATTCACAGAGACTTGGGCTTCTGGGAATCGAAGTCCAAGAACAGTTGGAGTTCCAAGGTTTGCCATCACGGTACTAGACAGTGGTTATTGTAGCTTTGTGCAACTTACATTATTTGGTGAGCTTTCATCAAGACTAACAAAAGAAATCCCATTTGATCTCAAAGAGAGATGAACAACGAGACAAGCAAGGAGTTTTGTCCTTCCATCTGACTTAATGCTGTAGCATTATTGCAGCATCAGGGATCACTTAAAAGTAAGAAAATATAGCTACCTCCCTGTGGACTTTTGCCCATTCATTATTTGCAGGTATTTTTTCTGCTTTATGGGATTCAAGACCAGTAGAAAGTAGGGGAATGAGTTAAAAGAACCGTCTATTCATGCCGAACCAATAGTTGAATCCTCAGATCTTTGCATCGTAGAAACAAGAAAATAAAAAAGGTCAGTAGCAAGGTCATTTGATGGAACTATCCCGCTGGGGATGTAAGGAAACATCAAGGCTTATATCGGGAGGACACACCCATGTCCCTGTAGATTGACCCACAAAACCCGGCAAAACAGAGCCAAGTGTACCATAAGGATTAGAAATCGATAGCTCAGAGGCATTTGTTCCTGATCAGAGCATGATTTGAGGGAAATGTCAAAGCAATTCCTTTTCACGGCACAAAGCCAATTTATTTTATTTTATTTCCAGCAGGTCATTTAGCCGTCAGAGGCGACCCTGACAATTTGGTGGAAAAATCAACTATTTCTACCAGACTGACTTTTCTTGTTTCTTCTGATGTACGCTGGAAAGCTCTGGTCCTCTGGGGCGGAGGAAAGGAACACATTTTAACAGGGAAATTTAAGGAATAAAAAGAAGAAGGTGGACGAGGCAATGTGCCTCTCCGTCCTGATGCTCGTTCATGCACAGAAAAAGGAGTGGAGGATTAAATAAATGTATCCGGAGCTGAAAAGAATGTGACCATGCTCCAACTAGATCCAAGTCTAGTGCATTGGTCATACAAATTGCCTTCGTCTGGCAGTGTTTGTCCTTGAGTGTGCCATTAAAACACATTATCATGCCATCTGTTCGGAGTGCCATGCTGAGGACTTTAGCCTTGCTTGTACTTGAGGGAGAACACTGGAATTTAACTTATTGGCTTGGAATTTACTTTAGCTGATTAGCGTGAAATAATTCAGGTAGGTCATGGCCACCGGTGGCTTCTTTATCAGTGCAATAGTCAGCTGTTAAGAGCATGTTGGCCCCATAAAATAAGAAAGAGCTGGTTTGCTTTGGAGGGAAACAAGTTGACACAGAGACGCACAAGTGAGGTCATGACTGCTACAAAGCGATTGAGGACAGATGTGTTAGATGTAGGATTCAAAACCAGCAAATGGACAAATTAGAAATGTGATCTTGAATTATCTGATTTCTAACATTAGCACCATCTGAGATTTTTTACAGGGGGAAGAAGCAGAATAAGGGAGATTCAGCAGTGTTGGGCAGTGGTAAATAACCTGACTGGCTAAAGGGGCCAATGACTATGGGCAGATGAGCCCCTTTAGGTGGGGTGATAGACGAAATGACACTGGAAACCATCCTATTGGGGCCAATGGCAAAATGAGCGGAGGAGGAACTCTAATTCCCAACGGTCATGGAGACAGAAGAGGCCATGCCAGATGGACTGGCTATGAATGCGCACCTTGATAATATCCTCAAGGCTGCGGCAGTCCATTGCAGTCCCGGTGTTAAATCCTGCATGTCTCATTCTATACATGCCACAGGAGATGGCTCTGTGATCACAGTGTGTGGGTCAATTCATGGAAAGCTGGGATCCACCTTAAACAAATCCATGACAATGGAATTTTTCTTGCTTCAGGAAAAATGCATTCTCGGATACGAGTTGCAGCCGACAACAAGATGTGGAGACCTAGGTTTGAATCTCTCACGCTGATTCTGGATTGTGTAAATCTATTTGCTAACTATAGACTTTGCCACGCTTCAAGGAAAGGAAGGATACCAATGAAGAGGAGGTAAATGCAGTTTGTTTGGTGGTTCTTGGTTTGTAGAGGTAGAAGAAAAAAATTCAGCTGTTTGGAGTGGAGTTTGAAACCATACACTAAATCCCATCTTCATAATCATGGTGCACAGCCATAGAAAGATGATTGAACACAGAGAGTTAGTTCTTTGCTTGCTTTTTAATGGTCTAATAAACTTATCACTCTTTTGCATTTGTAGTCTGATACCTGTGTCTCTATCTTATTATTATTACTATTATTTTGTTTGGATAGGGCAGTCTATCCAGAGGATTGTTCTCTGTGATTATGGTCTCCCTACACAGATGTGTGCTATGTGCCTGCTCAAGTTCAACATACACAAGGGACTCTAAACATGCTAATAACAATATTTTTTTCACCCATCTAACAGTATAGACCAAGGGTTCCCAACCAAAGACAAAAACCCTGTGGAAAAAGTGCAAGATCAGTACAAAACATGGATTCATTCATTCATTCATTTTCACATTCTAACAATCTTTACCATCTGCCCTCAAGTCCATTCTGACTTATGGTGATCCTCTCCATAGTTTTCTGGGTAGAGAATACACAAAAATGGTTTTCCCATTCTCTTGCCTTAGAGCTGGGATACCCAACCTAAGGCTTGTGGGCCAGATCTGGGCCCTGGTGCCATTGTATGTGTCACCCCCCCAAGAGCATTCAAAAACAAAATGGCCACCACTTTGAAGCTGTTGGACAAAATGGCCACCCTCATCATGCAGGCAGGGGAAAATGGCCATCAGGCACTCAAAGCTGACTGAGAGAGTGTGACCCGGCCCCCCGGTTTGGAAAGGTTGGGAACTCCTGGTATAGACTTACAGTATATGTTCACAAAGAAGTAGGGATTGGATTGCAAAATTGTACCATGAACACGAAGAAGCTAGTTTTATTTGTAGAACATTATTTCAGCTTTTAATATTGCAACAAAATCTACTTTTGTTTAAAAGTTAACTTGAGGCATAAGCATTCCAAGGGATGAGAGTTCTTTTTAACCCATCTGTCAAAGAGAATAGATACACCCCACATGAAAAAACACTTCTAAATAGAAGAATGTGATAAAACACCTTGTACATCACTGATGTAATACATGTGTAGGTCGTGTCATGGGTGAATAAGGCAAAATGCCCAGACATATGGAGGACCTAAGAGCCAACTCATCTGCATATTCCGTTACCAAGCAACATGCTGGACCTCGGTCCCAGCTCAGTTAAATAATGATCATCCCTTATCCCTGAAAAATGACTGATATTCACAATGCCAGCCAGGTTGCTGTCATGAGAAGCAAATTCAACATCAATTAGGCGAAGAAAGTGGACATCGCTTAAACTCTTCCAAGGATCTCGTTGTACACAATCCAAATGTATAGGCTAGTTTGAACGTTTCTGGCCCTCTTCCCTCTTAGTCTGCATATGTAGATGTTGAAATGTATTAATCACAGGTAAAATGTTGACTTCCTCACACTGGTCTACTAATGAGCTCAGGGACTGTTGGCTCTTACCAACTGGAAACCCTTCCACCACTTTTGGCCTCGCTTGAGGGCAAAAATCCCTCGCTCACCATTTTTCTTCCTTCTTAGCCAATGGGTCAAAGACTGTTAAGTGCCACAGCCCACCGTGACAGATGGACACAGGGAACAAAGACTGACATGTTAAGAGGTACATTTGGCAAAGGAAGGCAATAGATCTATCAAGTGTTCTCAAGACAAATCGCCTCTAATCTTTAGCACAACCAAAACAATTTTTCCCCCTCTAGAAATGCAAAATACTTTCTTTTAAATGTGACACAGAGGAGAATTAAGTACAAAACGCTTATTCAGATAAATAAGATTCATGTGCCCAAAGTATGTTCTGCGGAAACGCTAAAGTTTTCTCATAAGCTTATCAGATACCTAGTGAGACTGGGGGGGGGGAAATAATGTCTCAGAAGTAATGTGCTACAAGTAACGGTCCGTAAACTGACATGCATCACTTTTTGGCGCAGTGAAATAAAAAAATGAGTTCAGGAGGAGTGGGGAACAATGGATCTTAGGTAGTCATTGCTACTTCTTTTCCATGCAAAAATTAAGGTTACATTTGCTTTAGAGGAATAGAATGGTGTTACCCAAAAATTTGGGGCCCAGGTACGTTTCTCTGGCAGAGGTGTTAGAAAAACCCAAGAACTTACAATGAGACAGGTAAATCGATCAAAACAAGGTGATTTATTGGGAGCACAAGCAAAGGAGAGCTATTCAAATTTATAGTCTGGCCAGACCTACAATCTAAACAGCTACCTTCCCTCAATCGTTTTGAGGAGAAACCCTCTCGTGATCTCTGCTCACAAAATTTGGTGAACAGAAGATGGCCCCCACCCACCTCTAAGGGCTTATATCTGCTTTCTAGACTAGCTTCTAGGTGACAAGGGAGAGGGGATTGAAACTGGGAAAGAGGAAAGGCAATTAACATATTTTAATTACATGCAAACATAAAACAAAGGCAGCTCTGAGGTCAGGGACTTTAGTTACACAAAAGCGGCAGATTACAGCTATTGCTGAAAAAAAACCGGTTATAGAGAGTTTACATTAGGTCAAAGGAGCATATTTGTGGTTGACAGGAATAACCAATTGCATGTAGCGGCGGGAAAACAGTGGATTCCGGCATGAATGGAGCCTCCGGACAAAATTGCTTTAGCGTCTAGCGTGTAAACAAAGAAACAAAGAAAGATGTTAGAATCAATATGCCTTAATCATTTAGTTAATGGGAGACCTTTGAGGAGAGAAGTCACCTTTTGTTTTTCCCTTTTAATCCTCTGGCTGTGTACGTGGGAGACGGGATGTCCGCTTGTCCCTGAGCTTGTCATTTTACTTCGCTTGCTTCCCCCTTTTTTCCTGATCAACTTTGGGGTTGTTCCCCACAGATTTTTGCTATGTTTTATGCTTGGTCAGTGTTCTAATCAATGTTTAATTGAACTTTAATCAAACCAGAGGAATGAGTCATTCAGCTTCCTTTGTGAAGGAATTTCTGCTTATCAGAAAACGTCATCAAACCGGTTTTAAGAACAATGGAGGCAATCAGTGATTTTTAATCTCTCCCTCCCTCTGGAAAGGCCTCCCACTATGTGTATCCAAACTTTTGGCCTTTCCTTATTTTCCATGTGTGTGAGTGTTGTGATATTTATAAACGTTTTGATTAATTATAATGCTTTATTCAAAATTTTAGGTAACACTCCTTCCCTTCTTCTCTTAAGATTTCGACTGACCAGTGGGCAGTCGTATCTTAGGCTGAGTGGGTCCTGGTGTGGTATGCCCCCCCCCGGGGGCCCTGGTACAGCGTTCTCAGGGATTACAAAAAGGGGCACACACACACAAATTAGAATTATAACTACAGCAATCCCAAACCCCGCTATGAATAAATGTTTCCAACATCTGGGAGTAGGCCAATTAGCCAATTCCCCAGTGAAAACCCAGTGTTTTACTCTCAGTGGTGAGATTGTGGATGGTTTCTTCTGCCTGCTTGCTGTTAAATTTAGGCAGCACATCCATTTAAAATAAGGGGGTTGTCCAAACTACCAAATGAACATCCTAACATTCTATACATTCTACACATGTTTAGAAATTTAAACTAAAGAAAATACAGGAACACAGTTTGCTAGCAATACTTTAGAGAGAGAGAGAGAGAGGTAGAGAGAGAGAGAGAGAGAGAGAAAGGGGGGTCGAGAAGAAATGAGGTGGTTGGAATACTAATAATAAAAGACATGATACTCCTCCATTGAATTTTAGACATGCTCTGGAGCACTGTCATCCGTTCACTTTTGGGATCCAACACAAGGCTTCCACATCTTTAGGTTTTCCTGTAGTGAGGGAGAGAAAACACAACACATCTCCCCAAAACCCTCCCACATTTACTTTTAAACTTTATTCTTTACCCCTGGTAACAATAAACGACAACCACTCATGTTTTCAATGTACTTCCATTGCATTCACTGTTCCCTGTGGATTTATGTAAGGGAATTCCTTAAGATTCCAGGTTTAGTAGGAGAAGAGGGCTTTTATTGTGTAAACCCCATACTTACTCCAGAAGCCACTAATGCATGATTCAATTGCAACTGTGAGTGCTTTTTAGAGGCAGGAATTTACCTTCCTGGCCCAAACCAATGTAAACCAAATTAAATACTTTGAGCAAACAATTGTTTCACTCCCATCTGATCTGAGGAAGGTACTACTTCCCTACCAAATTCAGCCTCCCCCTCCCCTTTGTCAGTCTGGGAGTCTCCTAACTAATTTCTAAACTGGCCTCATTGTGAAATCTATTTGTTTACCTTTACCCTGTTTTCCTTCTGGCATCCTGTATAATAAGAATGAGGGTTTAACAAACGCACTGCAGATGTTTTTGAAATAACTTTATTGTTGGAGTTGCAAAGCAATCTTTATGGTTCAGTTTCTTTAACTAGGATTCTTAACTGGGGACGGTGCATAGGGACGCTCAAATTTCCTTAAGATTGTGCACTTAGTAGGATGAGAGGAAATTTCCCATGTGCGATGTTCCAACAATCTTCAGAAGCCACTCACACAACACACATGCAGACAAGACAAAATACAGCTATGCAATGACAGAACAGACTATGCAGGGGCAGGGCACCTCTCCTGCCTTCCTTAAGGGAAATTTTGGCAGGGAGTTTGCCCAGAAATAAAAACATTTAGCTTTATTACTTTTGACTGTGCAGCCATTCTTTGTGATGTTAAAGGCTTACAGCTGCCCTTAAGGAGCAAGCTACTATGTGCTTATTTATTTACTATGCAAAACTTCTCCCACCTTTTTCCGGAACTCTTGTTGCAAGGTCCTGGGTTCGGGTCACAATTTTTAAAAGCATTTTTTTTTTTCAGATCGAAAATCAAATGTGCTTCCTGGGGCTTTTGCGATTCAGTTAATTCAACCCCAGTACATGTGTGTATTGAGCCACATTATACAAAATCAAATTTACAGCAACCATTTCAGAAATGCATATGTTTTCAAAAGGTTTTAATAGGTTTATGTTCAAATTAACTTTTCACTATGGAGCAGCAGTTTCCTCCTTTAAAGCAATTCAGACAAGCAGAGCTTTGCACAGACATGATTCCAAGTTTCCAATTTAAACTTATCCAGATTATAACACATGCATAGCCCCTCTGTTTAAGCAAGTATCAGATTATACAGGACAATGTTCCATTTCCCTGTGCCACAAATTAAAGGTTCCCCTTTATTTAATATCCATCCATTATTTTCTACTAGGCCATATCTCCTTTTATTTCTGAAAATGGGTCTCCACGTGCCATATTTAGAGACTGTTAAGGTATACACCAGACAAACCAAATTCTGAGTTAGCATGGCCCTTTTAAGATGTGGGCCAGATTTTCAAAATACGGTTTTGCATTTTAGGCAGATGCTTCTAGGCCCCCCTTCCCACAAAACTGGGTTCTCAAGTGAGACTCCAATTGTCCTTCTTCCCAGGGAAAAAGACAAGCCAAAACCTCCATTTCCGCTATCTTCATGCCCTGCCTTGGGACGAGACCTTGGGCCACCCAGAACTCCAGGATTTGCTCCGAAGGCTTTCTTGGGGTCCCTTGCCTATCTGCAAGTTTTCCAATTCAATTATAATATTGCCAGGTTGAGCTGAGCACTTTAAATGAAGCCGGGTAAAAGGGTGGTTGAGGTGATTTGCCTTCTTGCATTGATATTTTGTGCAGGCCAATTCTGCCTGCGGGGAGTACCCTAAATTTCATCCATATGTGGGGCGTATGGCCAGGTAGCAAACTTATGTTTTAAAATTAGCCTTTCATCAGATGAGGCTCCTTATTTCATATTTGTCAGCCTTGCTGGGACAGCAGGGTGACACAGATTAATTTGAGGCACAACGAAAAGGAAGAAAAAGTCCCCATTTCTTTGCCAACTAGGGCAGTGGAATCAGAATTTGGGTGGGGCAGTGCATATGCCTGTAACCTTAGACAGTATGCGACTCTGTTTACTTTAGTGGCCAAGCTTAGTGGAAGAGGAAGGAGGGGCCGCTTTCCCCCCTTCAGGCTATTGTGAATGGAATGTTGTTGTTTTTTTTTCTCAGCAGGAGGCAATTTCTTAACTTCTCTGCAGTGCTACAATGTTTGCACTCTGCACATGTTCTATGGAAAGTCCGAATTTTTACTTTGGAAGCCATTTCTTTAAAAGCAAATGCATTTCCAAACACATATTGGTTGCAGTTGGCTTTGTATGGGAAAGAGGGACCCTTCTAATTAATCCATCCCAATTTCCAGCCTTTGCCAATCTCAAGTTTTTAGATATACCAGTCATTATGTCAATTTATTTGTTTTCGATTAATTCTATTTCATTAACTGTATCTTCCCACTGTTTCTAAGTTCTAATTCCTAATTTCCAAAGCCTTTATTGCTTGAACTACCTACGTTTTTGTTTCAAATTCTGCTCAATTCTCCTTTGGGTCCCTTTTAAAGGGATTTTCCTGTAACTTCTGATACTTACTTAGTTCGATTTCGAGCCTTATTTAAAAGGCAGCAATGCATTTGAGCGTTGCTAATTCACTAGCCTTATAATACTTTTGCCATGTCCCAATCTAAAGGACAACAATAATCCCGATTTATACATTTCCAATCTCTGTCTTAAAGTTTAAACTAGACAGAGAAAGGGATAACATCATTTTGTTAACCATACTTTTTATATACTTTTTACAATACACATATATACAGATCTGCCACATCTCCAGCATGCATCAGGCCTGGGTACTCTTTGGAAGCATAACTTCTTAAGGACATGCTTCCTTCCCCTTTAAAGCCTTCTGCAGAGCATGTTAATACCTCACAATGGCAGTTTAAATTTTCTAAGTTCCTAGTCCTCATTATTTACACATCACAAAAATGCAGGCACACATTTATTTCGTTCACACACACACCCAGGGTACCCTTATTCATTCATTCATCATACATGCATGCATATTTACATATATTACACATCCATTCCGTTTTTAAAATGTACATTAGCTCTCCTTCTTTTCCTGCAATGCTCCACGCAATCGCTAGAAAAGCAAGGGAAAATGCCATGCTTTCTCAGACCTTAAGGGCCATGTTTTACTGTGGTTCTCAGGAGGCTGGAATTACTTGCCACCTGGGCACAATGACTTAATCTTATTGTTAATCATTCTTATAAGCCATTCCCAGGCTGCCTCTTATGGCAATAGCCTGGGATTCTTCCAATTTGGGCTGCCCTGTGTTCGAATTCAGTTACTCTTTAACAGATTGCCTTAACTTAATTGGGGCTTTCCTTTTAGAAACAACGGACAAGTTACAATTTATATGGGTGCTGAGTTACATTAACCCTTTGTTTAATCTATGACTGCTGTCCCCTTCAAGCCTCTCAGCCTGAGTGGGTTGCAGCGGGCTCAAATTTTAAATGCTTTTCTGTTCTGGTTTACTCTTTTTCATTCTGCTCTATTTAGCACCCCCCACTCTGCTAGCAGGGATGGATGGCAATAAACTATTTCTCCTTCCCTTTTCTCTTTTGGCTGAGGGGTCCTGTTCTGCTTACTGTGTCCTAGCTTTCCCTTTTCCAACGAGTCCATTGAGATTGGCTCACTGTTTCAATTCGAGCTTTTAATTTTTACCTTTTTCTTTTTGATTTTATAGTGCCCAAATTTCCTCATGATTTCCTTATTTCACTAAGGACGCCTTCCATCATTCCTTTCAGCCCGCTCACTCCCGCAACTCCAGGAACTTCCATCTGTTCCCAAGGTCCGATTTCTTCTACAACTCCCCCTCCCAACATGTCCCGCTGGGGCATGTCTGAGAGGTCCAGTAGGTTTACCTCTGCGGTTTAACCCACTGTAACCTGGGGGGGGGGGGCTGCAAAGTTACGGACCCCAGACTCTCCCGACTGGATTTGTTCCTTTTGCTGGCAGGGGTGGTGGGCATCAAGGGCTGAGGGAGCACCCCAGATTTACAAGGATACCATGAGCAGCGGGTTTGAGGAATTAAGGAGCCAGAAGGTGCAATGGACCCAAAACGGTCCTCTTCAATCCTCCTCAATTGCCTCTCTATACTTTGGGGAACCCCCAAATTTGGGAGGAGGATTAACCTTCTCCCATTACAATATAAAGATTGCCCTCGCAAGGGTATCGTTCAAGGTTTTGTGGGTGCAGCCTCACGGAGAGCGCTGCATGTTCTGAGTCCCCAGATCTCCCCAGACTCGCTTCTAGCCTTCTAATAAATTCCTTTAGGTGCCTTAAACTTAAGTTGCCTTCTCTAGGCCAGGCGGGCCTCAGGTCCCTTTGAAAGGGGCCGGTCTTGGGTGCTTAAAAGTTTCAACCTCCATTTGCTCAATTTTAGACTTGGGTCCCACCAAATTCTTCCATTTCTTGAGGACATTGCTGCGTGGCGTCCCACCAGCCTTTTCCTCCTTCCAGCCCAGCCTGAACTCTCAAAAAGCTCCTCCCATTAGCTTGCCTTAGGCCTAGGTCTTGGTGCTTACCGAGTTACCCCGCGCAGCGAACTGGCGGGAGCGGACCACACAGATTCTTCCTTTTCTTTTTCTTTTTTTCGTCTCGTACCGGGAATCACCCGAGCCTAGAGACTAATTTAACCCTGGTCTCACGGGATGACTACCTCCGGTCTTGACCAGGTCAGCCAATCCGCCACGGGCGCTCAGTCAATTACTCTGGCACCCCGTGCTTCTGTGAGATTCCTCAACGGGAGCGACCCGGCTATTGGAACTCAGCCCAAACCGTAAAGACCCCAGTGTCAGGTGATGAATCTGCCAACTGGACCCTGAAATTTAAACTAAATTGCTCACGGGTGGACAATTCCCGTTCTTGCTTTTCTAGTGGTGGCGAAACTCACTAGTGCCCAATCTTTTGTGCAGCTCAGGTCCGTCAAACCGTATCTGCTGCACCACAGGGGTGGGACTCTAACCCACAATCCCTAATACCCGAGCTGCCACTCGGTGGGAAGTCTAGTTCAGTAGGCTTTTTCTTTCTATTAAGTCCAAATGGCTATTCTGTAAAAAACAAACTAAAAAAACAAACGATTGAACTATCTTGGCAAGAATTTCAAAGGGACCCCAAAATCAAAATTATACATTACCGATCCTGAAGTTTTCAGTCGCAGAGACGAAATGCCGATGAGTCTCTCAAAGTCTGATTGAAGATTTCAAGTAGGAGGTCGTTCTGGATCTTCTCTTCCTCACTTTGTGTCCTGCACCTCTTAAGGAGGTTGCAGGAACCAGAGGCCTTCCCGGGTTTCGGCACCAAAAACTGTTACCCAAAAATTTGGGGCCCAGGTACGTTTCTCTGGCAGAGGTGTTAGAAAAACCCAAGAACTTACAACGAGACAGGTAAATCGATCAAAACAAGGTGATTTATTGGGAGCACAAGCAAAGGAGAGCTATTCAAATTTATAGTCTGGCCAGACCTACAATCTAAACAGCTACCTTCCCTCAATCGTTTTGAGGAGAAACCCTCTCGTGATCTCTGCTCACAAAATTTGGTGAACAGAAGATGGCCCCCACCCACCTCTAAGGGCTTATATCTGCTTTCTAGACTAGCTTCTAGGTGACAAGGGAGAGGGGATTGAAACTGGGAAAGAGGAAAGGCAATTAACATATTTTAATTACATGCAAACATAAAACAAAGGCAGCTCTGAGGTCAGGGACTTTAGTTACACAAAAGCGGCAGATTACAGCTATTGCTGAAAAAAAACCGGTTATAGAGAGTTTACATTAGGTCAAAGGAGCATATTTGTGGTTGACAGGAATAACCAATTGCATGTAGCGGCGGGAAAACAGTGGATTCCGGCATGAATGGAGCCTCCGGACAAAATTGCTTTAGCGTCTAGCGTGTAAACAAAGAAACAAAGAAAGATGTTAGAATCAATATGCCTTAATCATTTAGTTAATGGGAGACCTTTGAGGAGAGAAGTCACCTTTTGTTTTTCCCTTTTAATCCTCTGGCTGTGTACGTGGGAGACGGGATGTCCGCTTGTCCCTGAGCTTGTCATTTTACTTCGCTTGCTTCCCCCTTTTTTCCTGATCAACTTTGGGGTTGTTCCCCACAGATTTTTGCTATGTTTTATGCTTGGTCAGTGTTCTAATCAATGTTTAATTGAACTTTAATCAAACCAGAGGAATGAGTCATTCAGCTTCCTTTGTGAAGGAATTTCTGCTTATCAGAAAACGTCATCAAACCGGTTTTAAGAACAATGGAGGCAATCAGTGATTTTTAATCTCTCCCTCCCTCTGGAAAGGCCTCCCACTATGTGTATCCAAACTTTTGGCCTTTCCTTATTTTCCATGTGTGTGAGTGTTGTGATATTTATAAACGTTTTGATTAATTATAATGCTTTATTCAAAATTTTAGGTAACAATGGGATGGGAAGGTATGTTTTGAAGGGCTCTCTTCCTCTCCTGGGACTGCAGTGGCTCAAGTGGCTAAGATACTGAACTCGCTGGCTGGAAGGTCGGAGTTCGATTCTCAGGTGCTGCATGACGGAGTGAGCTCCCGCCTCTGTCCTAGCTCCTGCCAACCTAGCAGTTCGAAAGCAAGAGATTGCAAATAGATAAATAGGGACTATTATGGTGAAAAGGTAAACAGTGTTCTGTGCTCTCCAGTGTTGAGGCATGCCTGCCACATGTAGATTGAAACATCTGGAGATGCAGACAGCGGTGGCTCTTTGGCTATAAACAGAGACGAACACTGAACCCTAGAGTCAGATACGACTGGCTTCCGAGCAACCTCCGCCTCCTCCAAATCCACTGTCATGGCCACTGTACTCCTGAGTTTTAGGATAGGTGAAATCCTATTAGAGTAGTTAACGTGAGATTGTCTTTCTTGCACAAACCTACTTTTGTTTCATGTTGCTTCATGGAGATCATTGCTTACATTATGGCAATGCTACTACAACCAGCGTATGCTAGTAGTTTAATGGATCTACTTGCTGTTATAGATACAGTAAAACCTCGTATAAAGAGTGCCTTGCTTAGAGACTAACTTGCTTAAAGAGCAGAATTTTCTCTGAATAGTCACCTCACTTTAACAACTAAAACCAACCAAAAACTCGCTTAACAACTAAATCAGGGTTCGCAAACACACACACACCGCCAGAAGTCACAATTGGTCACTTACAATGGTGTTTCGCTTAAAGAGCAAATTCACTTAAAAAGCAATCCTGTGGAGTACATTATGCTCTTTAAGTGAGGTACTACTGTACATACATAGATATTTAATCAAAATATTAAAAAAAACTTTCCGAACTGTGATGAGATAGAAACTTGCCAATCTCTAACAGTTTTCCTTTCAATTGTCAGCCAAGAAGAAATGATAGACAGCAATCCTGAGCATAACTTCAGCCAAGAAGAAGAGAGAAAGACACAAACAGCTATATTAACAAATTTTGAATGGTGCAGATATCTTTATTAATCAAAACCAAAGTTAAATCTGAAACTGAAACCAAAACTGAAACTGAAACCAACAAAATAAAAACAGGAGCAAACCATGCAGACTTTTTCCCATCTGTTTCTGCTCCCCCAAACTCATTTTTGTGATATGTTATTCTGACCTGATAAAGAGATTGGTAGTCTTAGTACAGTGATGGCGAACCTTGGCACTCCAGGTATTCTTGAACTTCAATTCCCAGAAGCCCTGATCAGCAGGAGGGCTGACTTGGGTTTCTGGCAATCAAAGTCCACGAATACCTGGAGTGCCAAGGTTCACCATCATGGTCTTAGAAGCTTTGCCACTTTTATATTCCTTTTTGTTTCCCTTGTAAAAATATCACCCTCTTAAGAAGTAGGAGATGCAAACAGCGTAACAGTCTGGCGCATGTGCTGAATAGATATTTGAATCAGACACTGCTCCCAACAAATGCTTTGGCAATGTCTCAAAACTCCATAAAATGTCAGGGTTCAATAGAAAAGGTTACATGGAAAATACCACACTACTCAGTGAGCAGTGTTTTCTACCTATGTATAAGGAATTTTGGATCTAGAAACACTGAAATTTGCCACCTACTAACAAATGTTGATAACAAATTGCCTTCCAAAAAGATTATGTACCGTATTTTGTATCTAATTTCCTTCTACTTTGTTTTCTACCGACAAATCATCTTTAGCCAGCATCTTCTACCAACTGTGCATTTTATCAACTTGTCTTCTAATAAGACAAGTGGATAGAATGTATTGGACATTTTTGACCCAGCAACATGGTAAATTGCTTTCACCACCAAGCCTGCCCGTTGCTCAATTTAGTTCAATGTTCTCCATGTTTCTCAGAAACAGTTGTCTGGAGTTTCAGAAGGGATTTTTAAAATTTTATTTTGCAGGGAGATGCTAGCGACCAACCATTTTCTTCATGATATCAGAAACATGTTGAATCCACCCTAGGTTTTAATACTGTGCAATGCCCTATCCAAGGTGCTGAATTCATTTTTCAGCATAGTAGAGTTCAATGACATGGATAGATGATGCAAAAAGAGAACTAGAGTAAAACAAAGAGTTGATGCACTGCGGCATTGAACCACTAGGGCTCAAAGCTCTGTGATAATCAACTGAGGTCATCTACTTAGGATAGCAGATGTTCACCTTTAAATCAAGCATGATGTTTTCACCACTTGTGGAACTGCTTGAGGTTTATTATCGAAAAGGCATTGCAGTTATTGCCAAGCTGCAAAACGTACATGGCGTAATATATTTAGAAACCTTGATATGGCTTACACCTTTATATCTAGTTCACAGAAGATCTTTGTAGAACTGTTGTTCAATAATAAGTGAAAAACGTGGCTCAGTGGTCACTACTACCTTACTGTGTTAATTGCAACATATTTTGGAAAATGGATCCTTTGCTGAAAGTTACTGTACTGCATCTAATAATGTAATTTATTAATTAATGGGGGATAATGGAAAAAATGTAAATTGCTACCATCTTGAAGGTTCTGACTATTCTATCTTGGGAGGGAAGATTGACAAAGAAGTTGAGAAATGCAACTTCTAAAAAACAAAACGAAGAAAAAACACCATGCAAATAACCCATTGAGTAGCACAGTAGTTCATCAGAACAAATTGCTATTGTAATTATTCCTTTTTGTGCAGTTTAAATCACGGCGCTAGAACAGAACTTATGAACTGTGAATCATAGCCATATAGAAAGCAGGAGAAACCGGGGAAAAAAGAAATGAACTTACAGAATTGATGCTCTTCTCCAGAAAACTATAGGTTCCACTTACATGTGGTTTCTGTGTAGTTTCCTACAAAATAAAACACAGAATACATTGTTAAATTCTTCCCATACCACTGCATAAAGAGGGGAGGGGGAAAATGTTGGATCCACGTTTGATAAAAAATTTCATTACAATTCACAAACTTCTTCACCTTTGGAATGGAATCTCAGATTCCTAAATAAATAAATAAATAAATGTCAGAAATAATGGCAGTGTAAATATCCATTCCTTGTATGTTTCAATCTTGTATGTCCAGGTTGGAATCTGTATCTACTCCACTACATTACTGCTAAAATATGATTGCCATTTCTTTTTTCTGAAAAGATCTTCATATTTAACAATTGTGTGATCAGTAGGTACAATGTCCTTTTCTCCTGTTCCTTCAAACATACAAGTTTTCTTTATATTTAGGATGGGGAAATGGCATTTGCAGAATTTAAACATGGAATAAAGAGGAAAAGGTGTATTATTCCTTAAAGTAGGAATAGTTCTTAAGGTACGGCGCATATAATCCTTGTCTATAAGGTACAGAAATTGTGAAATAAACTGATTCTTTTGCATGACTGTAGAGAAAAGATTTCAAATGAGATTCCTACATTTCTCCCATCCTCTGCAAAGGTGAATGTCTGAAGCAGGATATCAATAGTTGTTTTAACACAAAGAAAAGAACGCTACCTATACATTTTGTATTCAGTCAACTCTGAAAGCTTCTGATTTACAAGACTTACAAAAAGAAATAAGTTACATCTCCTTGAACTTTGTGGTAGAAGGCTCATCTTACAAGTGTATTTTTATAACAATTTTTTGTTAGCAAGAAAAGATGTGCAAAATGTTAGTTATCTAGCCCAGTTCCCTCCTTTACTTTGTTGACTATAATATTTCAACTTGGTGTATTCAGGACACAAGCTCAGCAAATGATAATTTTACTCCTTAACTTTTCAACATAAGTGGACAATTTTTTTACTTGTATACTTGTTTATATGTTTTGTTTTCCAGGATAAAAAAATGGTTTAGACTTCATGACCCTTGGACGTGAATCTATTACTTTTGATGGTTTAACAGTGATTACAAAAGTATACAAAAGTAGTCCCCCCCCAGCTAAATAACTATGAAAATGTGTATTGAGATAAGTAATCAGATGTGAATCAGAATCACACAATTTGAAAGAATGTCTGAATGGAGGTAGTATTGAACACAACTCAAGATCCATCTATTCCTAAAAATGGATAGTTCTACTAGTCAGTTCCATTTTTCCTCAGCAAGATTACATAGCATTCAGCTTCATGATTGCCAGAGAATCAAAACCATCAGACTGACAACACAAAGCTTCCAATATACAACTGAAAATGCTCCACTTTTGCTTTCTGTGTCTTCTGAACCCATAGTCATAACATAACCGTATTAACTGTGCAATAGATAAAGACCAATATCCAACAGTGTATCACTCCTGGTTGACGACAGCCTCTGTGAATGTGGAGAAGTACAAACTACCTCCCATAGGATACAATGCACACGATGCCCCTCAATGTGCACTGAGGAGGACCTTAGGTTGGCAGGAGGAAATGCTGTTGATGTGGCCCAATATTGGGTAGATGTCATCTAGCCCTTTTTAATTCTATTTTGTTTTTAGCTGTGTTAATTTTAGCTTTGTATGTTATTATATACTGGTTGGTGTGTCTGACATGAATAAAGAAAGAAAGCTGCCTAACTCATCTGCTTCCAAGTCCTTCTCTTCACATCAGTTCCCGACATTATCCTACTTTCTTGGCCTCTTGTCTTCATTGCCACCATTTATCCTGTGTTTCTAATATCCTAGACCAGTGCTTCTCAACTTGGGTACCCAGTTGTTCTTGGACTTCAGTTACAAGAGGTCCAAGTCAGCACACCTGCTAATCAGGGCTTCTGGCAACTGAAGTCGAAGAACATCTGGAGAGCCATGTTCGAGGAACCCTGATCTAGAGTGACTGTGAATGTTTTGGAGTTCAACTTCCAGAATTCCTACAACTTACGTTGGCAAGAGGAAATGCTGTTGATGTGGCCCAATATTGGGTGGCTGTCATCTAGCCCTTTTTAATTCTATTTTGTTTTTAGCTGTGTTAATTTTAGCTTTGTATGTTATTATATGCTGGTGGTGCCTCTGATACGAATAAAGAAAGAAGGTTGGTAGCAGTGAGTCGCTCAGGGCATCATTGGACCAGGTGAGTACCGGATGCCTGGCGTGTTTTGGGTCAATCAAAAATGCAACTGACATTAGTTCATGGGATTTGGAAATGTACGCATGCATGTCTCCCTGATCAACCGGCATGGGAAACAGTCATCAAGGCCTTGCAGTGCTCATGGGAAAGATATTCACCAAGCCAGACTGGAGAGGGGAGGCATAGACTCTGGCCCCACCACAAGTTAATGGTTTTAAATTTCAATAATGTGTGGCGCACATTTTATTAAAAATAAAACCCCTCTGTGTGTCTTGCCTCTTTATTTCACATTTGGGAGGGAAATACCTTTACATAATTTTGATCAAATCAGATGAGAGTTTGCTCCACTGGGGTGTGCAAGACTTCATAGCGCCCAATGTGTGATTATGGTACACACAGCAGATTTAGTACTAATTAAAGCTGGATGCAAAATTAACTCTCCACCACATTTGATCCGTCCCTTTATAAAAGCAATTTGATTATAAACAGCCGCAAACAGTTGCTGGTCATTTGAAATCACAGTTCCTAAGAGTAATTAGACAATGTTATCAGCCAAATGTCAGATTATCTTTTCTCTCTGTCTGTCTCTCCTTCTGTCTGTCTGTCTGTCTCTGTCTCTGTCTCTGTCTCTCTCGCTATCTATCTATCTATCTATCTGTCTGTCTGTCTGTCTGTCTATCTATCTATCTGTCTGTCTGTCTGTCTGTCTGTCTATATATATACTGTCTATATATATATATATATATATATATATATATATATATATATACACACACACACACACACACACACACACACACACACACACACACACCTCTACCTACAGAGAGAGAGAGAGAGAGAGAGATGGAGGAAGAATTGTAAACAGGGCTGCAAATTAGGCAAGACGGAATATTAGCTCTATTTTTGAGATTTGGCTTTTGTTATTATTGGGTCTCCGTTTAATTTCCTGTCAGGCTTACAAGAGGTTTCTAATGTCTGGGCTGTGGGATAACTTCTGATTAAAAATAATCTTCCCAATTACACAAGCCACGCGTTTCACACATCCCTCACACTAACCTCTGAGTCTCTGCCAGTGGTAATTGTGTCTGTAGCATCCCCCCCAAGTCATAAATGAAAACCCAGGAGATGTCTTTGGGCACCGTTCTCCCTGAGATTCTCTCCCCCCCCCCCATATCTCTTAATTTGCTCTGTCTATCAAAAGGAGACTCTCTCCTATGTAATGAAAAGGAATCCTTAGAAGGAGCAGGTCAGGGGAGCAAGGAAAAAGTGACATTGGCAGGAAAAGAAGAAGAAAGAGATGGAACAAAAATCAAAGTTTACATTTCAATGGGCCTTCGGATCCAAGGAATTTGAAATGATGACTCATTATGTTGCACTGTAATGTGAAATCTTTCCAAACAAATAGGAAGAACCTTTATTATTTTTAAAATCAGCCTTTTTTCTTCATTTTTTAAATATAAAAAGCCTTAAATCAAAGAGGTCCTAGTTACTTGGAAAAAATAAAAAATAAAAAAAAACTTAAATCGTGTCTTTTTCTTAGTCCCCTCCTCTTCATTACTCTGCAGCAAATCCAAATGATAACTCATAACATAACATGATTTGTTGATGGATAGTTCAAATATTCCCAGCTTGTAGGAATGAATAGGTAAGACATACAAAATGGTTTAAACCCTGGGCCACATTTTTATTAATGCTCTATTCTGCAGAGGGTCCTAAGCTATTACCCAACCCTCTTTAGCCCAAACCAGGTAAGCCCTGCTCCATGGCCTGTGCTGCTTCCCACCAGTCTTGTCCAGGTTGGCCAAATTGAGACGGCCTCCTCAACTCCATCCAACCTGGTTCACATGATGGACCACAGAAGGTCCATCTTTGAGCCCCTGAATCACATGACTTGCTGCAAATAACTGTGTACCCAATCACCTGGTGATGCTCTTGGGGACTCACTACTAACACCCTTATACCTCACTACCCATTACTAAAACCAAATGGTGCCCAAAATCTGGCAATGCCCTGAAATCTGACCTTAATTCCCTGTAAGAAGCAGAATGGGAGTTTGAAGGGACCTTTTAGACCAAGTCCAACCCCACACATAATGAAGGACAGATGGTTGTCCAACTCTCTCTTAAATGCTTCTAGTGTTAGAGCGTCACCACCTCTCAAGGTAGTTGGTTTCACTGTCATACTTCTCTAACCATTAAGAAGTTATATGTCTCTATTGATCTCCTTCCAACTACAAAGTATGGGAATTATATAAAAACATACTGCAAGGATAACTCCAGATGTGTGATGAAAGTGATGATGGAGCAAACAGTTGAAATGGTCTCCTTTCTGCAAAATAAGTCCTCTTCCCAATGGTTAATACCTGAGTAAGACTGTAATTGAATAAAAATGACCCAAACAAAATGTTGACAGACTTCATGCCTGAAGAACCTGAAAGACTGGTGTGGCATGTCCTCAGAAGAACTGTTTCATGGAGTTAAGAACAGGAAGACTACCACCATGATGACAGCCAATATCTGGAACATATATGGCAACTGAAGAAGACAGAGATGGAGACAGAGACAGAGAAGAAGAAGAAGGAGAAGGAGAAGGAGAAGGAGAAGGAGAAGGAGAAGGAGAAATGCATCAACCTTCTTCTGTCAGCAAGTCCCAAAGAACTCAGTAAAGGTATTAATGTGATTAAATTATTCACATAACTTAGAGGTTCAATTTTCTAGTCCTGAAATTTTAATCAGCTCTACAGTCATCTATTGGTATTGTGCCTTTGTATACACAACTGCAAAAGTAAATCAGTTCAAAGAATAGAAGCATTCCTTTCCAACTAACTTTCAATTTAGCACCATTACACGTCAACAATATGGTAAAGATAAGCATTAGGAAATCACAATTGTTTCGTTCATCCATCAGTGTTTTATATCAACCTCTATTTTTCAGCACAACACTTCTTTCCCATTTCTATTATCAAGATTAATAACCCAACAATCCAGAAAAGCATAAACTGGATGAAGGATGTAGGGGGAGACTATGATTTACTTCTTCTGATTATAGTTTTATTTACACTGCTGAAAATCTTCTATTTTTCCTACTTTATAATTCAGCACTTCTTCCATAAAAGAACATTAAAGCAAATCACCCCTTCTGTTTAACTACTGCATGCTGAACTGTGCTATATTGCATAAGAAGCACAAGCTTTCAGAAAGATGCATGCAAATTTAAATTATAAATGATAATTATAAGTACACACTGGTAAGTTGATTGTATCTATTTTAACAATGTATTGTATATACTAGAGTATAAGCCGACCTGAATATAAGCCAAGGTACCTAATTTTGACCTGAAAACCCAAGAAAATAGATTGACCCGAGTATAAGCCGAGAGTGGGAAATGGAACAGCTGTTAGTGAGTTTCTATAATCAAAATATATGAAAATATGGTAAAAGTAATGAAATTGTTAACCTCTGGAACCACCACTTGAGCCACTGCAATGTTAGTTCCTTCTTAATGATGCATGATATTATTATGGTAATTATTACAGCCATTGCATCACCATGCGATATTGAACTTTATGACAGTAGTCCAACCCAAAAAACAAAAACTAATCAAGATGAAGACTTATTGAATATATATATATTTCCAAAATGAGAACCATTTCAGTAATTTTGACTCTTGGAGCAGTTGTGCCTCTGTTTTTCTCAGAAAGCGCCACAAGTAGCAAGCCATAGACCTCTGAATAATTCAAACAGTTCTGCATTAACTTACTTCAGCAATTCCTTTGAAGCAAAGCACCAAGAGAACATTTATTATAAGAACCAAGATGAGCCTATATAATTAATATTTTGATGCACTCCACCTGCTTGGATATTTACACTTGCAACATTAGCTTGATAAGAAATAAATAACATTTCCCCCCCTGACAACATTTTATCCCATTTTTCGAAAAGATGATGCTTCAATTTATATAATTGCTTCCCCTGATTTATTGTTGCATATCTGCTTATCTTACACATTGTGTTAACATGCTATCAACGTAATTAGTTGTTTCATGGTGGAAGTCGCTGTTTTTAATCAGGCCAGCATTTTTATTCCAAGGAAAACGTATGGCTTGCATTTCAGCAGGATGAAAACAACAACCTTTCGTGAGTTAATGACAGAGCTCTTCATTTTACTTGTATCTGGTTGTGAACATTTGCGATAATAGATTTATTTGTTGACTGCTTGTGCCAACCCCATGTTATCGAAACTTGAAATAGATTTGGAAAAGATGGGAAGCCTGCGATATCACAACCATAGACTGAAATGCCATATCTGCTTCTCCATACTAATGGTAAGGTGGAGGTGTGCATGAAGAAGAAGAAGAAGTAATAAAATACTATTTTTATTTAGTTTCCTCAACAGTGAAGTAGTGGAGCCAGGATCCACAGACCTGAATCCACAACTAAACTTTCAGCTCAGCATTGATTATGATGGTATCTGCTATTCTTTGTAAGGTTTCTGGTCATTCAGAGCTTACCTGCACCCCTTACAAGTTGCTAGAGAAGAAATGGATTCTTACTTTGAGAACCAGACAAACTCTAAGCCTCTCTCAATGATTAGTCTAAAAAGAACAAAGTCCATGTTATAAAAGCACTTTGCACAATTTAGACTATTTGCTTTAAAAGCATTACTCATGTTAAGGCGTCATTTTGCTCAATTCCGCATAAACTGTACAAAGTGCTTCTTTGTTATCTCTTGGCAAGAGCGTCCCCCAAAATATTTCATCCTCTCGGAGAGCATTTGCATAACCTTGCCTGCTGGGTTAAACCGTTTTATGTAAAACACACTCATAATTCGAGGGTATAGATATCGGACAAGCGAGGATTTAGATCGCTAAGAAGAGTGGCTGACAGATGCATATCTGGGAGATAAGGACTGAGCAAATGATGATGAGAGGTACCGGTTGGAAGTTGGAAGGAGAATAAGTTTGAAATGAGCAGATAGGGAACCTGGGTTGAAGAGGGTAATGAGAATTATGAGATGACAAGAAGACTTGGTATATGTGTGATGGGAGATTATCTTTCTATGGTTAGTAGCAAGATCTTCAGTTCAGTGTTACTGCTATATAAGAGATGCATAACATTTAGCACAGCATTGATAAGGCCTTGAATATTATTGTCAACCATGGTAATAGAGTAGATCAGTGATGGTGAACCTTGGCACTCCAGCTTTTCTTGAACTTCAATTCCCTGATCAGCAAGGGTACTGACTTGGGCTTCTGGGAATTGAAGTTCAAGGTACGCCACCACTGGAGTAGAACCAGTGGTTCCCAACAAGGGGTACACAGCCCACTAGTGGACTTCAATTCCCAGAAGCCTAAGTTAGTACATTGGCTGATCAGTGCTTTGGGGAAATGACTTAGGCTTCTGGGAATTGAAGTCCCAAAACCAGCATTTGGGAAACACTGGAGTAGACCATGCTGCCAGCAATTCAATGACGAGTATCAGGCAGTGGTTAACTAATCTGACAACCACGAGGACTAATGGCTGTAGGTTGTGAAATCCACTGAGATGGGTGATGGTCTCCAAGTGGATTGAATCCCACTTGAATCCGTCTTGAGATGGGGAAGCAGCTTCATCCATCCTGGCCTGGGGATGGTGAGGACTTTGGATGAGAAAATGGCTCAGGACCAGGAAGTGACTTGAGGAACTGGATCAGTGGTATGGGTGTCATGCTACAATGTGGAAGGCAGATGAAAGGCCACTACATTATATTCTCAGGACAGTCTTCATGGCTGATTGCCGTGAGGATTGTCAAAAATCGGGTTTGGATACGGCAGCGGTGGTGGCGGCAGCAGCGAAGTCATCATCGTCGGAGGAGGAGTCTATTCCTCTGGCTTGCAACAAATAAATCAATAACATTCAGTATTAGTCCCAAGTAGAATACACCTATTGAAATGAAGGGAATATGTTGGTTAACCTTAATGTATGATCTATTGATTTCGGTGAAACTAGTTGGGATGAACCCTAAATAACACCAAGATCTTTATCAAAACGGTTTTCCCACAAGGAACCAATTGTCTCATCATTTGTATTACTGTTTATTTTGCCATTGGTTTAAAATAGATGACAGTTGATATTTAGAATCAAATTACTCTCAGTTTTGCTTAATAATCATCAGGATTAAACACACAAGTACAGAAATGTATGGTGAATAACCAACTATTAACCTTCTAAATTCTGCTTTTTCATTTAGCCTTCAATGTCTATAAAGAGGAGATATTAAAAAAAATAATCAACGAATAATTAACAAGCTACAGAGAGAGAATCTAACCTGATGTCAAGGCTAATCCATAAATAGGTGTGAAAATTTGAGAAAATAATATGTAGCTGTTATCATTTCACTTCAGTGCAGACTCCCCAGAATTAAGCAATAAAGGGGACTCATTAAATGGAATATGGGTAAAGGTAAAGGTTGCCCTTGTTAAAAAGCCAGTCATATCTGACTCTAGGGTTCAGTGCTCATCTCTGTTTATAGCCAAATAACAATACAGCAGAAACCACATGAAACAAAAGAGTTGCTTCGCACAACTGCAACATCTGAGACTTATCAGATTGTGACATGGTGTCTTAAATCATTCTTGAGTTAAAATGTATGAAACCAATCTTAAGAAATCTTTCTCCATCACTGGAATAATCTCTGTTTTAAAACACACACACACACTCCGATTCATCTGCAAACACACCCATTTATAAATATATGTTTCACAAGAAAATACTCCTGTATTAATAAAGTAGTAGACCTGAGAAGTGGCAGGTGATAACTTTAAAACAAGACCGTGTAAGTATTTCGGCAGGACTGGTTCATTCATTTTATTCGACACCTTTGTCATTCTTTGATTTCTTCGTAATCGGGATATACGGCAGGGAAACAAGATGCTCGAGTCTGTTGTACACAGTAGAACATCAGGCAGGTTGGATGGTATCTGGTCCAATCTGGATGGGGTTACTCAAGGAACAGGATCAAAATCTGGCTCTCTCCATGGAGTAGCAAATACCTCCCTATATCTGCTCTCTCAACACAGTACCCCATTTCTTATTTTGCTCCTTATTCTTTGTCCCAGGCACTGATTTTGATTCAGAGTCCCACTATCAGGCTTGGTGGTGCTTAAATTCATCCGTATTGTATCCATATCACTGGACAAAACTTTAGACTACATTTAACTTACCATAATAGATAGCTACTCTAAAATAGCATTATCTCTTCTTTTTTTCCTTCATGTGAAATTAATCTGTTCACTGGAGAAAATAAATCACTGGAGGAAGAAAGAAAATTGATTTTTACAACACCTTTCACTTGTTTTAGCCTTCGCGGTATTAACCATGTTAGATTCCAGGAGTGTTTATGAGCATTATAAAACATTTAAATCTTGATGCATTAGGGCACTTGAATAGCTCCCAGGCATTAGTAAGAGAATTATATTAGGATTAGCCTTGTTATCAATCTTGGTCTCTGATACACTGCTAAAGAAATGGCTGTTTTGTCCTCACGGAGGCCCTAAACAGACCTTCAGCATCTGACAAGGGAAAATGAGATTGGATACTAGTAGGATCGATTAGGGCAGCAGAAGTAAATGAAGCCCTTCTGAAAGCAGTTTAACGCTAAGGCCTGCTTTTGGGGCGAAAGTCCAGGGCTACCTATGTATGATCTATGAAACTCCTTCATTTATGAAACCATCATATGATGGAAGCTGCTGTCCCAACTGAAGAGAGGCAATTGGCATCTGATTTCAAAATCCTTGGTCTAAATTCGAAACAAGATCCCCTGATGACTTCTTCATCCTAAGGTTAATGCGGGGGAGTGAGATCAGAAGGTTGCCACTCATACCTTTAAGTCAAGGGACTGCAGTGGCTCAAATGGTTAAGACGCTGAACTCAATGACTGGGAGGTCAGAGTTCGATTCCCCAGTACTGAATGATGGAGTGAGCTCCCGTCTTTATCCCAGATCCTTCCAACCTAGCAGTTTGGTAGCAAGAAATTGCAGGTAGATAAATAGGGATCACTCCGGTGGGAGGGTAAACAGTGTCGTGTGCACTCCAGTGTCGAGGCATATATGCCACATGTCCACGGAAATGTTTGTAGATGCAGACAACACTGTTTCTTTGGCTACAAACAGAGATGAGCACTGAACCATAGATTCGGATACAATTGGCTTTCCAACAAGGGCAAACTTCACCTTTAAGTCCAACTCTGACTGCTCCTTGGAAAGACAGATGCCAAAGCTGAAGCTCAAGTCCTTTGGCCACCAAATGAGAAGAGAGGACTCACTGGAGAAGGCCTTGATGCTAGGAAAGATCGAAGGCAAAAGGAGAAGGGGATGGCAGAGGAGGAGATGGTTAGACAGCATCATTGACATGGGCATAGATCTGGGCGGACTCTGGAGAACGGCGAATGACAGAGGAAAGTGGCTTGCTGTGGTCCATGGGTTGGACTCAATTGTGTGAATGAACATCAACAATCACCTTTAAGTCAAATTTCAACTCTTGTTCAAGGTATTGAATACTCCGAAATTCCCTTCTCTTTTGTGTGGGGAGCTTTTGGGATTATGAAGCTTGCCCATAGTCACAGAGTCTGGCTTTTCTCCAAGAAGACCCAGTTGAGGAATCAAACCTGGTACCACAGCCAACTATCCAACTTGCAGAAATAATTAGCCCTTTCTCTAGTTGTCTCGTAGTGGAAACATCATGAAACAGTATGGTTGAAACCCTGTGTAACGTTACACAGATGTTAACTCAAAGCAATGCCTGCCATAGACACAATGATACCAAGGTGGAAGTGCTAAGCCAAGGCCAGTAAAATGAGTACCCAGCATGTTGGGGAGATGCTAATTTCCTTGTGAACTTCCTACATCAATGTTTCCCAACCTTTGATTTTTGGACTTCAATTCCCAGAAGCCAAAGCCAATTCCCCAAAGCACTATACTGACTTAGGTTTCTGGGAATTGATGTCCCCCTGTGGGGCCTGAGCCACACCTTGAGAACCACTGCCCTAGAGAGTGCTCTAAGCGCTATGAGTAAAGTTGCTCTAGCACACTGTTGCTATCCACAAAGAACTACAAGAACAACATGACCGGATGCATAATCACACTCCACAAATTCCATTGTCTAGATGTAATGGCAAGCAAAGTTACACCATTGTAACATTATGTTACACATCAAGGAACCGGATTTCGACCTGTTTTTCTTTCCTTACTTTAGTAAGTATAAGGACATTAGAAGTCAATTCCTTCTGTGTTCTCAACCTTTTAAAGCCATGGGCAAGGTCACCCTCCCTCAGACAGCTTTGTTGGCTGGGTGGCTATTTTGCCCTTCCTTCACCACATGTCACTTCTGGGTGTGGTGAAGGCAGTGGAGGGCACATGAATCCCTGTCGTATAGTGACTACCTTCCCCCACGAATATTACTGTTAGGCTTATAAAAAGTAATAGCCCAGAAATATTTCTAAATTCAGTAGATGCACATATAGGACTCCCCCTTCCAAAATATACATTTATTCAATAAAAAAAATTGATGGCAGAGCATTTGAGTTCACTCACAGTATTCCAGTTTAAACACCTAACTTTGCCAGGAAGTTCCGTGTTGACACAGTGCAAGGCTGTTAAGATGTTAAGATTGAAATCTTAAGACTGAAGCGATTTAAATATTAATAGAGTCTTTATGAGAGTTTAAGAACAAAGTCACAGAATCCTTCTGTTTTGAGGAATGAGGGTTAACGACGGCAAATTACTTTGCAAAGAAGAGACAAATCTAAATTTGTACCTCAGGTTTCCCCCCCAAGGATGCAATCTTTCTTTCTTTCTCCCCCTTATTTAAATGCCAGAAAACTAATGGTTTTTGAACATCTAAGCAGCATCCTAAAACATAGGACTAAGGACAAAGTGATTACTAACTTTCTGAATAATCACCTGCATTGCAGAGTGAACAAGCTGATATTCACACTCTTCTTTTGAGACAAAACAGGTTGGCAACCCCCTGGATGGTATTTTCACTCAAGTACTTACCACCTTCTGGCTTAACTTTTACACACCGTGAGAAGAAGGAGGTGAGAGCAGTGACAATTTAGAGCATGGGTAGGTAGCCAACCTATAGCCCATGGCACCAAATAATCCAGCCCTCGCTCCAGCCGTCACCACCACCACTGCCATGATCCATGATCCAATGTATGTTGGCAATGTGGTCTCTAGTCCCCCTGCCTCTTCTGAACACCACCTGCACTTCTGGTAATTCTCTCTCCACATGCTGCTGCAGTCTATCCTGCATTATCTTGAGCATCACCTTGCTAGCATGTGGGATGAGCGCAATTGTTCGATAATTTGAACATTCTTTGGCATTACCCTTTTTGGGGATTGGGATCTACTTTTTGATAAAGCAGACTGGACACATTGGCAAATGGCTGGCTGTCTACATTTTACGATTGTCTGTGGTGTCAATATTTTCCTCACTAGCTTCCGCTAGTATAGCTCCCACTTCCCGTGTAAATGATAAATGGTCTCTAGACAAAATAAACTCAGCAGAGTTATAAAATCCTTAGAACAACAAGATCAAAGGCGTACAGAGGACGGGAAAGAAATGAATCAAACATTGTTTCTGTCTCGGCAGAGTTGGCCCAAATTCGCAAATTTTCTCAATAGCTACTTGCAAATGGCTGTTGATGGATGGAGGAAATGATGGAGGCAACTTCTCAGCAGATGGGATGGAATGGCCCTGTTTCCTTTCACTTCATCTACTTTTGGATGTTTGGTTGCTGTCATGCCAATGCTGATTTGACAAGTGGTGTTTGTGTTACTTTGAGGTATTGACTACATAGCTCAAAGCCAACTGACAGCCATCTTAGTGTTGTAGAATGAAAGGCACACTCTTCCATCTGAACAAAATCCTTCCAGGAGTTATTAACTCTTGCTTATCTGCCATTTATTAATCACAAGCATATCCTATTTTCAAATTAAGAAAAGAAATGAAAAGAGGTGTTAAAAATATAGCTCTGCGTGCTAGACATATCAAGATTAAAACTGAGATATTAGACATTTATTTGCTTAAGATTGTGTTGTAAGTCAATCATAATGACTATTGAAAACACAAACTTCACAAAATGTTTTCTAGATCATATAAAAACAGCATCAAAACAGATATAATGAAACTGGATGCTAAAACTTGTACACCCCACGTTCTTTTCACCCCACAGCAGTTGTTTGAAAACGTAAAGAAGAAATAAAATGTCTCTTGGAAACTGAATGATAACAAAGTCTCAGATATATTTATCAACCAAAGTAGGACATCCACAAGACAGAAAACTTGGGACTTGGATATATTTGGACTATGTCTCCAAGACATCTTGACCAGCATAGCCAATAGTGAAGGTTTCTTGAACTGGCTCCACATATACAATCGCTCTAATGCTAAACCAAGGGTCTTACCCTCCTCTGTGGGAACAGTAGTTCCTGCCTTTTGAGTTCTTCTGCTCTTTGTAACTCAAATTCTGAATCCTAGGCCTCCCTCCTATACCTTTTTCTCACTGCAAGGAGGGGAAGATGCTCCCTTCCTCTCCTCCAGCCATAGAGTGGCAGAACTATGGAAGTGGTAATCAACTCACACATGAGCTTGCCATCTCTTCTTTCATGACACATAATTTATTTTGTCTATCCTCACCACCCTAAATAGCAGTTAAAAGGCTTGAAGACGTTACTTCTATATTTCAGCTCCTAAAGCTAAAATATCAGTTTGGCCAGGTTATCCTGCTATGGTAACAGAATCGACTCTACTGCCAGTGACTCAATTCTGAGTGTCAGGCAGCAGATAAGTAACCTGACAACCCTGAGGACTAATGGCTTGGGTGGCAAAGTCCACAGGGAAGGGTGATGGTCCCCAAGTGGATTAAATCCCACTTGAATCCATCTTGATGGAGGGCAGCAGCTTCACCCATCCTGGCTTCGGGCTGATGATGAGGACTTTGTGTGTGAAAAGGTCTCAAGTGGTACAGATGTCATGCTGTGACATGGAAGGCAGATGGAAGGCCATAGCATTATATTTTTAGGACAATCTTCATGGCTGATTGCCATAAGGGTCGCCAATATTCAGATTCAGATTCAGAAGAGGAAGAGGAAGATGAGGAGGAAGAAGAAGAAGAAGAAGAAGAAGAAGAAGAAGAAGAAGAAGAAGAAGAAGAAGAAGAAGAAGAAGAAGAAGAAGAAGAAGAAGAAGAAGAAGAAGAAGAAGAAGAAGAAGAAGAAGAAGAAGAAGAAGAAGAAGAAGAGGAAGAGGAAGAGGAAGAGGAAGAGAAAGAGGAAGAGAAAGAGAAAGAGGAAGAAGAAGAAGAAGAGGAGGAGGAGGAGGAGGAGGAAGAGGAAGAGGAAGAGGAAGAGGAAGAAGAAGAAGAAGAAGAAGAAGAAGAAGAAGAAGGTTAAAATGGGCTCTGAGTGTTTTAATCAAAAAATTATCAACCTCTGGAAAGCGACAAGCAAAGAGAAATAGGTAGGGTTTCACAGAAGCTCAGCAGGCAAAGTCATGTTGGATCCTGAATGATACCAGCATGCAATGCACTTAAATATTTTTGCATTCAACAAACCTTACTTGGTGCCTATGCTGCAACAATTCACTCTTTTTGTGCACCATATTATTTTACGACAATGTTCCTTATTATTGCTCCTGCGTTTTGATGGATAGTTTTTAATTCGGTTTTGGGTTCCTGTGCTATATTTTTCCACAGTGTTTCATAAAATTATTGTATTGTTGCATTTTAATCAATAGGAGTTAACTTTGTTAAACATTTTTATTACAATTTAGAGGGAGGGAAAGGACATAGATATGGCAAAAATGAATATTCTGTAAAATTCAAAATGATTGCTGCTCCTATTAAAAATGACACTCCATGATTAATCAATTAACACTCCAGTTGATTAACCATCCACTTAAAGCTTGCAAATTCCCTCTCTGCCCGAGTAATGCTGAGACAGAAACTGCTGCAGAAGACAAAAACTCATCACCCCTTCATGCTCCATTCTAGTTAGCTATGCTCACTAGATGAGCGAGCATGTTCCCACTGCAGATGGCAAGGAAGTCAACACCTTGCTAACCACTCCATGAGCCTTTCAAACTGCAATCTTGCTGACAACACTTGTCAGTCACGACTTTAACAAATCCACCTCAAAGAGAACAGCAGACCTATCAGGGCTATCTCAAAAATGTGGTGTTTCAACAGGCCACAACGAAGGCAAGCAACTGAAGCTCCGTCAAGAGTAGAGAAGCAAACATTTTGTGTTTCATATCGGAGAGTTGTCGGCTGCAACTCGTAACCGGGAATGCATTTTTTTCCTGACGCAGGAAAAATGCCATTGGTGTGAATTTGTTTAAGGTGGATCCCAGCTTGCCGTGAAGAGACCCACACACTGTGATCATGGAGCCATCTCCTGTGGCACGTATGAAATGAGACATGCAGGATTTAACAACGGGACTGCAATGGACTGCCGCAGCCTTGAGGATATGGACAAGGTGAACCTCCACAGCCAGTCCATGTGGCATGGCTTCTTCTGCCTCCATGACCGTTGGGAATCAGAGTTCCTCCTCTGCTCATTTTGCCATTGGGCCCAATAGGATGGTTTCCAGTGACATTTCCTCCATTGAGAGGGAACATCACCCCACCTGAAGGGGCCCATATGCCCATAGCCATTGGTCCCTTTAGGGAGTCAGGTTATTTATCACCCAACACTCAACATTGAGTCGCTGGCTGTACGGTCTACTCCATTACCACAGCATGATGTTTAGCCAGACTAAGTATGTACAATATACTATTTTAATTAAAAGACTGCATTATGTAAGATGTGAACAATTATGTAATATACTTTTAAAACATTAGGAACAAATGAACGATTCTGCCTTTCAGGATATAGGAAAAGCTACTGATTCAAAAAGCAATACATACTTCACATTGAGCAAACTAATTTTTTTTAAGAGAAATATAACATTGTCTACACCAAAGCTGCACATGGGTTTGGTTCAGATAAGCATGTTAAATAGAAAGGGCATCTATGAAAACTTATCAGAGAGTAAACAAAATAAAACAGCAAAAAAAGGCATAAAATGTTATTACACCTTAAAGACTAACTCTTGTATTTAAATGTTTTGTGTTCCATTTGCTCATAACTTCCTTCCTCCTCCTTCGTGTTCAGACAGGAGAATGGATCTCTCCTACCCATTCCTATTTGCTTTTCTACACATGAAAGAAGTCACAGTTGTACACATTCCTTTTGAGCATCGAGAACTGCCTCATTCTCAGTCTGTTGACATGCCTAACTATGATAACTCATGATGCCCTTCTTGAAAGAGATTGGGGCTGATTTCATTGACTCTGAAAGGCATAAAATCTATGAAGTGGCATGCTCTTATATTCTCTCTCTCTAGACCAGCATTTCCCAGAAGATTAAGCCAATTCCCCAAAGCACTGATCAGCCAATGTATTGCCTGAGGTTTCTGGGAATTGAGATCCCCCAGTGGGCCCTGGGCCCCATGCTTCACCATTATTTCCACATCAATTCTGACTTGGCCATGTCTTTAGACTTGAGCTGAATGCATGTTACGATTCTACATCATTACGACAAAAGCACAGGATTAATCTTCTATCTTTTCCCTTATCTCCGATTACACAACATCACAAAAAAATAAAATATTTTCTCCTACTTGGTCCAATCCATGTGTCCTAGACTAAACCAAGTGTGCTGAGTCCAAATCTGAAGTCTGATTCTGCCTAGGACATCAGGATCTTAAATTCAATCTGGGTCCTGCAGCAACCTAATTTAACGCATAGCGGGGACCCCCCCAACAAGATATCACTCATGTTGAAACAACTGGATGTATTTAAAAACTTATCCTAACAATAGGTCTTTGAAAATGACAATTGGATATATAAAGAATAAAGCAACTGCAGTCATTTTATATTGACTGGCATGTTCATTTAGACCAGGGGTTCCCATCCTTTTCAAGCTAGATCACGCTCTCTCAGTCAGCTTTGAGAGCCAGATGGCCTGTTTGCCATGCCTGCACAATGGGGGCAGCCATTTTGTCCCAACAGCTTCAAAGGGGCGGCCATTTTTTTCAACCTGGGAGGGTTGGGGGGTCACATGAAATTGCACCTTCAGGCCTTAAGTTGGGAACCCTCGATTTAGAACATTTTAAAACATTTTACATTGTTAACTTACTGCTTGTGTGCCAGAAATTGTGACATCTGTTATCATCACATGGGTAGAATGTACATGCCTTTCTGGTTACGCTGCCTTTGAAATGCAGTTTAAAAATGGCACTATCAGCACTTTACATTTATGGATTTCTGAACATGTTAATTAATCCCAGAGTTTGTTCCTAAACATAATTATCTTGGTAGTACAGAGAAAGAGAAGATCAGTGTGTCTGTGATTTATGTTTGATGATCCATAATATAAAATGTTACTATTTTGTCACTTAAAATATTTAGGGTGAAAGTAAAACAAATAGTACTGCCAGAAATATAATAAATCATGCCATTTTGAATGTGTTGTGCATGCTGCTATCTTTCCATAATTTCCATAGTTTTTGCAAGACCTTCTTCCCCTTTTGAATTTCTGTTTCCCCCTCCAGATTTCATCTTCTTAGGGCTTTGATGGTGAACCTCGGCACTCCAGGCATTCTTGGACTTCAATTCCCTGAAGCCCAAGTCATCATTCTAGCTGATCAGGGCTTCTGGGAATTGAAGTTCAAGAACACGTAGAATGCCAAGGTTCGCCATCGATTTCGTAGGGAGAGCTGTATGCTCCGTCCTTCAAGAAGAGCAGACGGAGCTCCATCATCCAAAGAGGTTCTTTGGCCAAGTCATACCAAGCTTATTCTGTTGTGCTTTGAAGAAAAGATTCCCCCTGTTTGCACTACCTTCCATGTCAAAAGTGGAGATATTCCATGCAAGGAACTCAACCTTGGAAATGCACTTTTCCAACGTACAATTGGGATCGGAAAGCTAACTTCCTATGGGCAGATGGGGGGGGGAGGGATGTTGTATATAAGTAGGTCACACTGATGGGTAGTGTAGAGAGAAAGTGAGTGCAGTAATACCTCGGATAACGCTAAGACTTGGTTCCACAAGTCTTGGTGTTATCCAATTTTTAGTGTTATCCGACGCATGTTAAAATCCTATGGGACGGATCGGATAACGTTAAAGTTCCATAGAGATACATTGTAACCGCACAGGCTTTAGCGGTTGTTATCTGATCCATCCCATAGGACCTTAACGTTATTCGATCCAATTCTCCTCCCCAGATTACTTAACATTATGTGATTTTAGCATTATCCAAGGTAAACGTTATCCGAGGTATTACTGTAACTGTTTTCAAAGGAAATCAAGGTGGTGCTATTGGAGTCAATTCGGTTGCAGGGATAGAGGACAAATGGGTGGCAGGCAACGGCTGTTGGCAGATAATAATAATCTTATGTCAGAAATTATTCTAGGTTGAAATGATTTTTTCTGGAGCAACTCCGCTCAGGGACACCCGAATGAGGCTCCTTTCATGTCCCCAAGAGATGGGACAGAGATGCTCACTCAATCTGTCATGTAGTACCTGGATCTTGAACTGCGGACTTGCCGGCCTTCCAACTAACAAGGTGAGCTTCTTAACCACTGAGCCACTGCCACCTACCTTCTCAAATTGCCGGCAAGTCGGCAATTCGAGACCTGGGTACTGCACGAGAGATTGAGCAACCATCTGTTGGCAGATGATGGCCAGCCCCAAGACTGCAGATCCACAACGAATGACACAACAGAACAAGATAATAAAGAAATGCAGTTCACTTGCAAAAGTTTTTTTTTTTGTTATTGTTGAACTAATGTTGTGAGGACTCCACTTTGACTTTCATAGAGGGACATATTTCAAAGGCATGGAGAGTAATGGTTTGGACTCGTTACTAAAGGTAGAAGCATCAGCACCAGGGGAGCAATCTGTAGTGTTAAGGTCAGTGCTTCACCTCATCTCTTTTATAATTCTCCTTGCTTGGATCATAGAGAACTTTGAACACTATTTTGTGATTGAATTCCATTCCTTTAAGCACACATCTATAGAGGTTCTTTAAAAAGGTGCAGAATTGTTACCATACTCAACAGAAGTATGCATTTGAAAGAGACTATTGTGGCTTAGACTCTTCTCTTTTTCAGAAAAGCCTTTGCTAGTTTAGGGTATTATAGTCCTTTCATAAAATAATTCCATGTATTTTTGCAACATTGCCTCTCATTCTACAAGAATGGTTGGGAAAAACCAAAGGCATGGAACTGGCCTTCAACCAAAATGCACTGTAGAACTCAAAAAGGAAATATTAGGCAAATCACTGTAGCTCACTCTGATTTACTCTATAGATACTGTATATACTCGAGTATAAGTCTAGTTTTTAGCCCCCAAAATGAGGTCCAAAAAGAAACTCACTAGCAGCTGCTGAATTTTCTATCCCTGACTTATACTCGGGTCAAACTATTCTCCTAGTTTTAGAGGTCCAAATTAGGTACCTTGACTTATATTCGGGATGACTTATAATCAGTATGTGATGATAAAAAAAGGAGAATGGGTTATAAATTCATGGTTTAATTCTTTTTTAATTGATTTTTAAGTAATTTTGAACTTCAAGGTTTTAATTTATGAATTTTCTGTAAGCCTAGAGTCAGGTTCGCCTGATTGGGGCGGGATAATAAATCTAAATAAATAAATAAATCACATATGTTGACTTGACAGGAGCAAAGACAGGATATAAGTTTCACTAATACTTTTTTTAAAAAAAAAAATCCTCACTGCTCCATTTCACTGTGGGAAGAGGAAACAGAAATTTTCTGGTAAATACCAGCACTATTTGGTCCTTTTCCCAGTTCCCTCTAGTAATAATTATTTCACTAAATTACAGTAGAACAGGGGTGATCAACCTTGGCACTCCAGGTGTTCTTGAACTTCAATTCCCAGAAGCCCTGATCATCAGAAGTGAGGATTTGGTCTTCTGGGACTTGAAATCCAAGAATACCTGGAGCGCCAAGGTTGGCCAGACCTGAAGTAGAACAAGGAATGTGACAATTCTTTATATTTATTCCACTCTAGCTCTGGAGAACAAGGAATTGGGAGGGGAAATTCTTCTTAACTGGCAAGAAAACAGTAAGAAAACAGAGCAATATTTTTTTTCTGCAGATTAAGCAAATTTGTGCAATATGAACAAAATTCTGCAACACTTTAATTTGAATAAGGATGTCATGTTTTCCTTTTTTTTTTTTTTTGTTATACTAATTTTATGTCATAAATTATTCTGGGTTGAAAGGATTTTTTGCTGGAGAAACTCCACTCAGAGGACATGCAAATGAGGCTCCTTTCATGTCCCCAAGATCTTTTCCCACCCAAGTGGTCCCTGTTTATCAACTTACAATTTCCATCCTTCTCAGCCCACCCAGCTCTGTTCCCACTGCATCCACAAAACCATCTAGCCATCTCATCTTGGGCCGCCCCCTTCTTCTTTTGCTCTCCACCCTTCCCAGCATCAAGGCCCTCTCAAGTGAATCCTCTCTTCTCATTTTATGTCCAAAGTACCCTAGCTTCATCTTTACAATTTCACCTTCAAGGGAGCAGTCAGGGTTGATTTCTTCTAAGATCGACCTAGTTGTTCTCCTCACTGTCCAGGGGATTCTCAAAACTCTCCTCCAACACCACATCTCAAAGGCATCTATTCTTCTGCGCTCAGCTTTCCTAATGGTCCAGCTCTCACAACCCTACATTGCCACAGGGAATACCATTGCTTTGACCATGCGAATTTTTGTTTGCAATGTGATGTCTCTGCTTTTCACTATTATGCTCCCCAGGTTTCTCATCGCTTGCCTCCCAAGAATCAGTCACCTTTTTATTTCATGGCTGCAATCCCCATCTGCAGTGAGCTTGGATCCTAAGAAATTAAAATCTGTCACTGCTTCTCCTTCTTCCCCATCTATTTTCCAGGGACTGAGAGGGCCTGTGGCCATGATCTTGGTTTTCTTGATATTGAGTCTCAAACCAGCTTTTTCACTTTCTTCTTTCAACCTAATCAGGAGCTTCTTTAGGTCCTCCTCACTTTCTGCCATTAGGGTGGTATCATCTGCATATCTCAAATTGTTGATGTTTCTCCCAGCAATTTTGAGGTACCACTGTATAAATAAAAATATAGGTAGGCAGGAGCTGGGACAGAGATGGACACTTAAACCATCATGCAGTACTCAAACTGCTGACTTGCCAGCCCTCCAGCTAACAAAGCGAGCTTCTTAACCACTGAGCTACCACAGTCCTTCTTTTTTTGTTGAAGGGACTTTGTCATATTTTTTTTCCTTTAAAATTGAGAAATATTTAAAAGCTTTAAAAAGGTTGACTGGTGGGATGCCATAATGGACAATCTGGCCAGGTTTCCTCTTCCCTTTCTCGCTGTGGCCTTCACAGTCCCTTTCACAACTTAGACGCATGGTTCATTATGTGTTCCTTCTTGTTCTGGAAGTGCCAACCGTGTGAATTCTCCACAGATTTTCTCCGAATGCCAAGCCAGATTCTTTAAGCAAGAACTCTTCCAATCCCTCTTTGGAACATTTTACTAACGTGTGAAACTGGAACCGTCACAACCCTACGCACTTCAATAATGTCCACCGTTCCTGGAGTTTATTGATACAAAGAGACTTTATCCTTGGCAAGGCTAACATCATTTTGGCTACAGCATGCTGATGCTAAAATATAACACTCAGATGAGCCAATGAACCCTACAAAGGTTTTCTATTATTTAAAAAAAATGTCTGAAGGGGATATGAAAGGAAGTGGTTGTGTTAATTTAGTCAAAAGGCACCAAATTAGAACCAGAAACCTATTGGTGTTCCTGTAAAAATTGTTTACTTTGTGAGGGCTAATTTTTGCTAACAAACCAGTTACATCCATTGGTGCAAATACTGTAACAGGGAATTCTTAATCAGCCAATATCAGCCATAGCAGATTATCCAAATCTTAAACAACCACCAGTAGGACTCAGACAAGTAATGGGATTATATTCCATACATTAGAATGGTTAGTGGACTACAGAGGACTTTATGGGGCAGGACGATTCGTACATTTTTGCCTATGTTTTGTCAGATTTGACAGTCTCGATGTAAATAATATTTTTGCACCTCCTTAAACTCATTGTGAGAATATACCTTCCCCCAAGAAACTGCACGTATGGAGAAACAGTGTGTATACCTAATACTATTATGTATTTATGTCTAAATTTCACATAAGTATAAAAATATGAATGAATATACATTCATCTGTGGAGGAACCTTATGCAAAATGCATACATTTACATAATGCATATTAGGGTGAAGGTCAAAAGCCAGTCGTATCCGATTCTAGGGTTCAGTACTCATCTCTGTTTATAGCCAAATAGCCAGTGCTGCAGACGTTTCTGTGGACATGAGGCAGGCGTGAATAGACACGGAATGCTGTTTACCTTCCCACTGAAGCGTAAACCTATTTGTCTACTTGCAATTTCTTGCTTTTGAACTGCTAGGTTGGCAGGAGCTGGGACAGAGACAGGAGCTCACTCTGTCATGCAGTACCCGGGTCTCGAACTACTGACCTGCCGACCTTCCAGTCATCAAGTTCAGCTTCTGAACCACTAAGCCACTCCCGTCCCTAAAGCACATTAGAAGAAAAGAAAAACTTAAAATGTGAATGAATTTAATTTTGGATAAAACAAGTTGTAAGCTTTACAAATTCAGTGGCTCAAGGGGTTAAGACGCTGAACTCGCTGACTGGAAGGTCGGAGTTCAGTTCCCGGGTACTGCATGACAGAATGAGCTCCCGTCTCTGTCCCAGCTCCTGCCAGCCTAGCAATTCGAAAGTAAGAAATTGCAAGTAGATAAATAGGAAACACTCCAGTGGGAATGTAAACAGTGTTCCATGCACTCAGGTGTAGAGGCATGCTTGCCACACATCCATGGAAACATCTGCAGACGCAGACAGGACTGGCTCTTTGGCTATAAACAGAGATGAGCACCAAACCCTAGAGTTGGATACGACTGGCTTTCGAGCAACGGCGACCATTACCTAAGCTTTTCAAGTCAAGTAGGAAACAAGGAGAGGAAGAGAGTATAAGTAGGATGGGGGGGGGGATCCACATCTTCAAAAATCATCCTATCCCCTGACCTATTTTTACAATCACATATAGCACTGTAAACAGGCATGCTTATTAGGGACAAGGTCCAATTAACCACAAAAAACAATTACAGGATGATCAAACTACATACTCCTCTGTCTGCTAGTGGGGATTATTATTATTTTTTGCAGGTAAACGAGTAAAGGATGACAAACTCCTTTTTTTTTTAATCACACAGAAACATCAATTCTTTTTTTCTTTTCTTCCTTTAGGATAAAGTGAACATCTAATATAAATCTCCATTATGATGTCTCTTTTAACATTGGATAATGCGTCAAACCGGGGATTCTCAACCTGCAGCCCGTGGGCCAGATACGGCCTGGAGAATCAGTCATGTGCGACGCCACCCTGGAAATATTCAGCCCACGTCCATCGCCATAATTCAAACAGAAAGAAGGGGAAGGAGTAAGGAAAAAAGTCTTTTCCAACACAGAGAAGGTAAAGATTTCATTTCACAACCCTCATTTCTCAAATAAGCTCTTAAAATCCTTCTCGACGGCCTTCTGGCCTGCGGTAAGACCTCCCTAAAGTAACGCTTTACACAATCCACAAAGCAATCTCGGTTTCTGAAGAAATAATGATTTATCTGCAACTTTTTTCTTTTCCCCCAGTGCTGCAAATTATTCCGCTCTTCTTTGCTTACTGAATGCCTCGGTTTTCAATTAACTATGAAGAACTAGGCAGGAATGAGATCCGCAGTGCTAACAATGCACACACTAGATCAGTTAGCCCATTAATTTTAATAATACATTATACAGGTTAGTTGTGTATTTTGGCTCCTGAATCTAACTTTTTTTTTCCCGTTTAAAAAAAAATCCCCACACTGATTTATTTCTTACATCTTTCACTATTTTCTTTCTTGGCAGGAATTATAGAAATATTACCTTATGGAGAAAAATGTATAAATATAGATTGCGTAATCGTTTCAGCCTAGAATGGAATGAGTCAGAACCAAAAAGATGAGTAATCGGATACTGAGCCTTTAATCAACTTAGTACTTGACAACTCACAATCTACGAACATGCCCTTTCCAAAATCACTAGGCAGAACCCCTTTTGGAAGACCTGCAAGAGCAATACAAAACACATTCATTCATTCATTCATTCATTCATTCATTCATTCATCTTAATCTAATTAATTTAATTTAATTAATTCATTCATTTTCACATTCTATCAATCTTTATGGTGTGCCGTAAAGTCCATTCTGACTTATGGTGTTCCTTTCCAGGGTTTTCTAGGTAGAGAATACACAAATGTGGGTTTCCCATTCCCTTGGCTCTAGAGCAGAGATTCCCAATTTAAGGCCCATAGGCCAGATCTGGCCTAAAGTGTCATTTCATGTGGCCCCCATACTTCCATTTGAGAAACAAAATGGCCATTCCATTGAAGCTGTTGGGACAAAGTGGCCACCCCCATTGTGCCTGCCACATGTCCACGGAAATGTCTGCAAACCCCAGACAGTGTTGTCCCTTTGGCTGTAAACAGAGATGAGCACTGCACCCTAGAGTTGGATATGACTAGCTCTTGAGCAAGGGCAATCTTTACCTTTACTCAATGAGTCGCATCCCTTGGTCAGGGAGTTACTGGCGGGAATTATAAAGCCTAGATCAGTTTCTCCAACTTAGTGGCATTTGTTTGGAGAAGTCTGGACAGCTTTCGTTGGAGAAAACTGGACATTTCTCATGGTGTAAAGTGCTGAAACTCCATCTGCCTTGCATTGTAGATTCTGATGTGCCATGACAGGAGGAAAAGACGCGAAGATCTGTACACACTCACAACTATAAATAGTGTGCCCAAATTAGAATGAACCACTGTGCCATAAGTCTCCTGCTTGCAAACGGCTCTACTATAATAATAATTTAGTGTCAGAAATTATTCTGGATTGAAAGGATTTTTGCTGGAGAAACTCCGCTCAGGGGACGCCCAAATGAGGCTCCTTTCATGTCCCCAAGATCTTTTCCCACCAAAGTGGTCCCTATTTATCTACTTGTAATTTCTTGCTTTCAGATTGCTAGGTTGGCAAGATCTGGGGCAGAGACAGGCACTCAACCGGTCATGAAGTACCCAGGTCTTGAACTGCCGACTTACCTGCCTTCTAGCTAACAAGGTGTGCTTCTTAGCCACTGAGCCACTGCAGCTCTGTAACCACTCTACTAAAAAGTATGTTTGAGTGTGTGATGGTGGGAGGGTTGATATGGGTTCATGGTCAGCCCACGGTTAGAGAGAAGACCAACATGTGAATTTGTATGAAATTCATGTCAAGAATTAAGGCACAGAACATCAAAGAAACCTCTTAAATATCAACTGGATCTGAGTGAAGGAAATTGCTCACACTGACAAGGAGGTGTAGCATTTTGTATCTGCCGTGAGCATGCAGATATTAAAATACATTGGGTTGATCTTGTTTACTGTCCCCTCCCCTGTTTGCACAATGGCATTAAATGGACGTTGACATTTCATGTAACAATGGAGATATTTCTTTCCAGTTTGCCTAATGCTGAGTTAAGCTGTCAATTGGTTCTTCGAAATACATGAAATATATAAAGTAACTCTCACATGACAGATGTTTAGTAGAACAGCATTTCTTGTTACATGCTGTGAGCACTGGCAGGTTCAATTTTTAAAAAATCATGGATCTAGATAGATGCTAGCAGGGACATTATGCATGATTAATGGAATGTAATTCTTAAAGTGTGTTACAAAAACGAAAGTTACATTAAAAGGGTTCTTTGAGAGGCTGTTCTTGTCTGTTTTGAAAACATCATTCTATCCCTTCTCAGAATGTACATCTTAACAGTGACCAGGGCTGGCTTAAGCATCACTTTGAGAATACACGGAATAGATTTAGATGTACGCTACTTGATCTTCTTAAACCAGATCGTTGGCTGCTATGTGCATGACACGAACATGGAAACATTGGGATCACGGTCTTGTTCAAATTACAGGAGGCAATTCCATCGTGCTTTGCTGTTGTTTTACATGCTGACGTGGAGATGGGTAGGGGTAGCATTTAACTCAGCCCTTGCCTGTTTTAATACTAAATAGCCAATCAGCAGTCTAAAAATATCTTCCTGCCAAAAGGTAATAATAATTTCGTGTCAGAAATTATTCTGGGTTGAAAGGATTTTTGCGGAAGAAACTCCACGCAGGGAACACCCAAATGAGGCCCTTTTGAGACAGGTGCTCAATCTATCATGCAGTACCTGGGTCTCGAACTGCCAACTTGCATACCTTCCAGCTAACAAGGTGAGCTTCTTAACCACTGAGACACTGCAGCCCCTCTCACAAAAGGTAACTGCTTTCCACTCTGTATGATGAGCTATATTTGTGGGTGGTGTTGTAGCTTTCAGTGCAGTTCAGTCTTTTTTCTGACTCAAAATGTGTTAGTCTCAGAAAGTTAATAAATCAGGCAAATATGCAAACTGGCTCATCTCTGCTAATAATATCACAAGAGAAATAAACAAAATTGGGGTTGCAGTCATAGTTAAAGGCACAGCAATTAAAATGAACAACAACCAACCAGTTAAGTTCTTTCCATTACTAGCTTAAATATCAAAAACTGTCTGGATAAAAATCTATCTGCTTAATTACAGAAGGAAAACAAACATACAAAAAGGTGGAAACAAAGCCTTATTTGGTGGTAAGTTATAGACCAGTGATGGCCAACTTTGGCACTCAAGATGTTCTTGGACTTCAATTCCCAGAAGCCCTGATCAGCAGGTGTGTTGACTTGGGCTTCTGGGAATTGAAGTCCAAGAACACCTGGAGTGCCAAGGTTCACCATCACAGTTATAGACCAGTGATGGCCAACCTTGGCACTCCAGGTGTTCTTGGACTTCAATTCCCAGAAGCCCTGATCAGCAGATGTGTTGACTTGGGTTTCTGGGAATTGAAGTCCAAGAACACCTGGAGTGCCAAGGTTGGCCATCACTGTTCTTGGCTGTGGAAGCAAATAGCAAGAAGACCATTACATCACCACCCAAAGTTTCTTGAATCATGGAAGGAACTGAGAAGAAAACATAAATAAAAGTGTTTCTTGCACAGAGAGATATTTTAAGTTGAACCACAGAAGAAAGAAGATGAATTTTTCAGCAACAAGAAAAGCTTGAAACTGTTTAATACTTAAATGGCCTGCAGCCACAAACTAAATATTGCAATTATACCGAGAGCTGAGCCCAAACTGTTCTACTTTACTTTTGCTATTGCTGCTGTTTTCTGGTGTGTTTTCAATAACTCCCTTTATATTTCCCTTCTACTTTCCATTCAAAGCCTAAGTGTCAAAGTACAGTGCAGGGAAGCTATGTAAAAGTTTCCATATTTTTCAACAAATCCAGAAAACTTACAAGGACATGTTGAGTCTCCTACAAAACACGGAGAGTCCACTGGGAAAGACGTTCCCAGCCTCGCTTCCAATTTCCAGCAGTGGTCAGATGCATAAACTCTGTGAAACTTACAAGCATGAAGTGAATGGAACACCTTTCCCTTTCATTATCCTTGGTGGCACATATTTACAATGCGCACTCCCTCTGCATGAACTTTCCATTTTTGCTGGGATGAGAACCCACTCTTTTTAAGGAAAGAAAAATCCTAGTCCTTTGTCCTGGTTAGTAAAAGGTAAAGGTCACCCTTGCTTGAAAGCCAGTCATATCTGATTCTAGGGTTCAGTGCTCATCTCTGTCCCACGGGTCAGAAATGCCCACTAATGAAATTAATGGCCTGCTTGGGGAAAGGGTGAGTGGGGCTTTTTAACTAGGCTAGTTCTTCCTTGGGGGGCTGGAGGTTATCCTTAGAGCTGGGGTCCCAGGGAGTGGGTGCCCGATGAGACAAGGCCAGGAACCCAATGGTTCACCCCCCCCATGGCACCGTTCCATGTGTGGCGCCACCCTCACTGGCAGTGGTGGCCCACATGAAATGGTACCAGGGGCCAGATATGGCCCATAGGTTGAGAACTCCTTGCCTAGATTCTGTCACTACCTTTCCGTGACAAGCAGTGTTACAGCTAGATCAACACACGGGCTTTTGAGTGAACAGATGAGAAGAGTTAATGATGGTGGCTCCACTTTATGATTTATGCAATACTTTGTCTTCCCAATAACAAAAAAAAATGGTTGGATGCTTAAGAGAATATTCCATAAACCTGCCAATCATTAAACAGTCCAACTGCACTTTTAAGAGTATAATTTCTCCAGAGGGAGAGGCACCTGCAGTGCAACTGTATAATTTCATTTTGTCCTTACGCTGCATGCCCAGAATTAATTCCGAGCCATTTCATTTCCTTCCCACTTACTCGCTCTACTATGCATTTAAATACATTATGTACATTAGAGTTTTCCATCTCCTTTTTATGGGACAGATTGTCAGGATCAAAAAAAAAATGGTATTGTGTTGCTTGACTCTGGTAGGAAGCCAAGTAGAAGTCAGACACGAAGCGCCAGGAGGGCTTCAACATCCTACATTTCTCTCCCTTAACAAAAGTGTGCATGACAAAGTTTCCCATGGTAAAGCCAAGCATATTTCACCACATGGCACACAGCTGAGAGTTATCACAAAACGGCCACCGTCCTGTATCAAAATCCCATGCAATTTGTATGGATGGTGCAACAGAACTGGGGTACATCTCAGTGGTGGATTGTGGTCAGCTTAAAATACAGTCAAACCTCGCAAAAAGAGCACCTCACTTAGAGAGTAACTCGCTTAAAGATCAGAATTTTCTCTGAATGCTCACTTTACTTAACAAAACCAACCAAAAACTCGCTTAACAAATAAATCAGGATTCGGACCCCCTCCACAATTGGTCACTTCCAATGGTGTTTTGCTTAAATAGCAAACTCGCTTAAAGCACAATCCTGTGGAGCGCATTATGCTATTTAAGCAAGGTACAACTGTATAAGGTTAGCATTTACTGCTGTAGGCAGTAACTTCCACAACTTGGGGCACAACAATAAATGTCTGTGTCGGTGATGTTGAACCTGGGCACTCCAGCTGCTCTTAGACTCCAGTTCCCCGAAGCCCAAGTCCCTGTGAATCCATATGAATGGGCTTACTGCACGAATGCACGGTAGACACATTCATAGGGATTCACAGGGACTTGGGCTTCTGGGAATTGAAGTCTAAGATAAGCTGGAGTGCCAATAAGTGGAATAATTAAGGATGAGAAGAGCAAGGAAAAATTATTACTTCATCAGAGAACTCTGGAATTAGCACCTCCTGCATCTCAGGTTGATGTAAATAAGTTAGTTTAATACACTTCATGTAATCCATATTGTTTGACAGATGCTGGCATATAGAGTGCGGTCACAGTAATTTGAAGGAACAAAACACCTCAGGTGGTATAGCAAGTAGACAATGAACAAGTGGCAGATTAGAGCACTTGCTCTCGTTTTAATTACATTATCTGTTGCCTCCCAAAGACGTAGCAATTCATAAACTTTACAAAGGGGTGGCTAGTGTGTAAGCCTTTCCTAGACAGGAAAACAACTGTTTTCTCAAATTGATAATGAAGTGAACCTTTGAATAGAGAGAAGGAGAGAAGAAAGCAGGAGCACAAATGTTGAGTTTGCCTGTGGATTTTGCTTAAAGTTTGAGTTATTTTAAGAAGATATATTAAAGTTACCTTTCCAATAATATTATCTATCATGTTGCTGAAGGAAGGAAGGAAGGAAGGAAGGAAGGAAGAAAGGATGGATGGATGGATAGATAGATAGATAGATAGATAGATAGATAGATAGATAGATAGATAGATAGATAGATAGATAGATAGATAGATAGATGGATAGATGGATAGATAGATAGATAGATAGATAGATGTTTTCTACCTAGCAACAGGACAGAGTGAATCATATCTAGAATCAAGCTACTGTTGACTATATTCAGCAGGTATGTCTTATGGTATAATAAGTCTCATCTTCAAAGTTACAGCAAAATAAATGAATGCAGGAACCTTTTGTCTCCTAATTTCTCCCCACCCCCATAAAGCTTATTTTAGAAGCTTTCAATAGATTGAATTAGCAATCATTGCATTAAAAAAAATTGAAACCTGCAAACTATGGTTTACATGCAAAATACTCTATGGAATAATGTAGGTTGCTAAAGCCAGTAACAAAATTACCAGGCAAGAGAAATAAAGTAACAATATTAAATAATCCATCACGAACAGAGTTAATTCTCATTACTGTCAGGAACGGATGAAGTGTATTGGCTCCAAAGTGAAGTTATACTGGCAGAAGATACTCCAGGAATGATTTTAAAAAGACACTCCTGTTCTAAGAACTGAGCAAGAAGACAATGAATTAATTCTTCACCGTTCAGTCATTCCTTCTTCAAAAAATACCAGCCTAATTTTCTTATATTCCTCTAATGTTTTAGGACTGCTGATCATTCGTCACCATTGGAACACAATGTATAATAGAGGATATTTGGGGAAGTCACAGGAAACAATTAAGTAAGAGTTCTTTACTGCCTAGAAACATCTGGTGTTCATGGCCTATTGATATCACGGGTTGTATCAATTGTGGTGGCTCAGTGGTCAAGAAGCTCACCTTGTTAGCTGGAAGGATGGCAAGTTGGCAGTTCAAGACCCAGGTACTGCATGACAGATTGAGGGCATGTCTCTGTCACAGCTCTTGGGGACGTGAAAGGAGCATCATTTGGGTGTTCCCTGAGCAGAGTTTCTTCTGCGAAAATCCTTTCAACCCAGAATAATTTGTGAGATGAATTTATTATTATTATACTAATACCATTCCATTTCCTTCTTGTTTGTCAGAGTGGGGAAGTGTGACCTTCTAAATGCAGTGTTTCCCAATGTGGGGCCCAGGCCCTAGTGGGGGGAGGGGGTTTAATTCCCAGAAGCCTAAGTCAGTACATTGACTGATCAGTGCTTTGGGGAAATTGACTTAGGCTTCAACAAGTGGAAGTGTCATGTGGTGGAAGAAGGGCAAAATGGCCATCTGGCCCCTTAAGCTGTTTGAGGGAGCACGACCTGACCGATGGCTTAAAATGTTTGAGAAATCCTGCTTTAAATATTTAAATCCTTTCTCGCCTTTTCCTTCCCAGCTACTTTATTTTAAAAAGAGCTAAAGCACTGGATGGGTTGTTGGTATCTTTATTAACACATCACTAAGACAAGTATGCTGAGATGTTTAAAATTATGCTCTCAGATAAAAACAATGAACCTACTGCTGCTGTTGCTAAATTTGCATGGAGGGCAACTAAAATATGATGTATTTAGAGAGAACCTTTCACAGGGGAAATGGGTTAATCACCAGCTGTAATGAATTTTACCTTTAAATTTTAATATTATTTTTAACTCTATTGATTTATATGGCTCGGAATTCTTGGTACCCCGACTGTGCATTTGTATATTGGTATGTTTTATTCTGGTCATGTACCATAAATAAACTGGTCTTGGTCTTGGTCTTGGTCTTGGTCTTGGTCTTGGTCTTGGTCTTGGTCTTGGTCTTGGTCTTGGTCTTGGTCTTGGTCTTGGTCTTGGTCTTGGTCTTGGTCTTGGTCTTGGTCTTGGTCTTGGTCTTGGTCTTGGTCTTGGTCTTGGTCTTGGTCTTGGTCTTGGTCTTGGTCTTGGTCTTGGTCTTGGTCTTGGTCTTGGTCTTGGTCTTGGTCTTGGTCTTGGTCTTGGTCTTGGTCTTGGTCTTGGTCTTGGTCTTGGTCTTGGTGGGCGACTTCCTGGTTCCACGCTGAGATCCCAGGTGCTGATGTAAGCTCTGCCCGGCACCTGAAGTTGACCACGGTCATGCTCTAGCTGCCGAAGCACAGCTGAGAAGCATCGGAAAAATCCCAAACTGGAGCAAACATGCTCCGAAAAGCCTCCCGCCGCCTTGAGAAGCAGCAGAGCCTGTCCAAGAACCTGGAAAAGCATCTGATTCATGTCGCCATCACAGTAAGTGACATATCACGACTTCTGGTGGTGTGGGTCTAGAATTGCCCAGGTGGCCACCATGGGGCAGAATAATGATATGCACAGGCCTGATTAGACCTGCAGGCCAGGGGTTGTGAATCCCAACCTTAATGTGTTGAGAGATAAAAGAAGAAGTGAAGAAGAAGCAATATAGATTATATAGCTATAGTTCCTCCCATGCAGATACTAAGAGAGGGAGACACTTCCTTGCTTCCTAGAAGTCAAATGAAAGTCAAAATCCTCACAAATTAATTTAGACACTACCGCTTTGCACCTATATTCCTCTTCAATCTCCCGATCAGTTATAGTACATAGTACAAATTTTAACACCAGATCGTAACCGAAGTAGCGAAGAATTATCCAAGCCCCCCTTTAAACGAAATTAAGCTAATCAATTTTGATAGGACAGGACTCTTTGGAACTCACTAGCGAGACTCCCAAATAGGAAGGAAATATGAAGCAGTAAAGCAGTAACCCAAATGTCAATTACTTTTCAAACAGTGGACAAATTGCTGTAGTTCTAATACAATTTAAGCACAATAATTAGATAAGAGGACTACAGAGTGTGGCTGGTGACAGAGCTTCGGAGATAATACAATCTAGTGTCCTACTTCTTAAATATTAACATCATTCTGTTTCAGTCAATCGGTTTATGGTAATTTTAAAAGGGCAAAGCAAATTCTTTTTATTGCTAATAATATTGTGCTGTTGCAGCGTTGGCTTTGAAGGTTAGGAAAATTTATCAGGTCAAAATTCAATTAGACATTATTATATATTTTATTTGTTTCTCTTCTTTCATCTCCTCTCTTGTTAAGTCTCTCTTCATAGCAGATTTTTAAATATGCTTATTATATATACTTCCCCCCCTTCCACCATTTTAACTCCCTTTAATTGTACCAGCATACAAAGCAGAATCCAAGATCATCCCCTGAATTAATTCTAGTTGAAATTACAACGGGCACAATCTCAAACGACAAGCGAGCCGCTTATTACAAAAGGTGGAAAAACCACAATAACACTTTAACTGGCCTCATTTAAAACGGGGAATGCTACTGCATGGAGAATATACTTAGTCCAGAAACACACATTAGAGATAAGACATTAGAGGACATAGATCAGTGATGGCAAACCTTGACACTCCAGGTGTTCTTGAATTTCAATTCCCAGAAGCCCCTGTGAATTCACCCGAATGGGTTTACTGGCACTCCAGGTGTTCTTGGACTTCAATTCCCAGAAGCCCAAGTCCTTGTGAAACAACACGAATGGGTTTACTGTGTGTACAGGGGCTTGGGCTTCTGGGATATGAAGTCCAAGAACAGCTGGAGTGCCAAGGTTCACCATCACTAGCCTAGATGCAGGTGTTTTTTTTCTGAAACCATATTTTAAATAAACCCCTTGCTTTGTACTTGAAGATCCACAAAGGAAGCAAGCAAATCTGCATGCTTCTGGAAGTGAGAAATGCTCCTATCGAGGCTCTCTAATATTCAGCATCTCTTAATTTGTGGATACTGTACGGTATTTTAATTTCCCAACCCAAATCCTCCCTGCCCTCTATTAGAGGTGTGAAGTATAATTGCTAATATTTTTGTTCTTCTCAGGTTTGACTGCCCCATTACATGGGGGACCTCTGTGAGCCAAAGAGCCAGTGCTGTTTGTGTCTGCAGACGTCTTCCGTGGACATGTGGCAGGCATGACTAAATGGAATGCTGTTTACCTTCCCACCAAAGTGGTACATATTTATCTACTTGCAATTTCTTGATTTCGAACTGCTAGGTTGGCAAAAGCCGGGACAGAGATGGAAGCTCACTTTGCCATGCAGTACTCGGGTCTCGAACTGCTGACTTGCCGACCTTCCAGTCATCAAGTTCGGTGTCTTAACCACTAAGCCACAGCAGTCCCTAATGAACCAAAAAGGGTGCAGATAACTCTTCCAATCTTTCTGATCTTATGAAGTCTATTCAACAAAGCATCAGCTATTTTCTTATTTGCCTTATTTGTACAAATTTCCTGTTGTTTTCACACACAAATAGATACCCAAACTCCCTAATTTTGATAAGTGCACAACCTGTCATTTAACTCGCTCAGAAGGCAGGTAAAATTACTTTCTAGTTTCTCTTCCCCCAAGCGCCCACACATTTCTCACTCTGTATCTTTGCAATGTTTTAATTATTGTCCCTAATAATATAAAGTTAAAGATCCAAAGCCAGTCTTATCTGACTCTAGGGTTCAGTGCTCATCTCTGTTTATAGCCAAAAAAGCAAGCACATGTCCGTGGTTCAGTGGACATGTGGCAGACATGTCCTAAAAATCTACAAAACACTAATGCTGGTTTGGCTTGTGTAGCATGATAAAATGGCACTTGTTGATCCAATATACTTATCTTTACTTATCTGACCAGTCTCTCCTCAACAGCTAGTTTAGCCCTAAAATTCAGAGAGTGATAAAAGTTTTCTGCCTAGTCAGAAAAGTAGACAAGCTCCTAGGCACAGCATTAGACATATCTGCATTTTAATAAATTATAGCCAATCTACATTTTATCCAGTGTGTATGTTTTATGCCCCAAGTTCTTCCACTGCATCACAATAAACAAGGAAGGTAGGTAAATATCAAATACAGTAATATCTCATATAACATTAGTATCGAATAACACTAAAATCGCATACCATTAAGGAATCTGGGGGGAAGAATTGCATCAGATAACATTAAGATCCTATGGGATGCTTCAGATAACAACCGCTAAAGCCTGTGTGGTTACAATGTATCTCTATGGATCCCATAGGATTTTAACATGCATCAGATAACACTAAAATCATATAACACCAAGACTTGTGGAACCAGGTTTTAGTGTTATATGAGGTTTTACTGTACAGTGGTACTTAAAGAGCATAATGCGTTCCACAGGATTGCTCTTTAAGCCAGTCTGCTCTTTAAGTGAAACACTATTGTGAGTGACCCATTGTGACTTCTGGCGGGGGGGCTTGCGACCCCCGATTTATTTGTTAAGCGAGTTTTTGGTTGGTTTTAGTTGTTAAGCGAGGCGACCATTCATAGAAAATTATGCTCTTTAAGCGAGGCACTCTTCAGGCGAGGTTTAACTGTACATTTAATCTAGCCATTTCCAGTATCAGTTTAAATTATAATTGATATTTATTTACCGTCCTTCCTAGCCCAAGTATATATACTGGATGCAAACAATACTTCAGGGAAACAGAAAGATTAATTAAAAGAGAAAATATGAGCAAATTCTTGGAAACCGGTGGAAAACGGCATTTGATTTCCCAGGAAAGGGCGCGGAAAGCTATTATTTACTCGTGATGAGTTTAGTTTGCTAAACTGACATAAACAGAATTCGGCAATAAAATGTCGCAAGACACGAGCCGTTAGAAACACAAAACAAATAATTTGAAGCAATGTCATTAAGCTTCAAAATGACCGTCATCCAAGCTCAGGCAGTGCATGTGTAAACCCATTCAAATATCTTGGGTGTAAAATAAATTTGCAACATACTTTTTTTCTAAATGTGTCTGATGATCTCCTCACATTTTTATTATGCCTTGTGGGTGAATTACGTTGGAGTAATTTAAGGATCCGCATAACAGTTTTCTGATGATGATTCTCATTTCCCTTGTAAAACTGCCTCCCGCTACGTGACGGATGTTTGACATAAAATTGACAAATTTGCATATGGGGAGGATTTTTTCCAGCCAGGAATAAATGCCAGGCCCGTCTCAGGCAGTTCAAAAACTATTAATATAATGCACTGGCTTAAAGCACTATTGTAAACAAACTTCACCCTTGTTATAAAGTACTAGCGGGCACTGTGTTCGAAAGCAAGAAATTGCAAGTAGATAAATAGGGACCACTTCGGTGGGAAAGGTCAACAGCGTTCCGTGCGCTCTGGTGTCACATGGTGCCACATGTCCATGGAAATGGCGCTAGCTTTTCGGCTATGAAACAGAGATGACACCTAAGCCAGTGTTTCATAGGCCTGCTTCTATGTTTCCTGTCGCCATGGGTTCACTACAGGCAAATGAGATGTAGTGACGGCAGAGAGCGATTTTCCACATGTAAGAAACCACGAGTAAGATGTTAGTCCCTCTTTTGGCCTTACCAGAACAAATATGCCTTCTTTTAGTAAACAGACAGTAACGTATCTCTTGCAAGCAGATTTTAAAGGCAGATAGCATTTAAAACAAGCACATTGCACGCATTGTTAATAGTTTGTCAGTTCTCAAACATTGTCGGAGTTACTGAACCTGGGTTGAATGTCTACAAAAGGTGTTTGAATCTTCGTGTCATTGTGACATTTCCAAGAATACCACCTATTGCAGGAGTTCTCAAAGTTTTAAAAACCAGGGGCCATTGGGTCACCCTCCCTCAGACAGCTTCGGGGGCTGGATGGCCATTTTGCCCTTCTTCCACCACATGGCATTTCCTGGTGTGGCGGAGGCAGTGGGGGGCCCACGTGAAATGGTGCCGAGGGCCTCATCTGGCCCACGCCCTGCAGGTTGAGAATCCTTGGTTTGTACTCTGGATATCATGCAAATGATAAAATGGGTACATAGCCATATAAATTGGCTACAATATTTAGCTACATGCTTAGATGCATGGTTTCCTCTAATAGAACGCCGGTGTAAATGGCATCGTATTTTCTACTTCATGAAGACCAAATGAGCTGTGGCCGGAGTCGTCCCAAACTTAATAAAAAGTTTATCCAATAACGTCCAGGTTTTAAATTCTGCCTCTCTTTGCTGTGAAGAACTGGATCGTGTTTTTTTTTAAACCCACATTCCAAATATTATGGCCAAAAGTGGCCATAAACTGGCTTTATCTCTCTCATATCATGTCAAGCTTAATTCATCTGTTCATCCACACTACAATTTACTTGATTTAATTACATCAAGTTATGCGCACTGTCAATTATACTGCTGTCTGCATATTCATTTTACTCTGCTCTGGAAGATTTTTCCTCTTTTTAAAGAGCAGTGTTAACAATTCTGCTTTGTTAAAAGCAATTAAAATCACACTAATCTAAATATAAAACATTTAATCCTCTTTACTGATATATTGTCTAGCTTTCTGCTGAAATAAGCAAACAGCTGTTTCAAAGTCAAAGAGCCAGCGCTGTCTTCTTCTGTTGATGTTTCCATGGTCATGTGGCATGCATGACTAGACACCAGAGTGCATGGAACGCTGTTACCTTCCCCACCGAAGTAGTCCCTATTTATCTACTTGCAATTTCTTGCTTTCAAAAGTATTATGTCCTGCTTATATAAATTAAAGCAATCAAAGCAAAGCAAACTTTGAACTGTGGTGCTTAGTGGTCAAGAACTTGACAACCAGGAGGTCGGCAGATAAGCCGTTTGAGACCTGAATGCTGCATGATGGAGATGAGCCGCCATCATCTGCCCCACCTCCCGCTAACCTAGCAGTATGAAAGCAAGAAATTGCAAGTGGATAAAGAGGTATCACTTCAGTGGGAAAGGTAACAGCTTTCTGTAGGCTCGGGTGTCTAATCATGCCTGTTACATGACCATGAAAACATCTGCAGACACAGAGAGTGCTGGCTCTTTGGCTGTAAACAGAGATGAGCACTGAACCCTAGAGTCGGACATGACTGGGTTTCAAGCAAGAAAGAACTTTATCAAAGTAGTACCTGTTTATCTACTTGCAATTTCTTGCTTTCTAACTGCTAGTTTGGCAGGAGTTGGGACAGAGACAGGAGCTCACTCCGCCATGCAGTACCCAGGAATCGAACCCCAACCTTCCAGTCTGCAAGCTCAGCATCTTAACCACTAAGCCACCACAGTCCCATAAAAAGTATATTTCACCGGAAAAAAGGGGGGAGGCTAAAGTAAAGGTAAAGGTTTCCCTTGCTTGAAAGCCAGTTGTATCCAACTCTAGGGTTCAGTGCTCATCTCCGTTTATACCCAAAGAGCCAGCGCAGTCTGCTTCTGCAGACGTTTCCCTGGTCATGTGGCAGGCATGACTAGACACCACAATGCACAGAACGCTGTTTCCCTTCCCACCGAAGTGGTCCCTATTTATCTTCTTGCAGTTTCTTGCTTTCAAGCGGCTGGGTTGGCAGGAGCCGGGACAGAGACAGGTGCTCATTCTGTCCTGCAGTACTCGGGAATCGAACTGCTGACTTTCCAGACACCGACTTCCCCGTCTTAGCCACTTGAACCACTGCTACTTGGGTTAAATTCACAAAATTAACCCCACCTCATACACACACCCCTTTCCATCCTAGAGAGGAAGAGAGTTTCAGGAGTAGCTATGGAAAGCCACTTAGGGGACCACTTATAATCAGAGGGAAAACTTTATGGAAAAAAAAAACCAGCTCATTTACAGGGTGTGGAAGCTAAAATGAGCACCAAGTGGGCCCTTCTGCAATGTGGAGGATACACTAGAGAGGAAATAAAATCAATGTTTCCAATTTGTAAAGAAAGCATGCATCAAGTATTATTACCATGATATATAAGCACTGCATAAACCCATTTGTACCACACACATTAAGGATAAATTGACTGAATAAATTCTATTATTCTGAGGAATGTTGCAAATTACATGCTGACATGTCAGAAAAGTGGAAATAATAGTGTTGACATTACTGGTATTATATGCTATTTCTACCTGTCTCTGCTGCTATTTATTTCCCAGCTAGCATCAGGGCTTGTTTGCCATTTCTCCTTCCCAGGCTCCGAGCGTGTACGGTTTACGTTGTAAAGCCAGTCTTTTCAGCACATGAAATGCATAATTTGCATTCATCGCTACAAGGTATAGTATTATCTCAATTTGCTGTCGCAAGCCGCTCTCTTTGGGGAGACGGGAATCGGGACACGAGAGCAACAAGATTTCAACAACCACAATGGGGAAAACTAGGATAAAGTGACAGATTCCAAAAGCCAGAAGAGTCATTATGCCATAATTAATGCTTCCTTTATTTCCCATCCCTCTCCCAGGATACCTTTATGGCAGGAACATGCATTCTTGAGCAGGGATTCCCAAACTTTTCACACCACAGGCTGGTCACATGGTTGAGCGTGCCGGTCACATTGTTTTCCCCCACCCTAAAACACACCCATGGATGCCATAAATGCATTTAGGACAGCCGTGGATGCATTTACGGCAGTGTTTAAGACATGCGTGGGCGTGTTTACACATGCATGGGGACGTTTTACGGCTGACATAAAGGCGCCTACTTCCAGTAGCAATGAGGGTGGTGGCCAGCCACAGGAAATGGTGCCGTGCGCCAGGTCTGGGCTGCGGGCCATAGTTTAGCTGTTGAGGGTACACAAGAGCAAATCAAATTAGAAGATGGAGGAAATTGATCACGGGACAAGGAATAACATGGTATCCAATATCCTTTATTAACCGATTAGTCATCTGATTATATCAAGTTACAATGTGAGAGGATACATTAGTCACTTTACCACCTCAAGAGGAAGAAGGAATTGTCACCAGAGCATGCCAAATTGCGCAACTCTAAGAAATTTCCTAACATAAAAGGTGCAAGCCAATATTTATCAAGGACCGATTGGTTTGACCGCAGAATAATTAATGAATAATATGAGACAAAGAGCTGGAGAATTGTTGGTCAGTTTACACCCTAACGCAGCTATATCTCCTAGAATTCAATCCAGTAAGACTGAAATGAGCCATTGCGCATGGATAATGCAAAACCACTAGATTTAGGAAGAATGTGTTGGCAGTGTGTATAATTTTTCAGGCAACTCTGTAGTCTCTGGGGTCTTCAGACTCTACTGCCTGTAGACCAGGGGGTCTCAACCTACTGCTCATGGGCTGGCCCTGCCTGCAGGACCATTTCATGCGCCCCATGTTGCCACTGGACATGGAAGTGGATGGGTTTATGACAGCCATGGATGTGTTTTGAAGCAGTGTTTATGCTGGGGGGGGGACCATGGATTAAAAAGACTGAGAATCCCTGCTGTAGACCAAAATGGCTTTATCCAAGGAAATGGTGAAAAAGATGCTTCTAGAATCTTCCAAAACAGCAACCCGCTCTCCTCCTTCTCCCGCACAAAAAAGCATGTTACCTTTATGTGCTATAAGATGTCCTTCCTGGGTGTTACTGTAGCTCGTGAATATAGACGTTGCAAAAATGACATTCAGCATGCACATACATATAATGAACATCTTCGTATTATGGAAAAACTAACATGCAACTTTTTTTAGGATAATGAAATTGACAAATGGTTTCCACCCTAACTGGCTTTTCTTTGAACACAGAGATGCTCTACCCAAGACACACAAAACTGCATGTCCTGTCGTTACATTGATGAACAGACATAATTCGACGCCTCCTCCTTCTCTTTCGTCCCATAGTCATTATTTCACGCTACTAAATCCTTAGTTTTAGCACCCCATAATATGTTTTGTTGTGTCTTCTCCATCATTTATAGATACCAGCTATAAAAGGCAGTGTGTCTGGTTTATTGCAGGCCAACTTAATTTTGAAAGTGTTCTGGGGAACAGCTGCATCGAAATGTTGGATGATATTTTCTCTCCCCCCCCCCAACTCATTCACCCCCCCTTCATCCCCAATTGATTCCATTATCAGTTGCCCCCACCTTTAACCGTACGGATAAGAACATGCTTAATGGTCTCGTCTTAATTACTGGGACTGGCTAGGGACACCGAGAGAGGCTGAAGGGCAAAACTGCCAGAATGAAGGACATCCTGGATGATAATCATCAAATGTTTCTCTAGGAGGAGAAAACAAGGCGAGGAGGGGGAAGGGAATATAACTACATTTTCACCATAGTTATTAGTCAGATACAAACAGGTATTTTTGGCCTTGTCATGGCTATAAGCCCTATTATCACAGTCTGAGCTGGGTTTTTATTGGGAGATAGATGATGGCCCAATTTAATGGCGTTACACATATTTCCACAGACACACAGAGGAATGATTCGTTGCCCTTGTCTTGTATGCGCAAAATCTAAAGCAAGGGTTCCCAATCTTTTTAAGCTGGGGACCGGGTCACGCTCTCTCAGTCAGCTTCCATTTTTGCCCTTCCTTGCATGATGGGGTGGTCATTTTGTCTCAACAGCTTCAAAGGAGTGGCTATTTAGTTTCTTGAATGTCCTTGGAGGGGTGGGGAGGCATATGAAATGGCACCATGGGCCAGCAGCAAAGGAAATAAATCCAACATTTTAAGACAACACACTGCCTACATATCAAACCTTCCAAGGTCTCCTCCTGTATTTTACCCATTTTATATTTGACAGGGGAGGAAACTGGCCTGATCTAAGGAAACTTTGGTTTGTGCCGATGTGATTTGGAAAGGTGGAACAATTGAGAACTACATGGGGCTCTATCAATTGTCTTTCTCCACCCTTTGATAAATGGGTGCCCACCCCAACATATTGTATTATAATGTAATGGAATGTATTGTATGTAAGCCGCCCTGAGTCGCCACGGCGAGTGGGCGGCAATATAAATTTGAACTAATAATAATTAATAATAAATAAGATAGAAATATCTGATCCATTTCTTGCTTTAACGTCCTAACCCAAAAGGTATCTGTTGTATTTTAAGAACACTCCAATAACTGTGGGATTTTTGGATATATCTATTAGGATGCCTCTGACGTTAAAATTAATTGTAGGGTTGATGCTGCTCTTTCCATTGGGCCATTCTGAACCTATGCCGGTTATACTGACAGGTGAGTTTTGTAGCCTCCCTTCTTAATAAGCACCAAACAGCCCTCCTGTTGCTCTTCTGAAATAAGGAAAATATTGTGTCAGTAACTGTCAAAACTCACCATGCATTCCATGGGAGAGACAGGCAGGAGCAATAATCAAATGTAAACAAGAGAGAAGTGAGACGTTGACATCTTATTTACCAATAGTGTAACAGGGTGGCATTCTCTCTCTCCAGCTAGCAGGAATAAAATAAGATCTCCCTTACCAAAGGGATTTTTTTAAAAACCACAAACCTTTGGAAGATAAACGTGGGCATAATTTTATTTTTACAAATATTTCTTGACATTTTGTGGGAAGTGTTTTAAAAAAAAGATTTATGAGCTTCGCTTATAAAGGCATTCCTTGTTAAGCATTTCACATTTCAACTTCCTTTAGCTTTCTTTAGAGGTAGAACAAGCAGTGCATTTAAAACACTAACAATCCTGATATCTATGCGTATCTACTGGATCTTGCGCCAATCCTGCAAGATAGTATTGCCATCATAGATAGGTAGATACATAGATATGTAGGTAGGCAGGCAGGCAGATAGAAAAATATCCTGTAGAACAGTGATGTTGAACCTGGGCACTCCAGGTGTTCTTGGACTTCAATTCCCAAAAGCCCAAGTCAGTACACCTGCTGATCAGGGCTTCTGAGAACTGAAGTTCAAGAACATCTGGAGTGCCAAGGTTTGCCATCACTGCTGTAGATAGTACAGCCAGTGACTCAACGCCAAGCGCTGGGTGGCGGTAAATAATCTGACTCCCTAAAGGGGCCAATGGCTATGGACAGATGAGCCCCTTTAGGTTGGTTGGTTGGTTGGTTGGTTGGTTGGTTGGTTGGTTGGTTGGTTGGTTGGTTGGTTGGTTGGCTTGCCTGCTTGCTTGCTTGTTTGTTTGTTTGTTTGTTTGTTTGCTTGCTTGTTTGCTTGTTTGCTTGCTTGCTTGCTTGCTTGCTTGCTTGCCTGCTTGTTTGTTTGTTTGCTTGCTTGCTTGCTTGCTTGCTTGCTTATTGTTGCTCAAACTTATCTAGTCGCCCCCCTCACCGGAGCAACTGTGGGCAGTCATGAAGGCGGAAGAGGCCATGCCAGATGGACTGGTGTAGAAGGTCCACTTTGTCAATATCCTCCAGGCTTTTCCATGTCCTATGTTTCCCAATTTCTCAAAAGCATCTTTTTCTGTTATTTCATTACCTATTTTCCCCCGATTGCTCACCTCCTTCAGCCATAGTGTTTGCTGGATAAGCATAACTAAACAACCCGCTGCACAATCGTATTAAAAATCTAATAGCAATGGAAATTGTTGTGGATAGCTGCCTTCTACTCAGCTATTAAGATAAAGTTTCTGATTGCAAACCCGTTTAATTGGAAATATATTTTACTGAGCTTTCTTCTTGCGACAGAAGTAATAGCACTGTTCCTTCAAAGGTCTATTTTACCACGCATCCATTTCCGTGCCTAATGTGTAAGCTTTAAAATAAGTTTTTAAATATAATTGTATAAACTCGGGTGCTTTGCCATCCCTTGGAAATAACATTTCATTCCGCCGACAAGACATTTTGTTCACCTGCAAATGTCAGCAGTTCTGCAAAATTAGAAATCACAAACCACATTCAGCTTTTTTAGAGTATTACTTATGAATTTCTTTTAAGCCACTTGGAAAGCTAGGATACCTGTCTGTAGGAACAACTAGCATGAGGCAGAAAGCTGCATATTTTTTTACTTTGTGAGCAAAGCATGCATAAAAAGACAGCCCTGTTATGCAAAAAGGTTATAATCTACCCCATGCTTCTGATTTCTAGAGGTACATGAAATAAGGTGGAAGCTATGCTAATATTTTCTTGGTTTTCTGACTCCTGGCATATTTAGAATAGTAATACTAATAATTTTGTGACAGAAATTACTCTGGGTTGAAAGGATTTTTGCAGGAGAAACTCCGCTCAGGGGATGCCCGAATGAGGCTCCTTTCATGTCCCCAAGAGCTGGGATAGACACAGGCGCTCATTCCATCATGCAGTACCCGGGTCTCGAACTGCCGACTTGCTGGCCTTCCAGCTAACAAGGCGAGCTTCTTAACCACTGAGCCACCATGAAACAATAGAATAGATTACTTTGAAAGAGCCTTTTATGCCATCGAGTCCATCAAAGCAGGAATCTGAATCAAACAAACTAAAGATGGTTGCTCTTTTGGTTGTTTGCCTTCTTGCCTGCTTGGACTATGTCTTGTCTACTGGGCTAGCCTTGTTCTGCCCCTGGCTTTGACCTTGGACTTAGAGACCTGGGAACTGGTGCTAATTAGCTGCCCAAATCCTGGACTCTAACACATGCTTGGTGCTACAAACATGCTTATACCCCTGTCGATTTCCAAGATTCCATATCTTGGGGCTGAGCATGGGCTCCTGGGCCTCAGATGCATTGTCCTCAGCACTGAGCACATCATGTGTAGATACAAAATATTATAATGAAGGCGGGATAATGTAAGTGCACAAACTAAACACATGACCCTAGGACAGTGGTGGTGAACCTTGGCACTTCAGATATTCTTGAACTTCAATTCCCAGAAGCCCCGATCAGGAGGAGTGCTGACTTGGGCTTCTGGGAGTTGAAGTCCAAGAACACCTGGAGTGCCAAGGTTCACCATCACAGGTCTAGGAGGTTTAGAGATCAAAGATTTAACTGTATGTACATCTGCCAGAAGGGACTGCAGGGGCTCAAGTGGCTAAGACGCTGACTGGAAGGTGGCAGGTCAGCAGTTCGATACCCAAATATCGCAGGATGGAATGAGCTCCTGTCTTTGTCCCAGTTCCTGCCAACCTAGCAGTTCAAAAGCAAGAAATTGCAAGTGGGAAAATAGGGAACACTTCGGTGGGAAGGTAAACAGCGTTCCTTGTGCTCCGGGGTCTGGCCATGCCTGCCACATGTCCATGGAATCGTCTGCAGAAGCAGACAGAGCTGGCTCTTCAGCTATGAAACAGAGATGAGCACTGAACACCAGAGTTGGATACGACTGGCTTTCGCACAAGAGTGACCTTTACCTTTACCTCTGCCAGACTGCCACACCAGAACAATCTTGACGAATTAGCCTATATCTCAGCCCATAACCACAATGCCAAGTCCCATATTACATCTAACTCATGTTATACATCTAACTCATGTTATACATCTAACTCATGACCATTTCTCTGAGCACAGTCAGGGTAGCAAATGCCACAACTCATGGACCTTTCTACATCTGAGTGGGCTTTGTAATCTTCTCTGAAGATGTCAGGATGTTTTATCAAAAATGAAATTCTGACTGTATTTCATCTTCATATATTCATTATCAAATCTCATTCTGGCAATATGGGGAACGCTCGTGCATTTTCAGATATCGCAGAAATTCAGAGGATGTGAGGATTTGTAGAGGGTTCAGGCTTAAACTTGAGTAACAAACTACTGAGAAATAGAAAACACTTTTTAACTTTTAGCATTACGGCTGTCTGAGAAGACAAGCAAGACATTTTCCCCCAATTTATTATGTTGGCTGGAAAATGAACGACAGCATTAAAAGTAACCATACAGTTTGTAGCCCATAAGCATTCAAATGGAGAAGATAATCTAAGTAATTTTTTTTATTATCACTGGCCAGATGTTTCATCCAAATTATTTCATCCAAATACAGGCAAAGGTCATCCTTGCTCAAAATCCAGTCGTATCTGACTCTAGGGTTCAGTGCTCATCTCTGCTTACAGCCGAAGAGCCAGTGCAAATAGTTGCAGAAGAAGAAGCTGCTATTAAAACATTATCATTTTCACATTCCATACTTTCTATACTTGCATTATAAACTGAATATGGAAACTTTCCGGGATCAAAATCCAGCAGAGGGCACAATTGTAACTTTTCTATATTTCATCCATAATATGAAGCGGTCCTAAACGTTTTTCATAGTAGAAAGACTTGGTTGCAAAAATTAATAAAGATGAAGTTAATTTAAAACCAGACAGGAGAGAAGACGCGTAAGTCAGAAGGAGTCAAAAGGTTTAACCAAAGTCCTGCCGTCTTTTCCGCCTGTTCCAAAACGTGCTCTTTCTCTTCTGCATCCCCTGTTTCAAAAGGCTGAACTCAAGAAATCATAAAATGCATAAAATCAGCTCTCACGAGAGCTGAAGTCCAAAAAATCTCACAATAGTGGCCTGTGTGTCCTGAAAGACACTGAAGTTAGAAGACTGTTGCCTCCGAATCCATACCACTTCTTTTTATTCTTTAAGTGCCATCTCTGATTCCAAGTATTGGCTATCCTCATGGTGATCAGCCATGAAGATTGTCCTGGAGACAATATAATGCATTCTTCCATTTGCCTTCTGCATTGCAGCATGACACGCATAGTAGCACTGATCCAGTTCCATGAGTCATTTTCTAGTCCTGAGTTCTTTTGACACACAAAGTCCTCTTCCTCAGCCCCAGGCCAGGATGGATGAAGCTGCTGCCCTCCATCAAGGTGGATTCAAGTGGGATTTAATCCACTTGGGGACCATCACCCTTCCCTGTGGACGTCTCCACCTAAGGCCACTAGTCCTCAGGGCGGTCAGGTTAGTTAACCACCGCCCAACACTTGAGTTGCTGGCAGTAGGGTCTACTCTATGACCATAGCAGGCTCACCTGGCCAGACTTTGGAGAAACTCCACTCAGAGGACACCAGAATGAGGCTCTTTTCATGTCCCAAAGATCTTTTCCCACCAAAGTGGTCCCTGTTTATCGACTTGAAATTTCTTGTTTACGATCAGCTAGGTGGGCAAGAGATGGGACAGGCGACAGGTGCTCAAACCCGGGTCTCGAACTGTCGACTTGCTGGTCTTCCAGGTAACAAGGCCAGCTTCTTAACCACTGAGCCACCACAGCACCCTAAATCTCCTCTTACCTATGACTACTAACATGGTTTTCAAGGTAGCTGAGATATTCAAGGAATGGCTTTACTGCTACACTCTGTAGATGTTTCCATGGCCATGTGGGAGGCATGACTAGAATGCTGCTTACCTTCCCACCAAAGTGGTCCCTATTTATCGACTTGCAATTTCTTGCTTTCGAACTACTAGGTTGGCAGGAGCTGGGACAGAGATGGGAACTCACTCGGGTCTCGAGCTGCTGACCTTCCATGCATCAAGTTGAGCATCTTAACCACTAAGCCACCACAGTCCCGATGTAGCAGGGGTTCTCAACTTTTTTTAAGCCACGGGCCAGACAACGCCGCCTCAAACAGCTGAGCAGACCAGACTGGTGGTCCCCCCCCCTTCCATAAATGCTGCCATAAAACGTGTCCATGGCTGTCGTAAACATATTTACGACAGAGGCGGTTGTATTTACAGCTGTTTAAATGTGTCCACTTCCACTTCCAGTGGCGGCAACAGTGACAGCATGGACCACATGAAATGGTGCTGTGGATCAGGGCCGGCACACAAGCCATAGGTTGAGAACCCCTAATATATAGGATGATCTCCCCTTTAACCACAGCTAGTCAACGGTCTGGGCTGCAGCATTTTGAACCAGCTGGAGTCTCCAAACCCTCTTCGAAGGCAGCCACATGTCGAGCATTTTGCAGCAGCTCAAATAAGATGTACCAGTAACTAATGCCTGTGTTTGACTCACAAAGATAAGTATTAACAAAACATTAAAGGCTCTGCCTCCTTCAGCTCCTCAGGGAAAGCAGACACAGATACACATAATGAGAGATAACGGGTTTATCATTAGTTCAACGTGATAACCTCTATGGATGTCTGGGAATTCTTGCAATAAGGGAGCCCAATAGAATTCAACCGTTGTGTTGTGTGCAAAACACACGAAAAGCCTTTTTTAATGATTTTTTCCCCCTTTCTGCCAAATGTGTTTTGTTTGTCTCGCCACACACTCAACCACACTTTGTTTGCCCGGTGTTTTCGACGCAAAAGTCACATTATGATGGACTATGAGGCACCGGGAGATCGTCAGCTTTGCAATATAATTCCTGATTAGCATAGATCACTTTTCATGGGGGGGGGGAGGGTTTAAACATGGATGTGGGAAAAGAGGCAACAGCATCAAATCAGTGTGATACGGATAAACCAATCTGTACCAATCTGTACTGTTAGTGACTGCAGTGGCTCAAGCGGTTAAGACGCTGACTAGGAGGCAGAAGGTCAGCAGTTCAAAACCTGAGCACTTGCGTGACAGAATGAGCTCCCGTCTCTGTCCCAGCTCCTGCCAACCTAGCAGTTCGAAAGAAAGAAATTGCAAGTGGATAAATAGGGACCACTTTGGTGGGAGAGTAAACAGCATTCCGTGCACTCCAGTGTCGTCCAAGAACACCTGGAGTGCCATGGTTGGCCATCACGGACCTAGCACATGCTCTCTGGAGTTCACTTTCACTTGGGGGGTGAAAAAAATTCCAATAAGTTATAACATGAATAGTATACATTACTTTTTACTCAAACTCCTAGATCAATGTTCCTCGGGTAATTAGATTCATGACCCACTGTGGGGAGGAATTTCACCTAGTCACTCATCCAGACTACAGATAATAGCATAAATGTTTACAAAAGGAAATTTGATACACAGATCGCTATATGATTTTATATTACAACTTTCCTGCCAATTCTCTTTAGTAAAACAGAAAGAAACCAGGTACAGATGTTTGTTTGTTTTTCCCCCCTGACATGCAGGTCACAAGTTGATCAGAGACCATAACTCATCTTGCTTGACACCAACCCTTCTCCCATTGACCGCCTGAATTTGGTATATAAAGAACATGCCTGTAAGTTTCACTCTTTGTCTGATGAAGTGGACTTGATCCACGAAAGCTAACAATAAAAATATAGCAGTTAGTCTTTAAAGTGCTACAGTGTTTTTTAAATTTTATTTTGTTTTGTTTTGTTTTGTTTTCTGATATGCCTATAGAAAATAGTGGCTCGGTTTATGGAATTGCCCCGCCGGAATGGATTAATTTGTTCTCAATGCATTTCTATGGGAAACCACATTTTGGTTAAAGTATTTTGGTTTTCAATGCATTCCTATGGGAAATTTCATTCCATGCATTCCTATGGGAAATTTGGTTGAAGTAATTTTCGCTGAGAACGCATTAATTACGTTAACCGAGGTTCCACTGTAAGAACTGTAATTCAAGACAAGGAAAACAATCTCCATGAACATACCCTTCATTTTTTTATTAATTGTCACAAACCTATTAATTATTATTGTTGTGATAGCCCAGTTTATTCCATTCTACATTGTAATTCATTTTTAATAGGACACTTTGATTTTACTTTTATTCATTATCAGTTTTGATGGATATTCAATGCTTTGGGGGTTCTCTCCTGAGTAATAAATGGAAACACATGAAAATTTAATAAGATTTTGGATTTAGGTTGATTTAGGGTGGAAATGCAGATCACAGAGAGAGGGGGGAGGAGTTTCATAACAGTAGTTCATCAGTAAACTTTTAAGCAATCAAATAAATCCAAGTGCTCGTTTCTGTTTATAGCCAAAGAGCATCTGCAGACATTTCAGTGGACACGTGGCGAGCATGCCTAAACACTGGGGTGCACAGAACACTGTTTACCTTCCCACTGAAGTAGTACCTATTTATCTACTTTCAATTTCTTGCATTTAAACTGCTAGGTTGGCAGGAGCTGGGACAGAGACGGGAGCTCACTCCATCATGAACTCTGTCCTTCCAGTCAGTGAGTTCAGTGTCTTAACCACTTGAACCACCATACCCATCTCTACTTAAAAACAATTACCATAATTTCCAGCATATAAGACGCATCAGAGTATAAGACATACCCCGTTATTACTAAAATAGTCTACTATAGGCCACTGTATACAGTATAGCAAAGGTAAAATTTTCCCTTGCTCGAAAGCCAGTTGTATCCGACTCTAGGGGTCAGTGCTCATCTCTGTTTCAAAGCCGAAGAGCCAGCGCTGTCTGCTTCTGTAGACATTTCCATGGTCATGTGGCAGGCATGACTAGACACCGGAGTGCACGGAATGCTGTTTACCTTCCCACCGAAGTGATCCCTATTTATCCACATGCAATTTCTTGCTTTCGAACTGCTAGGTTGGCAGGAGCTGGGACAGAGATGGGAGCTCATTCCATCTTGCAGTACCCAGGAATCAATCTGCTGACCTTCCGCCTCCCAGTCAGTGTCTTAGCGACATAAGACACACTCAATTTTTCCAGTGTAATTTGTGGGGAAAGTGGGTCTTGTACACCAGCAAATATGGTAATTCAATCTCACCAATATATATTTTTTTTAATTTGTTACACATCTACTTTACATAAGTTGCTGGAAAATTACGAATCCCAGAACTACCATTATTATTGTTCTAATGAATTATGCCCCAATTCTTCAACAAAATATTTGCTTATGTTTCATTGATTTCCCAGCATAACGCTTGATTTAAAATTGCATGCACTCCATTTAAATGATCTACATGTTAAGTATGGAGAAAAAGCCAGTAACAATTATGAGGCAAACAGATTGCTATGGAGAGCTATCTTGTCTGTATTATGGTCTCTCTTTTATTAGTTTTGTTTTGCTTTAATAAAAAAAAAATGTGCAAATGGCAATATTAAAACTAAATTGATTCTAGTGTCGTACAAATTCAGCAGCCACTCAGGGAAAGTTTAAAGGTTGCAGATAGAAACTTAGCATTAAAGGGAGGGCGGAGATATTGCTGTACAGTAATAGAGAAAAAAGTGATAAGAGTAATTTGTCACAAGTCACACTGAAACTTTTAAAAATAATAATGAAATGTCAGGGAAACTTTTATCCATTTTTATCCAGACTCAGCAAGAGGCATTATTTCAGAGAGAGCAAGCATGTAATACATCTGCAGTGAATAACCCATTAGCAAATGTTTGGGTTAGCGCAGGGGTGGGCAACCTGTGGCCCATGGGCCGGAGCTGGCCCATGGCACCAAATTATCCAGCTCCATGCCCTCACTCTCGCCACTGCTACCATTGCTGTCAGAAGTAGTGCAAACAGCCATAAATGTGTTTATGACAGCTGCGGACACGTTCTACGGCAGCGTTTATGGCAGGAGGAACACCAGTCCGGCCCCCTGACTTTAAAAGGTTGCTGAGCCCTGGATTGGTGCAATGATTAAACTCCTATATTGTAGCCACAACTGCTGAAGTTGTGAGTTTGATCCTGCTTGGATTCAATGTTGATTCAGCCTTCTGCCCTTACAAGGATGGTATTATTATTGTTATTATTCATTTCAATTTTTATACCACCCTACTTGGTTGGAACAACTCAGGGCGGTTCACAAACTCATATAAAGCCGCGAGTTCATAAACACGACATGTAAATATCAAAAATAACCAGTATCAATACAACAAAACATCAAAATATCACAACATCATTACAGCATCAAAAATTCAATAGGCATCAATATCAAGCAACAATCAAAAATAAATTCCAAATCTCAATCAAGTTCACACAAAGATTACAAAAATTACAAACAAATTACAAAAAACTAAGCAATTTTTTTTTGGCTAAAATTTGGTAAAATGAGTACCCAGTGTGTTGGGGGCAAAATGCAAATTACCAAGAGAGTGGGGGTTTTAGTAGATATGTCTGTCCGTGCAAAGAATGATTCATGGAATGATGTGTATCGCATACGAAGACTCAGTAAAGGTTGTACAGTACTCTTATGTGGAAGAAAATAAGAAGAAAAACTTTATCTCGCTCAATTAAAATTCCACTTCGACTGCTGCCATTTCTCACTTTCTTTTTCTCAAACCACACAGTTCTTACTTTCTAAACAGTATTTCATATGTTTTGGCAAGAGTCATGCAGCACCATCAAGACTGAAGTGATTTGCTTGGCATAAGCTTTCTTGAATGGAAGCCACGTCTTCAAATGCACCGAACATGACTAGAAAGATGTTTAGTTTTTACTTAAAAAGGTTTCTGCAGCTTGCTCTGCCAAAGGGCAACCAACCAAGTAGAGTTTTCATCATCCATGACCATCAACTATCCCACCTATGGGACAGGGAAGTTCTTCTTTTTATGCCATATCCAAATCCGAATATTGGCTATCCTCATGGTGATCAGCCATGAAGACTGTCCTGAGAATATAATGCAGTGGTCTTTCATCTGCTTTCTGCATCATGACAACCATAGTACCACTGATCCAGTTCCATGAGTCACTTTCTGGTCCTGAGCCCTTTTGGCACACAAAGTCCTCATCATCCGCCCCAGGCCAGGATGGATGAAGCTGCTGCTCTCCATCAAGATGGATTCAAGGGGGATTTAATCCACTTGGGTACCATCACCCTTCCATGTGGACTTTGCTACCCAAGGCTGTTAGTCCTCAGGATTGTCAGGTTAGTTAAGTGTATTACCATGATAACCTGGCCAGACAGGAAAGTTAGCCTAGCAATTAGCAGAAATAGTTCCCTATGGTTGTTCTATATAGGGGTTCATACCAATCATTTCCAGGAGTGAGGGAGAAGAAAGTTAGACTCCGAATCCATGCTCTTCAGAAGCATTGGCAGAAATAAATGAACTCTAGACCCTCTTTTTAATTATTCACGATCTATTAAAGAGAGTAAAGGGAACAACAGTTGAATAATAGCAATTTAGAAAAATACTTTGCATAATGCTGATAATTTGCATAATGCACATATTAATGGTGAGCTGAGAATGTTTAATATATTTTAAATTATTTTGCCATTAGTTTAGATAAAGGTTTCCCATTAACATGAAATTATTGGTGACCTTTGTGGTGAGTAAAAGCATTAACAAGTACAGGAACACAGCTAGAAGATTTCCCCTCTAAAAGCCTGCTCTTGGGGAAAGAAAGAAAAAATTAAAAGAAAATTATCCTGATTAATAAGCTCAGCTAGTTGCTTATTTTTTGAAAACACATTCTGCAAAGATCACAAGGGCGACTACGAGGGCAAACGTGCAAGTTATTTTCATGTACCTTTTTTTAAAAAAAGCAGAAGCACAAAAGACATTTCAATAGTTAGTCTCAAATCTAGTAGGTCCGTGTGTTCCCAACCTTTGGTTTCTGGATTTCAATTCCCAGAAGCTTCAGTCAATTCCCCAAAGCACTGATTAGCCAATCTATTGATTTAGGCTTCTGGGAATTGAAGCCCCGTGTGCGACCTGGGCCCCATGTTAGTGAAGTAGACTCATTAAGTCAATGCGACTTGGCCAAGTCTTGTCTTACCAACATGCACTTGGATTGGAATCAGTTTACTCTACTTGGGACTAATGAGTTTAGGAAAAAGCAATGCTACAATAAATGTTACCTATATGTGAAGTATAAATGAATTTATACCAGCTTCCACATACAGTCAACATATAGAGTATAAACAGGGTTGTCTGTAAGTCCTCACCTAGCCACAAAGAGAGTAGGGCTCTGCTGGGGGAGGGAGGGAAAGCTCCCATTGGGCTCCTGGGCAGAGGGGCGGGGTGAACTCTGTGCTGGGAGGAGGGAGGAAGCGCTCCCATTGGACTGTTTGGCAGAGGGGTGGAGCTTGTGCTCACGGAAGGGACGGGTAGGGACTGACAGGCTGGTTCAGGACTTACTGGCCACCCTGTAGATTAAAAAGTCTGCTTCCAATTAGAGGAGAGGTTTCATGGAGCTGGTTCTGTTCCCCCGCCCCCCAAATACCAGTCCTGCAGACCCCTAACACAATTTGTGTAGGACGTTTGCGAGAACATCTATACAAATAAATACCAGAGCTTTTAAAAATAACAGCAAAGAATGCAGTGTGGTCCTTACACGATGCCAGGGCAAAGTGGCGATACCTCAATTAGGCTACTAAAACAATCAAACACTGAGTAAACCTTCAAAGTCAAAGATCACTTCTTCAACCTAACATGAAGGGGAAGCCCAGAGGAGCCAACGGAGACCTGCCCTTGATGCCAGTAGGACATTACTCCATTGTAGGGCGAACAGACTTCAGGAAACCCAAACCTAAGGTTGGTGGACAGAGGGAAGGTCAATGCCAGGGTTATAACCAAAGTTGGTTTAAGAACTTATCAGTCTGAAGATTCATGCTTAGAAAGATGGTAGACAGTGAGTGACTTACAGAGGCCAAAATCCTCTTAGCGACAAGCTGTAAACTTTAGCAGTGACTTGAAACAAGTTAAGAAGTTAGCAAAAGGTGTTTTCTGTCGCACACAAGTTGCACGGGATTTCTGTCATTCATTTTATGTCAGGTTTGTGGTCAATGTCCTTCGTGTCTTTTGAAATGTGGTCAGATAGCTCCCTGCTACGTTTCAAGGTCATGCTAGTCTGTGAAACTTTGGGCATCTGATTCTGAATTCCTTTGTTGACACCACTGGAACCAGATTATCTATTCCTCCACAAGCCCACTCCTCTACTACATTTGCATGACTTATCAAATACATTGGGACATATTCTGATAAGCTAAAGGTCGCTCTTGCACGATGCCAGTCGTATCCGACTCTAGGGTTCAGTGCTCATCTCTGTTTTATAGCCAAAGAACCAGTGCTGTCTGCGTCTGCAGACATTTCCGTGGACATGTGGCAGGCATGACTAGACACCAGAGTGCCCAGAACGTTGTCTACCTTCCCTCCGAAGTGGTCCCTATTTATTTACTTGCAATTTCTTGCTTTCAAACGGCTAGGTTGGCAAGAGGCGGGAACTCACTCCATCATGTAGTAACCCGGGAATCGAACTCCGACCTTCCAGTAAGCAAGTTCAGTGTTTTAACCACTTGAGCCGCCACAGTCCCCATATTCTGGTTACACCAATGGAAAAGATCATCCCAGATTCTGCTCCTCGAGCATGGGACGGCGTTATTAAAATGAGATACAGCATCTGTCACCGCACTTCAGCACAACTGCATTATAATGCATTACATGGGATGCTATCACACAAAAAAATTGAAAATCCAACGAGTGTTTCACTTAGTTACAGTAATTTTTCAATGCTATTCCAATCTTGTGCAAATTAGAAACCACTTACGGCTCTGAAGACTGAAAGGAAACTGAATGAGGTTCTCATTATGCCTTTAATAGGCTTACTGGTTATTTTCTATTAAAGTGTTCTTCAGGGGGAATTATATGGCATATCTCTATATTCAAACCAGGTACAAGGACTATGGGAAGGTGCTCCATCAAATTCAATGTGAAACAAAACTCTAAGCTGTTTTCGTATTCTTTCATAGGATGATTAGACTGCATAATTTTCCTTTAGAATCAACGGGCTCAATTACTTGATAGGACAAATTACTTCTAAGGTTATATTCTGATTTTCTGTGAAGAGAGAAGTCTGTCTGCGGGCTCTATTGCTCCAATCTCGCTTGCGATTCTGTGGGGAAATGTCGGCATTTAAAGCACTACGGTTTGGCATCTGGTAGCTATGCTAGGGACTGCGGTGGCTCGGTGGTTAAGACGCTGAACTTGACAACTGGAAGGACGGCAGGTCAGCAGTTCAAGAACTGAGTGCTGCGTGATGGAGGGAGGCCCTGTCTCTATCCCAGCTCCTGACAACCCAGCACTTCAAAAGCAAGAGTTTGCAAGTTGATGAACAGGTACCGCTTCAGTGGGAAAGGTAACAGCGCTCCATGCACCCTAGTGTCTAGTCATTCCTGCCACATGGTCACAGAAGTGTCTGCAGATGCAGACAGTGCTGACTCTTTGGCCATAAACAAAGATGAGCACTGAACCCTAGAGTCAGATACGACTAGCTTTCAAGCAAGGGTGACCGTTACCGTTACCTAGCTATGCTAAATCTGAATCCAGTTACAGTGAAGACTGGTTCACCATTGCACCGTTAATGGTATTAAGTGTGCTAATTTATAATTAGTGCCTTCTTGATAGCATTATAACAGGCCAGTTCTAACTTATGGTGATATCAATGGGGTTGTATGTGAGATTTTCAAAGAGAATTATATCCTTCCCAGTATCAGTAAACGTCCCTAGTTATAAGTAACTAGTTATTTAAAAAATCTAGGCTTTCAGGGTGTTGTCATAGATACTACTAGCTTACACTGGAGAAGTAAGTCCACAAAGAAAAGTTTGAACATTTACTTCAGAGGGAATAATTTTACTTCTTCCTTGTTCTTTTTCTCTCTGTTAAATCGCCCTTACTAGACTTCAAATGCTTCATGCCTGATCATTAAATACTGACATAATTAATATGCACCTACTGGAGATGCAGCACAGTAAGAACATAATCACCTACTGATTTGATTCATGGCAGTACCTGTGCAGGGAGGCCAAGATGGATTGGGTTCCTTAAAGTGCCTTGGATAGCGAAGCAAAAACAGAAGCAAATTGGGAGTTACCAACTGTGGAGGGTCACAAATTAACAACTCAATTAAAAAAGGCAAATTAAACTTTATGGTTCACTATCCTTCACTACTTAATATATGTTTTGCTAAGCAGGTGATTAAAAATTATTGTCTTAGGTAGAAAAACAAGGACCCTTTCCCCCTGCCTTAAAATGTGCACAAAAATTGCCAGCAGGACATAATTTCTAACTTGGGTTTGAACCCTAGCAGGGTAAGTGCTGTTCTGCTAGCAGACATTGGCCAAAATCCTGTTGCTTACGGCGATACATCTTTTGGTTACATTGATTAAAGCCGGCTTCTCCAGCTTTAGCACAGTAAGTCACAGCTAGCGTAGAGTCATTTGAATCAACCTAATTTATACAGGAGTTGACTTACCAAATCCCCACTGCTTCAGTGGGTCTACTCAAGGGTGATTTATCATGATAAGCAACAGGATTTGGGCCAGTGTTGTTTTTCCGCCTAGGAAATATCAGAAAACAAAACAAAATAAAATAACACTGTAGCACTTTAAAGACTAACTGCTTTATTTTTATTGTTAGCTTTCGTGGATCAAGTCCACTTCTTCAGACAAAGAGTGAAACTTACAGGCATGGTTTTTATACACCAAATTCAGGGGGTCAAAGAGAGATGGATGTGGTCAAGCAAGATGACAGACAAGGAAGCACAACAATAAAGCTTCACATAGCCATTAGCCTAGGAAACACAGTTCAGTTACACAAACTTTTCCTTTCTTTGGCAGGAGAAAGGATCCTTTCAACCAGCAAGAAATTTGAAAGACAGAGATACAATAAAGTTTACACCAGATCGGTAAGGAAATAGACCCATGGTCACAACTCTGGCTAGATGAAGAAGAGAATTACAGTAATACCTTGGATAACGCTAATACTTGGTTCCACAAGTCTTGGTGTTATCCGATTTTTAGTGTTATCCGATGCATGTTAAAATCCTATGGGATGGATCGGATAACGTTAAAGCTCCATAGAGATACATTGTAACCGCACAGGCTTTAGCGGTTGTTATCCGATCCATCCCATAGGACCTTAACGTTATTCGATCCAATTCTCCTCCCCAGATTACTTAACGTTATGCGATTTTAGCGTTATCCAAGGTAAACGTTATCCAAGGTATTACTGCATTGTGTTATTGATAGATCTGGTCTCCTGTAATGAGACACCGAATGGTAAGGATGGTGCCAAGGATTTTGCAGTTTGCGCAAAATATAATTTGCATAAAGCGCATATATTTGTGGAGAGGGAGTAGATTTTTTTCCTTTGTGATGGTAAAGGTACACATCTTAAGCAAAAGAGAAGTTGCTGATTGATACCAAAGCGTAAATAAAGCCAACCAATTCCAATACTATTTTCAGTTCCAGGAATGAGACAATGGAATTGTGGCAGAAGTAAATCTAGTAAAGCTTTTTTTAAAAAATCGCACAATTATGCATCGATAAATATAACTACTTTCGGCATTAAACAAATATTAGAAATGACTTCTCTAACTTTTTGAAAGTCAGCTGCCCCCGTACCATTGATCCAGTTCCTTTGAGTCATTTTCTGGTCCTGAGCTCTTTTGGTACTCAAAGTCCTCATCCGCCCCCCGGCAAGGAAGGATGAAGATGCTGCCCTCCAGCAAGATGGATTCAAGTGTGATTTAATCCACTTGGAGACCATCACCCTTCCCTTTAGACTTTGCCTACCAAGGTTGTTAGTCCCCAAGGTTGTCAGGTTAGTTAACCACCACCTGACAACCAGTGTTGAGTCCCTAGCAGTAGGGTCTACTCTATTATCCTAGCACAGCGATGGCCAACCTTGGCACTCCAGGTGTTCTTGAACTTCAATTCCCAGAAGCCCAAGTCTCTGTGAATCCACATGAATGGGTTTACTGTGGGTACGTGCAGTAAACCCATCTGTGTGGATTCATAGAGCCTAGACACAATGGGCACAGAGCTGAGCGAGTTGAGGAGGATGGTGGATGACAGAAGTGCCTGGCGGACAGTTGTCCATGGGGTCGCAAAGGGTCAGAATTGACTGTGTGACTGAACAACAAAGAGCTTCTGAGAACTGAAGTCCAAGAACACTTGGAACACCAAGGTTTGCCACCACTTCCCTAGCAGGATAATCTGACCAGACTGGGATGACTACCATAAGTATGAACAACTGAACTACTTATGCTTCGGAATAACTTTTCTTTTGATTAAATCAAACCTTAAGCAATTTTTCAAGATACTCCGGGCACCCACCAATAGCCGGAGGGGAGAGAGAAATCTATTACAGTAAAACACCGGATAACGATTGGATCTGATAACGCTAGAATCGGATAACAATCCAAGATTTTTTGGGGGAAACTTGCATCAGATAATGATTCTGGATAACGATCCTTTAGCGTTATCTGAGCCAATCGTGGGTGTGTGGGTGTGTGTTTGTATTGGGTAGAACATCTACCCAATCTACACACACCCCAGCGATGGATCGCTGCTATGAAACTAGGGTCGGGGGAAAGGCACGCTGGTGCCTGCCTTTCCCCCCGACCCTAGTTTGTTCGATGCATGCATCGGACAACGCTATAAATCGGATAACGTCATGACTTGTGGAACCAAGTCATAATGTTATCCGTTGTTCTAGTGCAGTGGTCAGCAAACTTGGCTCTCCAGATGTTCTTGGACTTCAATTCCCAGAAGCTCAAGTCAGTACACCTGTTGATCAGGGCTTCTGGGAACTGAAATCCAAGAACATCTGGAGAGCCAAGTTTGCTGACCCCTGTTCTAGTGTATTGATTTAGAAAAATGTATTAAAAATTTTTTTGTGCTGTGTTGTTTTGCTGATTGTAAGCCGCTCTGAGTCGCCATGGCGAGTGGGCGGCAATATAAATCTAAATAAACAAATAAATTTATTTTCTGAAAAATTGAATGGCAAACATGAGAAAGGGGGGGAGGAAGAATCTATTTCCAAAGGATACTTGGCAACAGCCTAGCATCATGGACAATAATGTAAGGCGCATTCAGACGCCCTGCAAACGTTGCCGAACGAACACAACTTGAAGGATTCTAGTCAGTCAATCACACTTTGGCGTGTGATAATTCTTCCATGTCAGCAGAAGAGAACACAGGAGGGATTGACAGGAAAGCATTGCAAAGTCACAAACCCGTCGAGATAGATTTTTCCCCCCAAATCATTCTATAGACTTTCTAAAGATAAGAGACAGATGGGGGGAACGGAGATGGGAGGAGTAGGAAAGTGTACAGGGAAGGAGATAGGAAGGTGAAAGCTTTCAAAGAGGAGGGGAAGCGGGAAGATAGAAACAATGAGGACAATGGAGAAACCCTGAAAAGAGGATGATGGAGAAAGACATCAAAGCAGAGGAAAGGTGGAAAAATTCAAGCCTAATTTATTCCTGCAGAGGAAAAAGCCAGATAATTAAAAAAAAAATACCTTGATGTTTGACCTTTGGTTCAAGGTGGAAGGGGGGGGATCCATGAATAATCAACACTGAATAAGATAAATGTTGAAGAAAGTCCAGCTGAGATAAAGTGATTTCGTCCGATCTATTCAGACAGTTAAGCGGGGGGTTCACGCTCCCTCGGACAACTTCGGGGGCCGGGAGGTCATTTTGCCCCACCACATGGTACTTCCTGATGTGGTAGAGGTGGTGGTGAGGCTACATGAAATGGTGTCACCTGCTCCATCTGGCCCACAGGTTGAGAATCCCTGACGTAAGGCAATACCAAACAGCGCAAAGAAACACCTCATACAAAACATATTTCGTTCACACCTTATGTTTCCAGTGCCAAACAAGGAAATTTAACAACAAAATATAAGCGAAAGTCAGTCGCCACGGAAATGGAATATCTGATGAAGGGTGCTGGAGTGGCTAGAAGGAATGAAATGAGGAATGAGATTATAAAGGAAACAAGCGGAATAGAACCTAAACTACACAGAGAGGCAACAGGTAAAGCAATTTGTCTATTTGTTTACAACGATCAATTCAGGACCATTTTTTTTTCAATGCAACCCTATGGATGTTTTGGTTCACAATTTTTTTGGGTTACATCGGAGGCTGTTCGAACGGACCTAGGGTTTCACTATTGATAATAAAGAAACTAGGCTCAGTAAAAAAAAATTCTGATCTAGTGTTTGTTTGTTTTTAGAAAAAAAAATTCAACAACTAATCATACCCTCGTTAAATTGCATTTGGATTCATTTTCAGCAATGAGTAAAACATATTGTAATTTCCTTTCCGCAGTTGTCTACAACAAATCTGACAGGGAATGAAACATGTTAACAGTGAGAAGCCTTTCCAAATTGTTTTTTTTTTTAACTTTAACTCACATTGACGTGTGGCTACCCAAGGTTTTATGAGGAATTTTTCTTCCTGTATACACCTGCAAACATAGATTAAATGCTTGGAGCACCATCTACAATTTATGAAACCAGACAAGCTGAAAAACAAGCATTCATCCAGGGATGCTTCAGATAAATGTGTTTTGGAGATGTTCCGAGATTGAACTTCTTGATTCTAGCCTTTTAATCTCACCATGGTACCATCTAACAAAGAAAAACTGCAATGGCTCAAGTGGCTAAGATGCTGACTGGAAGGCTGGCTGGAGGTCAGCAGTTCGATTCCCAAGTACTGCAGGACGGAATGAGCTCCCGTCTCTGTCCCAGCTCCTGCCAACATAGCCGTTCAAAAGCAAGAAATTGAAAGTAGATAAATAGGGACCACTTCGGTGGGAAGGTAAACAGCGTTCCATGTGCTCCAGTGTCTAGTCATGCCTGCCACATGACCACGGAAACGTCTGCAGAAGCAGAAAGTGCTGGCTCTTTGGCTTTGAATCATAGATGAGCACTGAACCCTAGAGTCAGATATGACTGGCTTTTGAGCAATGGAAACCTTTACCTAATAATCCTCAACCTTAAAAAAATCAACTGTTAGATGAGTAGGAGTCCAAGCTGACCTTTCCTCAAAGCAAAGTCTCTTGAGGTGAGTGGAGAAGTATTAGCCCAACAAAACAGAATTTCGAACGAGACCAGAAGTTCGGCAGGTCAGCAGTTTGAGACCCGAGTGAGCTCCCGTCTCTGTCCCAGCTCCTGGCAACCTAGAAGTTCAAAAGCAAGAACTTGCAAGGAGATAAACAGAAACCACTTCAGCAGGAAAAGTAACAGCATTTCATGCCCTCCGGCATCTAGTCATGCCTGATACATGACCACGGAAACATCTGCAGATGCAGACAGTTCTGGTTCTTTGGCTTCAAATGGAGAGGAGCACTGAACTGTAGAGTCAGACACGAACGGCTTTCGAGCAAATGAGTCCTTTACTCTTATACAACTTTTTTTAAAAAAGATTTCAATGCAAAATACAATTTTTAAAAAACTCTCAGGTGTCCGGGCAGACTATCATGGCATTGTCTTCTATTTACTGCATGACAATGGGGAAGAAGAAGTGTTACCTCTTGTATGGGTCTTTGCGCCAGAAAGCATCTCTTACTCCTGCTCATGCTGGTGGGGGAGGGGGAGGTATATTTTTAATGCTGGGATATTTAATGACCCATTGTTCACAAAGAACTCCAGCCACGGACCCAATTTACTCCGAATCGCACAACCCTCTCAACCTTAGAAGAGTTAATAGCTACATTTCAACACTTTCCTCCTTATTAAAATCTTCTTCCTCGGTATGAACTTTGCACTGCCTTCTAATTAAACCGTCGTTGTGCATCCATGCATGGGTGTATTTCCTTCATTCTCTCATATATACTCGAGTATCAGCCAACCCAAATATAAGCTGAGCTACCTAATTTTGACCTGAAAAATCCAGGGAAATAATTTGACCTGAGTATAAGCCGAGGGTGCAGCAGCTGATTCAATAATCAAAATACACGAAAATAAGGTAAAATTAATTAAATTATTGGCACATCTTAATCTGGCACAGTCTCGGGACGCTCATGGTCATTGACCCCAGTATAAGCCGCGTCCCCTTTTGGCGGCTCATTTTTGCGGCTAAAAAACTCAGCTTATACTTATACCTTGACTGTTTTGCATCTCTTTGATTGTACTGTATTTTTATTTTTATTTTTTATGATGATTTGTTGACCATATTGATTGTATTATATTGTTATATTTATATGGTGTTTTTTATGTATATTTCATACTGTAACATTGTTAGCCGCTCTGAGTTGCTTCGGCAAGGAGAGCGGCATATAAATTTGAATTTAATAATAATAATAATAATAATAATAATAATAATAATAATAATAATAATAATAATAATAATAATAATAATAATAATAATAATAATAATAATGATAATGATAATGATAATGATAATGATAATGATAATGATGATGATGATGATGATGATGATGATGATGATGATGATGATGATGATGATGATGATGATGATGATGATGATGATAATAATAATAATAATAATAATAATAATAATAATAATAATAATAATAATAATAATAATAATAATAATAATAATAATAATAATAATAATAATAATAATAATATTTTCAATCAGTCTTTATTATGGTCCAAGGTCAGCACAATTATTTTGAAAAAGAAAGGCGTATATTTCTTTTAAAAAGAAGGAAATGGAAAATAAATGATTTTAATAAGTGTGGGGTGGAATTAGAGAGGCATTAAGATGAATGAATAACAGGAGAAAGGCGAACATCCAGATAGGAGTGTAAGATCGGTTCATAGTGCCTTATTTGTTGACCTTGGTCTTAGTTCAATATCTTAGAATTGTTATTAAAATGAACATTTCTGACAGACATAAAAGCTTATTTTTCTCCAATGCCACCTTTAAGATCACCTTCCAACACTACAGTCTCTGCTGCATTTTTTTTTCTAGCAGAACAAAACAACTCCTTGCAATTTTAATATTAAAAAAAACCAAGCTTCCTGGAAGACATTTCCACTCCTTGCAATAAATAAATAAATGCATATACATATCAAATGGTTCAATAGCAACCTGTCATCAAATTAAGCCTTATGGTAGGTTTTCTATTTTATTTTAAACAAAACCCCAACCTTCCCAGTTTCTTGAAAACATCCAGAAACCCCATGCTGGCAAAAATGATAATGTTTTTCTTCCTTGAGGCTTCTAATCTTCCACTTTACAAAACAAAAAACAAGAACAAAAATTAACAGGGTAAAGAATAACAAGAAGTTGCCAAAGAGATAATGCCACCTCTTTAATACTATAAATAACCTTTGCACAGTAACTCCTGGCATATATAAAAAGTAGTGCCAAGATTGCTTTATTATGAACAATTCATGATCAGTTACCGTAGCAACAGAAATATATAGCAACAAAAGTGTAGCGAGAGATAGTAAAAATAAAGGACGTATCCATTATGCTCATCGTAGTCGCTTATGAGGTTTATCTCAAGCAGTGTTTCCCGATGTGGGGAACAGGCCCCAAAGGGGGATTTCAATTCCCAGAAGCCTCAGTCAGTACATTGGCACATCAGTGCTTTGGGGAATTGACTTAGGCTTCTGGGAATTGGAGTCCCGTCGCTGTTGCAGCTCCTGCCAACCTAGCAGTTCAAAAGCAAGAAATTGCAAGTTGATGGAGAGGTACCACTTTGGTGGGAAGGTAAACAGTCGTCCGTTCACTCTGATGTCTTGTCGTGCCTGTCACATATCTACGGAAATGTCTGCAGACAGTGCTGGCTCTTTGGTTATCAACAGATATGCGCACCAAACCATAGAATCAAATATGACTGGCTTTTGAGCAAGGATGACCTTAATCTTACAGCCGTTTAAACACTGCACCATCAGGTCAGAATATAGAAGGTACTCATTCATTACACTGCACGACAATGATTTTGCTCCTGGGAGTAACACATGTGATTTACATGATATCGAGTGTGCTGAGTCCAAATCTGAACTCAGAATTTGCCTATCATGTACAGATTTTGAGGCATGCTATAGCTGTTCAAATGGTCATTAATTGGGTAATGTATTTTTTACATGGGAGCATTATAACAGTTGCAGCTACCACTATGCTTGTGAATCATGTCCCCTGGTGGCATCCATGTTCCAGCAGTGGCCGGGCACGTCTGGGCCATTCAGTGAGCTGACGTGAGAAATAGGTATATAAAGTGAGATGGACCAAGGGCATGTCTCTAGTGTGAAACCATCTTATTGGATAGTACAAATGCAAAAAAAAAAATGCATATTTATGATTTGAATATGGAACACATGGCTAATCTTCCTTGTCCATCTTATTGGGTAGTACAGCTAGACCATAGTGTGTCTTTTTTGAGCTAAAGATGAGTAGGTGCAGCTGTGTTAATAAACTGGACAATTGTTGCTACATTTTTGGGAAATATACCCCACGTGATCAATGCAAGAACCCAACCAATAGGGTGAGATTTGCTAACTTAAGATCCTGACATCCTAGGCAGAATCAGACGTCAGATTTGGATTCAGCACTCTCGGTTTAGTATCGGACACATGGATTAGAGCAAGTAGCAGACAATATTTATTTATCTGTGATGCAGTGATCATTCTACATCGAATTAGGATACTTTTGGGGTCTTCGGGATTGTAGGGAGGGGACTTTAATGTCTGAAAGTTACCACCAGCAATTTAAATCTCCTTTTTTTAAACTTGTTTGTTAGCTTGCTTTAATCTCCCTGTGCAAGAACTATGTAACTCATAAAACAGAGATGTTGGATTTTGGTTTAGGTATATAGACTATAGATAGTAAAGGTTTCCCTTGCTTGAAAGCCAGTCATATCTGACTCTAGGGTTCAGTGCTCATCTCTGTTTCAAAGCCGAAGAGCCAGCGCTGTCTGCTTCTGTAGACGTTTCCATGGTCATGTGGCAGGCATGACTAGATATGATACACAAGTTCGTTTTGGAGCCCTTTACTTTTAGGATAAATATTTCGGATAAGATAATGGGCCTGATGATGTATTTACATATGTTTCTTTCCTTTCCTTTCAGGCCCATTATCTTACCATTATCTATCATGGTAAATTACTGTTTTAGAGCAGGTGGGAACCATAAATTACTGATACATTATGCAGTGAGTTTAAACTCATATGTTAATTTCAAAACAATTTCTATTTGTTTATTTTAAAAAAAAAAAATCTTGATAATAGCCCATTCATTTTGGTAGCAATTAAAAGAGATTTCAGGTTGATTATAATATTCCAACTGTAGGAGAATTAGTTCCGTGCTCTCATCGTTTACTGATTGTCAAGAGAATTTATTTTGTTATTATGCAGCTAAATCAAAACTATGTTTCCTCCGTTTGCAAAATAAAGCAGGTGCAGTTTTTTGCTTAGCGATATTAACAGAACAAAAATTTATTTTCTTCAGCTTTAAAAAACTTTAAATACAGCAAATGATATAAAAGTGGTAAGATAACTACGTATTTCCCCATAACATACTATTTTTTTTAAAAAAAAATTCAAAGCAAGTGTAAAGATGTTAGAATTCTAGCTTTCTACTTTAAGTAACAAAATAGGATTTAAAGTTTCTCTTTCACCCTTGCACTAATAAAAACATGTTTCCCTTTTTGTCTAAAAAACTACAAAAGAAAGTAATGGAGACATGTTAAAAAATATCACTAAAATAAAAACAGAAATGCCAAGCTCAAAAAGTCTGAACTATTTAGACCTTTTGTTGATGTTAGATTCTAGATTTCGTATAAAATATTTCATTTTTCTATATTGGAGCCATATGCCTTTGGATAAGCTGTGTCCACTCATATAAATCCTAGTGTCATTATCATTATTTAAGTTGGGAGACAAGCGGCTATCAATTATGTTTGCTATCCTTCTGATACAACTCATTAACCAGAGGTTGATAAATTAGCTGTACTTGCTTGGAGATCCTAGAAATATTAGTTTAAAAAGTTGACTTTTCCAAACTGGGATTATGACTGGTTGTAATTTTGCCCTACTTTCACATTGCTTTCACAAGGCAGAACAAAACTCCATCAGAAACACAAGGGAAAGGATGACATCTGATAAGTTTTAAGGCTATTGTTACAAAAAAAAGCAAGGTAATCATCCAACTTATTGTCAAATTGCTTATGCCTCTTGGAGCACTTTTAAATCCCTGTATTAAAAATCCCAAAAGTGGAGGAAGAGGAGAAGGGGGTCTTCTTTAAGCAGGAGGTTAGGGGATGTCATTGGTGCACCGGAAACCCTTGGTGGTGGGGTCCGGGTCACACTCTCTCAGTCAGCTTCGAGGGCCGGACGGCCATTTTTGCCCTGCCTGCACAACGGATGTGGCCATTTTGTCCCAACAGCTTCAAAGGAGCAGCCATTTTGTTTCTCAAATGCCCTTGGAAGGGTAAGGAGCTACATGAAATAGCACTGCGGGCCTGATCCAGCCTGCAGATCTTAGGTTGCGAACCCCTGTTTTATAGGACGTGCTTAAGCTTTTCGGAGGAGAGATTTCAGGACCTTGGATAGCGGCCGTACAAAGTAGATTGAATGCTCTTACAAAATCAGATGTCAATCCATCTCCACTTCTTTAGACATGCCTCCGTTGTTCTTCTGATGCATGCCAAATTTACCTTGATCCATATGCTAGCAATCATCCTGTGCATATGTTCCTTTAGCAACAGTTATTTTCCCATTACTCACACTAGAAGGCCGTTCAATCCATTGTGGCCAGACTTTATTGCTACTTGGAAGAACAGCACATTGAAACACAAAACTAACATTCATCTTCATCTTTATCAGCCTAATTTGTGCTCGGGTCATGTCGAAAGGCCCTCAAATGTAACAGAAGTCTGCTCCATAGACATTCAAAGGATAATAATTAGTTTGTTCCAACCTGTTCTATTTGTGCCACATATTGTTTTGCCAATGGCCATACAATTATGCTATATTATTATAGCACACTGGTTCAAGTATAGGTAGTACATTCATTAAAATAATTTAAAAAGCTTACAAAATGTCTGGCAGGGGAGGGGGAATGATATTTCATAGTCATACAGTCTATTACCCATGTTCCATGGGAAATTCAACAATATGATGATACTCTGAATGAGCTCCTGTCTCTGTCCCAGCTCCAGCCAACCTAGCAGTTTGAAAGCAAGAAATTGCAAGTAGAGAAATAGGGACCACTTTGGTGGGAAGGTAACAGTGTTCTGTTCACTCTGGTGTCTAGTCATGCCTGCCACATGACCACGGAAACATCTGCAGAAGCAGACAGTGCTGGCTCTTCGGCTTTGAAACAGAGATGAGCACTCAACCCTAGAGTCAGATACAACTGGCTTTTGAGCAAGGGAAACCTTTACCTTTACCTTTATTTATTTATTTATTTATTTATTTATTTATTTATTTATTTATTTATTTATTAGTTCAAATTTAGGGGAGGTAAAGAATTCCCACTAGAATATAGTTTTATTACATGTACCTACTTCATTCGAACAATCCAGGGTCTCCTCAGCTATAGGAAAAAGGAAAACAGGCTTTCTTAATCAATAGCCACGACTCAATTTCTTTTAAAAACTTTAGATTTAGCTCCTAAAACAGCATTCACTGTAACAGATTTTGCTTCTTCCCAAGCTCCAGAGACAGTGTGAATTATGAATTTATCAGTAAGAGTCTGCCTGACTTTTCGTAACCACTAACCATGATAACAGGGGAATGTGGTTTAATAATGTATTTCTCTAAGAATTTTATTTAGATTGTTTTTATATAGTGAATATTACAAACACGACTTGTAAACAGGGGATTCAAAGTAGCACATCTGCAGAAGCAATCACAATCTAATATCATTTCTGCCTCCAGCTTCTGGAATGATATTACCTACATATTGCACTTTCTACAGTGCACGATGCCTTCACTGCAAACCCCACCTTATCTCCTTTGACTTCTCATTTTATCAGAAAGGGAAGATTTGTAAGATTTCTTCAGGATTAGAAGAGAACACTGTGTTTCCTTGGCTGGTGTCAATGTTTCTTGGATTTTGAAATATTCAAAAGAGGCCCCTTATGAATGAAAAGTTATTTTCAGTCTTGGCCTGTAAACTACATCATACTCCAATTAACCCAGTTCTTTACAGAAGCTAGACTGCGACAGCCCCATGAAGAGCCTGGAGTTGTGGGAAATGTCCAACATTAAGAATGTCCATTGGCCATTCAAAAGATCTCTCAGAAGAACTCTTTTATCACTGCTTCAATGCTACTGGGTCCAATTCATGTGTCCTATACTAAATAAAGTGCGCTGAATCCAAATCTGAAGTCCGATTTTGCCTAGGACATCAGGATCATAAGTTAGCAAATCTCACCCTCTTGGTTAGGTTCTTGCATTGATCACACAGGGTATATTTGCCACAAATGTAGAAAAATTGTCTGGTTTATCAACACAGCTGTGTCTACTCATCTTTAGCTCAAAACAGATTCACTATGGCCTAGCTGTACTGTCCAATAAGATGGTTTAACAGTAGGAACAAGCCCTTGGTCCATCTTGCCTTATTTCTGATGTCAACTCACTGACCTGCCCGGCTGCCGCTGGAACATGCATGCCACCAGGGGATGTGATTCAGCTGAGGCGGCACAGGCATAGTGGTAGCTGAAACTGTTATAATGTTCCCATGTAAAAAAATACATGACCATTTGAACAGCTATAGCATGCCTTAAAATCTATACCTGATAGGCAAATTCTGAGTTTAGACTTGGAATCAGCACACTCGATATCATGTAAATCACATGTGTTATTCCCAGGAGCAAAATCATTGTTGTGCAGTGTTATATGCAACACCACTGATGTACACAATCCTCAACAGAATTTCATCAGACAGATTCCTACACTAAAGAACAAGCTGCCACATACCAGGTCAGTCCATTTGTCCACCTTGTTCAGAGGGGTTGAAGGTCAGAGGTCTGCTGGAACAGCACTTGTATGACCCCCATCACAATGTTTTCTACTTCTTGTCTGGACGATGGTGGCTGACTGGTTAATACTCTGAGATCAATGACTAGAAGGTTGGCAGATCAGCCATTTGAGACCTGAGTGCTGCATGATTGAGTGAGCTCCTGTTGCCTGTCCAAGCTCCTGCCAACCTAGCAGTTCAAAAGCAAAAAATAATTGCAAGCAGATAAATAACGACCACTTCAGTGGGAAAGGCACCAGTGTTCTGTGTGCTTTGGCATCTAGTCATATCTGCCACTTGACCTCCGCAGATACAGACAGCACTGGCTGGCTGTATTCTTGAACTACAATTCCCAGAGGCCCTGATCAGCAGGAGTTCTGGCTTGGGCTTATGGGAATTGAAGTCCAAGCACACCTGGAGTGCCAAGGTTGGCCATCACTGCCCTAGAGTTGGATAGGACTGGCTTCTGAGCAAGGGCGACATTTACCTTTACTATTCCTTCTTTTCTTGAAACCTGTTCAAAACTAACTGCTGTCTCTCTCTTGTTAAAGACAGCCACAAGATTAAAAAAAAAGATGGCATTCTAGCATTACAAGCCTTAGCGTCTGAAGTAGACTTTTATTTATTGTCTACTGATTTTTAATGACACTTCGGATGAACAAATCCCCATGGTATTTAATGTTTACAGAAGACTATTGCATTCAAAATATCTGGTGCCTGTTTAATTGCTTCTGTAGTCAATTTCCCTGCCCCTCAAGGCTCATTACTTTGTCATCTAATCATTCCTTGCACAATGACATGCCCTCACTTTTCCTTCCTAGCGACTTATCTTTATAACTCCAGCATTTAATACACTATGGCTGCAAATGCTCCTCACCGGTCCCAGTTGTAAAGGAAAGATAACAAGGTAGCAGCTGAGAAGGTTGGGCCTGGAGGAGACCCATTCTTCTTCCTGAGTACACAACTCATCACGAGTAACCACGTATTTAAATGATTTAAGACCTGCAGACTGCCTACCTGGTAAAATCCAGACCAGCCCCTATCCCAGTTGTGCCGCAGCTAAGATGGTGGTTGTACGTTCTCCACCACAAAATGGTGGAAGGAAGCCTTGAGGAGACAAGCAACAGGGACATCCCATCCCATAATTTCCTCACCCCACTCCCTTTCCTTGCCAACCCTTTTTTTCCCTTTTCTTAGTTTTCTACTTCTTGTTTGGACCATGGTGGTTAACTTCCATCTATTTATGGGCAGAAGTCTTCTTTGGCTGATTCTTGCGATGATGGAGTGAGCTCCCGTCTCTGTCCCAGCTCCTGCCAACTTCGCAGTTCCAAAGCAAGAAAGTTATGGGCAGAAGTCTTCTTTGACTGATTCTCGGGAACTCATTCTAGGAAACATGGGGTCTAAGAAAGGGAAAACGTTTTAACATGGGGGAAAATGTCCATTTATTATGGAAAGGCTTAAATTGTCTCATTGTCAATGATCATGTGCATTTCCAATTCTACATTAACAACCTTTACATTACAGTGACTTCAGATGTTTGAGTTTCAATAAAAACCTATTTTAGTGTAGCAATAGCAATTACACCTATATAACACCCCATAGCCATGGGACTGCGGCGGCTCAAGTGGTTAAGACGCTGAACTCGCTGACTGAAAGGTCGGAGTTCGATTCCCGGCTACTGCAGGATGGAGTGAGCTCCCGTCTCTGTCCCAGCTCCTGCCAACCTCGCAGTTCCAAAGCAAGAAATTGCAAGTCGTTAAATAGGGACTACAGTAATACCTAGGATAACATTAGTATCGAATAACACTAAAATCGCATAACATTAAGCAATCTGGGGAGGAGAATTGCATCGGATAACATTAAGATCCTATGGGATGCATCGGATAACAACCGCTAAAGCCTGTGTGGTTACAATGTATCTCTATGGATCCCATAGGATTTTAACATGCATCGGATAACACTAATAATCGGATAACATCAAGACTTGTGGAACCAGGATTTAACGTTATCCGAGGTTTTACTGTACTTTGTTGGGAAGGTAAATAGTGTTCCATGTTGAGGCTTGCCTGCCACGTGTCCATGGAAACGTCTGCAGCAGTGGGTCTTTGGCTGTAAACAAAGATGAGCACTGAACCCTAGAGTTGGATATGACTGGCTTTTCGAGCAAGGGCGAACTTTACCTTTACCTGAATACCTCTGCAGCTACCACTGACAATGAGCTAAAAATATCAGCACAATATCGGCTAGGGCAAAAGAAGTCTATTCACACAGTGGCACATGATCTGTTCTTCGCAGAAGATAAGTATCTTTCATACTCGACTTGCAAAGCTCAATGCTACTTTATCAGGAAATCATGCAAAATGCTCGAGACAAGGAGAAGCTCATAGCAAGCAAAGGCTTTTTTTAAAAAACTCAGTAAGCTTTTTAAAACTGACAGACATAGGAAAGGGAAGAAAAGTAATGGAGACTTGAGGATAAGATTAAAAACTAGTTTATGCTTAGAATGATTTTTGTTTTAAATAACTGTTTATACTCCACTACCACAAATCATGAACTGAATAGGCAACAGTTTCCAGGGCAGCCAAACTTAATTTAAAAGCCCTATCCTTATTTTAGAGACAACATAGCCTTAATCAGAGTATACTGTAGAAAGTACATAGGAAAGAAGCTGTCTTTTATTTGTCCCTGTTTTATTATCCCATTCGATCCCATTTTCAAAACAAAATGGGTTTTTAAAGCTAACCAAATAATAAATAGAATAATCATGTTCTTTCTTTTCTACATATTTCACATTTAGCTCCTCTTTCTTTATTTGATTTTCTGCTCAAGTCCATATTCTTAGACAATTGTAAAAATGGGTGAACAATCGTTCTTCCCATCTGCTAGGGACTGCGGTGGCTCGGTGGTTAAGGAGCTCGCCTTTTTAGCTGGAAGGCTGGCAAGTCGGCAGTTCGAGACCCGGGTACTGCACGACGGATTGAGTGCCCGTCTCTGTCCCAGCTGTTGGGGACATGAAAGGAGCCACATTTGGGTGTTCCCTGAGCAGAGTTTCTCCTGCAAAAATCCTTTCAACCCAGAATAATTTCTGACACGAAATTATTATCTATCTGAGAATGATAAAGGCATTTGCTTTGCTTTGAAAGAAATACAGACCAAAACAAAATCCTTACATACACCAATGAAAACTTGTAGATTTAAATATGGGGGGAGAAATCAGTCATACAATGTTCATATATCATTGACGTGGGCATGCCAATGTTTTGAAAGATGCAAGCAAACTAATTAGACATGAATTAAAGGGAAGTTTGCATGAATCAACAAGTGCAACCAGCATATAATTGTGATAGATTTTTTATAGCTTCCATAAGAAACCTCATAGGAAACCTCCAAATTCATGTAGACAAGTTCTATCCTCAACATAAAACAGAGCAAGAATGCAACATCTTTATTTATTGCCACCACCTCCCAACTAAGACACTTAGAGCAACCTCTAAATTTGAGACGGGACACTTCAGCCCTCTTGAAAAGCTTCCAGAATATTATAGGAAGCAAGAATTAAATTTGTACTGGATAGGAACTTCTTTCACTAGGGTTAAAAGCTCATGAATCAAAGGAGGCACACCTCGGAAAACATGGCAGAGGGAGGTGGGAAAGTTACTACCCCATTGACAAAAACTTTGTGCAAATGGCCAATGTCTAGTAGCAAGAGGGGAGGAATGTAACATCTCCTGAATTTCTTAAGGGCAAAGAGGAATTCTCCAACAGATTTTCAGAGATATGCCAAACTGGCACAGACGGGAGAGAGAAAAATGAAGATGAGACTCAAAGGTCTTTTATTAGCCATACTTTATGAACCAGTTAGAATGATGGACATAGCTTAGCGGGCTTTATCTAGGGGTCCAAGGGTCTAAGCCAGGGATAGCGAACCTTGGCACTCCAGCTGTTCTTGAACTTCAATTCCCAGAAGCCCTGAGCAGCAGGAGTGCTGGCTTGGGCTTCTGGGAATTGAAGTCCAAAAACAGCTGGAGTGCCAAGGTTCACCACCATGGGTCTAAGACCCCCACTGAGCCTCTTGGGAAGGGGGCAGCCAAGATCACCTGAGTCTATGTAGCTGGTGGGATCCCATCCCATACTAACTGTATACCCTTAGGTAAGTTTTGTAGTGGTCTCAAAGAACCACCAGAAAAAGGGGTCAGTAAACTACTTCTACATATTTTCTAGAACATTGATGGCAAACCTTGGCACTCCAGCTGTTCTTGGCCTTCAATTTCCATAAGCCCAAATCTCTGCATATCCACACGGATGGGTTTACTGCATGTCTGCACAGTAAACCCATTCACATAGACCTGGGGTTCTGGGAATGGAAGTCCAAGAACATCTGGAGTGCCAGTAAACCCATTCAGAAATTTGAAGAATAAATAAAATAAATGTGGAATAAATAAAATATATGTGGATTCACAGAGACTTGGGCTTCTGGGAACTGAAATCCAAGAACACCTGGAGTGCCAAGGTTCACCATCACTGATCTATAACAAGGTTTCTCAACCTTGGGGCCCCAAGATGTTCTTGGACTTCAATTCCCAGAAGCCCTGACCAGAAGGTGTGCTGAACATCTGGGGACCCACAGTTGAGTAACCCAGATCTAGAAAATCGCAGACGGGCCAGGTAGAATTACCATGCATGCCCTTATCGTCAAAGATAACACAATGATTTCATTGAATGTTCATGTTTGCAATTGAAAAATACTTTAAAAATGGCACTACCTTTATAAATGTCAATGCTTCATGGTATGCTGCCTCGCAATGCATTTTCAAGTGATAAAATAAACTTTCCAGTTTTCCATTGACTTTGAAACAAGTTTACTTTTGAGTTTTATAAAGCAATAGCACAAGAAATGCTGACCTCTGCTGGTATACTGAAAACAAGTGACTAACAGGTAATTTAAGAATATTTTTACATAGCTAAGGCATTGGCAAGACAAGCACACCAAATCAGTGGCAGCTAGTGCAAAATAACACATTAATGAAATTGATTCCAAGAAAATAATAATAATCATTTAATTAATCCCCCAAAGGTTTAAACAGAGCAGGTCATAACGTGATATTTGTTCTATGAGATGTGATTTTTTCTCAAGGGAAAACCATTTACTATTAAGATTTAGATCAGGGCTTCCCTACCTTTTCAAGCCGGAGGTCTTGATGGGTCTTGATGGAAATAGGTCATGCTCTTTCAGTCAGCTTTAAGGGTTGGATGGCCATTTTGCCCTGCCTGCAGGATAGGGGTGGCCATTTAGTCCCAACAGCTTCAACGAGGTGGCCATTTTGCTTCTTGAATGACCTTGGAGGGGTGGGGGGCCCCACATGAAATGCACCAGGGGCTGGATCTGGCCCATGGGCCTTAGGGTGGGAACTTTTGGTGCTATCCGTGCACTTTTCAAACCAGTAACCCAAAGTTTGTGTCATTTGTAATGTGTTACTGGGAATAGAACCGAATATAAATCAAAGACTAGGCTAATGTTTTGTACACAAGGAGTGCAACGTTTAGGCCACAGATGTACATGCACAGCATGCATGGTTGTGAGGTTACCATCAGCCTCTGTACAATGGGATGAGTAAGTTGGCAATGGTATTATTAAATGCAAGAAAGGAATTCTCAGCCTTCCTTGCTAATGACAAGGCATTCTGGAGGCTGCTCACACGTAGGGATGCCATAAACTGATAGTGATATAACAGCAAAACCAGGAACAATGATCTTTCAAAGTGTTCATTATATGAGCATCTCGGCAAGAAATAAAATAATTTGCTAATGTTAAACATTTCTGGGCTAATACTCAACTAGGTTTTGCCTTTGAATTATGGAACGAGTCGTTCTGCTCTCAGGAGTTTATTGTGCTATAATGGAAACTGCGGTGGCTCAAGTGGTTAAGACACTGAACTCGACGGCTGGAAGGTCGGAGTTTGATTCCCGAGTACTGCACAACGGAATGAGCTCCCGTCTCTGTTCCCAGCTCCTGCCAACCTAGGAGTTCGAAAGCAAGAAATTGCAAGTGATAAATAGGGACCACTTCAGTGGGAAGGTAAACAGCATTCTGTGCGCTCCGGTGTTGAGGTATGTCTGCCACATGTCCACAGAAATGTCTGCAAACACAGACAGTGCTGGCTCTTTGGCTATAAACAGAGATGAGCACTGAACCCTAGAGTTGGATACGACTAGCTTTTGAGCAAGGGCGACCTTTACCTAATGGAAATAACTTACAGTTTTAAAACATCTGGATGCAGGGGGAAATGCAGTTGCCACCTCCTCCATTCTTAAGCATTGCTTCTCTACAAACACATATCAGATGGTGAAAGAGGAGAATCTAAGGACAATTATGCTGGGATCTCTAACGAATGCAAAGTTCTCTTCATACTACGATCACTAAGTGATGGAATTGATACAGCTGCAGGGCAAGCTGCAATTACCTCCCTTAGTTCACAAAGTCGTAGCTCTATGCAGGCTGAACAGCTGAAGTGACATGGTACTGTCAGTGTGAGAGTTGGAAACTCAAGTTCACATCACAACTTCCTGAGTGACCTTGAGCTGATCCAAGACCAAACTGCTGCACATTTGTTCTAATGAGCTCTCCATTGACACTTGTGAATCTGAGGTTATGTTTGGCTGAGCAGGGACAATTTCCGCTAACCACATGTCAGATATCAGATCTGACTGGGCTCCATAACTGCCCACTACTAGGAGAGAAATCATCGGCTCAAGGGGAAAGCAGATGGTGGGCACAGTCTCCAGTTTAAACCTTATGTACATTTATTGGCTGAGACCCTATTGCTTGTCATAGTATATCACACTAGAGTAGGCCCACTTCTTCTTCTTTCATGTCCAAATCACACCCTGGACTGCCAAAATGAAGCCATTTTCTTGGCTTTGTCATTGTCCACACTGGTGGATGTTTCACACCGGTGCATGTTTCTGCCAGCATTCAGCCAACCAGTAAATGAGCCAGATTCTGTATCTCTCCACATTTACACTGCATGATGTTGTCTGCCAGCAGCCCACACTTGAGCATGTTGGTCTTGCATTTAGAGACTCCAACCCTCAGCCTATTCAGGGCCCTCCAGGTGACGTAGGGGAGGTTGAGTTCCTCAGCTATATCCACCTTTAATGCTGTTCCTAGTAGAGTCACTGAATCAACAAGGAGTTGGTGCGTCAAGCCCTGCATGAGTTCCAATGATCTGAATGGGATCACTTTAGATTTGACTTACTAAACTAAAATAAGTTCAACTAGAGTAGGTCCATTTGAATCAATGGAACATATGGAAGAGTTGACTCAACAAATTCCTGCTGGTTCATTTGGTTTACCGTACTGCAACTTACTATAGGACAGTAATGGTGAACCTTGGCACGCCAGGTGCTCTTGGACTTCAATTCCCAGAAGCCCTGATCAGCAGGAGTGCTGACTTGGGCTTCTTGTAACTGGTGTCCAAGAACACCTGGAGTGCCAAGGTTCGCCAACGCTGACATATACAGTCTATATCAGGGTTCCTCAAACATGGCTTTCCAGGTCTTGGACTTCAAGTACCAGAAGACCAAGGCGGCACACCTGCTGATCAGGGCTACTGGGAATTGAAGTTCAAGATCAGCTAAAGTGCCAAGGTTTGCCATCACTGGTGTAGGCTGTCCTACCTGAGATGGACTTAATTTCACATAGCACAACTCAATCCAACTCAAGAGCTCATGTTGTTCATCCCAAGAACCCCAAGAACCACCTGGCATGCCAAGGTTCCCCATCACTGCTATAAGATTTCAGTTACTATTTTTCTCATTTTATCCTTCCATACACACAGAAGTAGCAAAGACAGCCAACAGACATCACCAAATGTAAACTGAACCACAAAACCAATCATCCATAAACATCAAACCAGACCTGTGAAGAGATTTGCCTTTATAACTTTCCTAAAGACAGTGAGATGGCATTATTGAGATCAGTTAATTTCACCATTTGGTGACAGCACAGGAGAAAACCCTTTCCAATATACTCATCCAATATGCCCTTAGCAGTTGAATTCATTCTCAGGGAAACCCATCCTGGAAATGTTAATATCCAGACATTCCTAGTGAGATAAGCCTTCAGATACAAAGTATTAGTTGTCTGAGTGAAAGATTTTTTTAAAAAAAATCCAAAGACTTGGTTGTTAGATAGCAAGGCTGGTTTCGTTCTTTCTCCTAACCTTATTTTAATGTCCCCATTGTCTATATTTTCTCATATGTAGGTGCTAAGAAACATAACACAGAGCACTGCTTTTGATGCATTGACACAGTGTAATTGAAAATGTACATTTCAGAAATTTAATACAAAAACGGAGACAGAAAACTTACTTGCTATTCTACAAGAGAATCTGAAAAAAAAAAAATCAAATCACAACTAGATGGAAAGAGAATATTTTAATCCAGAATTCCTTTTCAATTTCCTCCCTGCCCCTCCTTTGCCAGCTGACAGCTTTAATACATAATTTAAAGCTCTAATATATAAAACATTTGTACCGGCAACATACATTGAATAAAGAGGATGGTGTCTGTCGCCCCGATGGAATAGAAGAGTCTTTCCACTCTCTTGGGGTGCAGTTTCATCTTAGCTGCAGGCCCGGACAACTACACACTCAACTGAAATAAGCTGGATACATACTAAGGTGGACAAAATTGAAACTGACCTTGTTCCAAAAGAGGAGGATGGGGTTAAGATCTAAGCTGCTTGCCTTAAGCATGACATATCTGCTTCTTGCTGTGACGGGCTCTCTCTAAACACTTCAAAACACCAAATTTAGTTCATTTGGCCTTACTTTTCCAACTGAAGGTCCAACTAGATCAGTGATGGCGAACCTTGGCACTCCAGATGCTCTTGGACTTCAATTCCCAGAAGCCCAAGCACCCTGTGAATCCACATGAATGGGTTTACTGTGATTCATGCCATTGTCGCTCCTGGAAGTGCAAGTAAAACACACCCATATGGATTCATGGGGGCTTGAGCTTCTGGGAACTGAAGTCCAAGAACATCTGGAGTGCCAAAGTTCACCATCACAGAACTAGAGGGAATACTTAGCTTGTGTTAGAAGCTGTATACCTTTCAAGTGGAAATAAAATCTCTTTGTTCTGGTACAACATTTCACAAACTATCTTCTGTGGAACACTGGTGGACGTCAATTCTCAGAAGCCTAAGTCAACCCATTAGGGCAGTGTTCCCCAAATGCTGGTTTTTGGACATCAATTCCCAGAAGCCTAAGTCATTTCCCCAAAGCACTGATCAGCCAATGTACTGACTTAGGCTTCTGGGAATTGAAGTCCACTAGTGGGGTATGTACCCCTTGTTGGGAACCACTGCATTAGGGAGATGACTTAGGCTCCTGGGAATTGTAGTCCAAAAACCAAAGATTGGGCAACACTGTTCTAGTAGATACATCTTCCATCCTATGCTGCTTTAGTCTGTGATTGTTCTACCAAAAACAAGCTACACTTCCAAGACTGCATGCACGTATCCCCATTGCTGGGAATTTTTTATTTTTTTCTGAAAGCAGGAAATATACAATGCTATTATTGTTGACCCAAAAGAGAACCCTTCATGCATCCAATAAAATAAGCTACCAACAGACTATCTAAGTTTCTGTGTGATAAATCTGTTGGCCTTTAAACTGAGTGGGAGATCCAAAACTAGCAAAACAAAGGTTTTCCACACAGCACAGAATTAAACTGTGGGATTTATTGCCACAAGAAGTGACGATGGTGTCTTCTTCTTATTCCGTGTCTTGGCCAGACATGAAGTGGCCAAAATGAAGCCAAGTTTTGGTGAGCTCATTCTACAGTTCCTTTTCGCCTGACCTAGTGTGAGAAAGATCAGCCAACGACAAGGTTGCCATTACCAGGGTATGACCAATTATGGTTCAAAAATACCACAATTGTCAAGGAGGCTCTTTCTACGTACCCCAGTAATGGTGAAGACACAGGATACAGGATAGGTTTAAGAGGGGATTATGGAAATTTTGGCACACAAGACTATTTTTTCAGGCCTAAATGCTGCCTTCTGGATCACAGGCTGTCATTCTCTGATCGGCAGTTTCTGGGGGAAACATTCGGGAAGGGAGCAATTTTCCAAGGTCCAGGAAATTTTCTCTTGTGAAAACAAAATATTTATAACTTTATCTTACCTTTAAGAAGGAAAGAAATGCTTCCATAATTAGTCAAGGAGAATTCCCATCTACAATGTGACACTGTTTAAAGACTTTGGGGGAGCTGACTCATAATGTGACTCAGAGGAATGCCTCAAGACGGAAGCAATCTAGGAATAAAGTTGACTCTAGCATGAAACATTCATGAAAGAGGTGATTAGGGAAAATGCATCACAATTGAAGTAATTGTGAGTACAGTAAAACCCCGACTTATGTAAAAAGTCCGTTCCGTAGGCTTTTACGTAAATCAGGTTTTTTAAGTAACTCGAAGCAAACCCATAGAAAAAATGAATTTTTACATAAATTGAAGCAAACCCATAGGAAAATTTTATTTTTAATGTAACTTGAAGCAAACCCATAGGAAAGATGAATTTTTACATAACTCGAAGCAAACCCATAGGAAAGATGAATTTTTATGTAACTCGAAGCAAACCCATAGGAAAAAATGAATTTTTACATAAATCGAAGCAAACCCATAGGAAAATTTGATTTTTAATGTAACTTGAAGCGAACCCATAGGAAAAAATGAATTTTTACATAAAACGAAGCAAACCCATAGGAAAATTTGATTTTTAATGTAACTTGAAGCAAACCCATAGGAAAGATGACTTTTTACATAAATCAATGCAAACCCATAGGAAAAATTGATAATTTTTTATATAACTTGAAGCAAACCCATAGGAAAAATAATTTTTTACATAAATCGAAGCAAACCTATAGGAAAAAAATGAATATTTTACGTAACTCGAAGCAAACCCTAAGGAAATTATGTTATGTAAATTGGGACATTTACATAAATAGGGACATGGTTTTAGCACAAAATCATTACATAAGTCAAATTTTATGTAACTCGAGGCATACGTAAGTCAGGGTTTTTCTGTATTTGGTAAGAGCAAGGAAGCAAATAAAATTTGGATTCATTCTTCTTTCTTCATGTCAGAGGCACCACTAGCATATAATAATATAAAAAGCTAAAATTAACACACCTAAAAACAAACTAGAATTAAAAAAAGGCCTTGCATTGGATTGCAATGGAATCTGTGAGGCATCTCTTTGTGATGACAGTAGCATTATTATGCTCAGAATGTCATTTCACCCCCCCAAATACATTTGAAATTAGAATCATAAACAGAGGAACTAGAAAGTTGAACACATCAGCATCGCACATCAAGAAGAGATCAAAAAGATAGACCCACTCCTTTGCTAGGGACATGCTGTGCTCAAACCATGCTCTGGAGTATTCCAACCATTCTGCTACAATAATTGTGAAATGGTTGTTGCCACGTAGTAGCTGAGGATTTCTATAGATGCTCTATACAAGTTTCAGAGAATGCCTATTTTAGACAGCTACAGACATTTTTAAAAAAGGACAAGAGAAGGATTAAAATGAGGATTTGTGAGATAAAATGTGTGGGAGCCTTTTTGTTCTGTATCTGAAGAGGTGCTGTTCACCTGAACAATTCCCACTTTTTCAAAAAACAGTTTTACTGCTGTCTTACAGTCACAGCTTTTAAACTGTTCACATTCAGTCTCGCACATACATAGGGAGAGATAGAACAAAGCATCACGTTTTATGGGCGTTTATAGATAGTTTTTGGTTTTAATTAGTATTGGGTATGGGTTTTAACTGGTGTTGTGATCTGCCTTGGGTCGCTTAGGCGAAAAAGGTGGTTATATAAACCCAACAGCGTTCCATGCGCTCCGGTGTCTAGTCATACCTGCCACATGACCATGGAAATGTCTGCAGAAGCAGACAGCGCTGGTTCTTCAGCTTAGAAACAGACATGAGCACTGACCCCTAGAGTCGGATACGGCTGGCTTTCGAGCAAGGGAAACCTTAACCTTTATAAACCCAACAAATAAGCAAATAAATAAATCACCAAAATGTAATTAGCAAAAGAGACAGTGTAACAATTGTCCACATATATTTGTGGATGTCAGAAACTGCTTGAACATGAAAATGCTGAACTCTGAGCAAAATCCTTTTGCACAGATCTGCAAATGTATGTATGTCACATTCAGAAGCAGTAAAGACATTTACAGCTGTGTGGAAAAGCTATTCCTGCGTTTTCACAACGCAACTTTACGGTGGGACTCAGTACACGCCTGTACAATTTGACTGTGCAATTATCTGGTTGCTTGGGAGTTATTGGCAGCACACTTCCACATCGCAGCATGACACACAGTTGACACCCATACCACTGATCAAGTTCTGTGAGTCACTTTCTGGTCCTGAGCCGTTTTGGGACACAAAGTCCTCCTCCTCCTCCTCCTCCTCCTCCTCCTCCTCCTCCTCCTCCTCCTCATCATCATCATCATCATCATCATCATCATCATCATCATCATCATCATCATCATCATCATCATCATCATCCCCAGGCCAGGATGGATGAAGCCGCTGCCCTCCATCCAGAGGGATTCAAGTGGAGTTTAATCCACTTGGGGACCATCACCCTTCTTTGTGGACTTCACCACCCAAGGCTGTTTGTCCTTTAGGGTTGTCAGGTTAGTTAACCACCGCCTGACACTCGGCACCGAGACTCTAGCGGTATGGTCTACTTTAATACCATAGCAGGATAACCTGGCTAGACTACAACTAAATACATCAGGAAAAGCAATTGCCAAAATTGGTTTCCTGTGTGTCGCTGTATTTCCCCCCCTCTGCTAACAGATGTACTGGATGCAGGTCAAGATAATTTTCTGCCTGGTTGTGATACAAACTGCAGAAAGAAATTGCAGCTGGCATTGCAAAAAATATGTCACGAAAGACCAGGAGGTCAACAAGGGGGGGAAATGTTGTCAGTAAAAAAAAATTGCCTGATACAACTGCTTAATACACTGTACAACACAGAAAAGTTTTGGGCCAGAAGCTGTGGACAGGCAGAGAGGACATGCAACCTCTGCTCTTGAACATTACAATGAGTACATGAAAGAAATTAAATCTCCGCACCCCGAATTACGTTGAAACCTTGTTGTCAATTAAAGTTTGTGTTTGACGGTTGCTCTGGAAATTCTTTTACACTTGTGTAGAAGTGATTATGTAGGACTGCGGTGGCTTAGTGGTTAAGATTCTGAACTTGACAACTGGAAGGTTGGCACTGTCAGCAGTTTGAGATCTGAGTACTGGGCGGCTGAGTGAGCTCCCCTCTCTGTCCCAGCTCCTGCCAACCTATCAGTTCAAAAGCAAGAAATTGCAAGTAGATAAACAGATACCACTTCAGTCGGAAGGTAAACAGTATTCCGTGCATTCTGGTGTCTAGTCATGCCTGCTACGTGTCCATGGAAATGCCTGCAGATCCAGGCACTGTTGGCTCTTTGGTTATAAACAGAAATGAGCACCGAATTCTAGCGTCGGATATGACTGGCTTTCCAGCAAGGGTGACCTTTACCTTTATGTAATAATCCTGAGAACTCAAGTTTTGAAGTATGTCAAGATTTTTATGTCTCAAAACCAGTGTAGACAAGACCACTGTTTTAAAGCCATCCATATTGTTAATCTTACTAGCAAGTTTTAGAGAATTTGCGACCTTCCTCACAAATCTGCTTGACACATTATTTCCATGCACATCGTTTTCAGCTTCCAAAACATCGTCCCCTCCTATATATACTCCCTGTGTGTGACTTTAGGAGATTTTAAAAAAAACCTCCTTCTAATCTTTGTATTCATATGCAGTAATCATGTTTGAAAGAAGTCGACCACAGAGAGCCATAAATGAGAAGTTCAAGGTTGAATGTTCAATTCTAGTTCTGGTCATCTGTCCATAACCTTTACAATATAATCTTTTACACTCTGGGTTATTTTGAGTAATACCTGCATTATCACAAGCTGTACTGTATTCCCAGACCAGGGAAGCATGACTGTCATTCAAAGGAAGAGCCCACAGTAGAGTTGATTTACATACCTGAAACCACTCATGGGTTAAAAGTCATGGTTATTTTCTACCAGTCTATGGAAAGCTCCCTTACATTAAAATAGACTTTTGGACTATCTAGCCCAGGAGTTCACAACCTTTTCAAGTTGAGGGCCGGGACATACTCTCTCAGTCAGCTTCAAGGGCTGGATGGCCATTTTGCCCTGCTTGAACAATGGGGGTGGCCATTTTGTCCTTACAGCTTCAAAGGGGTGGCCATTTTGTTTCTCAAGTGTCCTTAGAGGGGCAGGAGACACATGAAACGGCACTGCAAGCTGGATCAGGTCTGGTTCACAGACGCTCCCCTATGGTTCTAGTCAGGGCTCTGTTCTGTCTCTACATGGAGCTGAAGTACAGTATATACTCAACTATAAGTCATCCTGAATATAAGTTGAGGTCCCTAATTTGGACCTCTAAAACTAGGAAAATAGATAGACCCAAGTATAAGTCGGGGATGGAAAATGCAGCAGCAGCTATTGTGTTTCAGTAATTAAAATACATGAAAATATGGTAAAATTAATTAATTTAGACATTTGTGTGGGTATGTTTTTGAGTGTTTACATTGACCACCTCGCCCGGAGAGCCGATAAAGACCAGCGGCGGCGGGCGGCGGAAGACGCTCCCGACCTTCCTCCGGCCCTCTTCCACCGTGGCCGGAGCTTGAGGGCGCCAGCGCAGCTGCGGCCGGTTGAGCTCCTGCCCCCGCCTTCCCTCCGGGCTTGTCCACCTCGCCCGGAGAGCCGATAAAGACCGGCGGCGGCGGGCGGCGGAAGACGCTCCCGACCTTCCTCCGGCCCTCTTCCACCGTGGCCGGAGCTTGAGGGCGCCAGCGCAGCTGCGGCCGGTTGAGCTCCTGCCCCCGCCTTCCCTCCGGGCTCGTCCACCTCGCCCGGAGAGCCGATAAAGACCAGCGGCGGCGGGCGGCGGAAGACGCTTCCCGACCTTCCTCCGGCCCTCTTCCACCGTGGCCGGAGCTTGAGGGCGCCAGCGCAGCTGCGGCCGGTTGAGCTCCTGCCCCCGCCTTCCCTCCGGGCTCGTCCACCTCGCCCGGAGAGCCGATAAAGACCAGCGGCGGCGGGCGGCGGAAGACGCTCCCGACCTTCCTCCGGCCCTCTTCCACCGTGGCCGGAGCCTGAGGACGCCAGCGCAGCTGCGGCCGGTTGAGCTCCTGCCCCCGCCTTCCCTCCGGGCTCGTCCACCTCGCCCGGAGAGCCGATAAAGACCAGCGGCGGCGGGCGGCGGAAGACGCTCCCGACCTTCCTCCGGCCCTCTTCCACCGTGGCTGGAGCCTGAGGACGCCAGCGCAGCTGCGGCCGGTTGAGCTCCTGCCCCCGCCTTCCCTCCGGGCTCGTCCACCTCGCCCGGAGAGCCGATAAAGACCAGCGGCGGCGGGCGGCGGAAGACGCTCCCGACCTTCCTCCGGCCCTCTTCCACCGTGGCTGGAGCCTGAGGACGCCAGCGCAGCTGCGGCCGGTTGAGCTCCTGCCCCCGCCTTCCCTCCAGGCTCGTTCACCTTGTCCCAGAGAGCCGATAAAAGACCAGCGGCGGCGGGCGGCGGAAGACGCTCCCGACCTTCCTCCGGCCCTTGCTTGTGAGACTGTGACTGTTATGTTATTATTATTTATTTGCTATGTCATATACTGTATATGTATTGGAATTTATTTTGTAACTTCATATCTTGTAACTTATGATTTGTAACCTTTTTGCAGTGTGATTTTGCTTCATTATACTGTATTGTAACTTTATTTCGTAGTGTGGTTGTGTTTTACTGCACTACTGTATTGCATTGTTGTATTGTATTGTATTAAGTTGAATGACCTCGATTATGTTGTACTCTTTTGATTGTCTTACGTGTGTGGTCTCTGTGAACCGCCCTGAGTCGGTTGCACCGAGTAGGGCGGTATACAAATTGAATAAATGAATGAATGAATGAATGACCCGAGTATAAGTTGAGTCCCATGTTTGGACCTCATTTGGGGGAGCTAAAAAACCCTAAAAAACCCAACTTATACTTGATTATATACGGTATTTATTTTTATAACAATGATTATGCTACCAAACAGTCCAAAACTATATTTCAGTATACACAAGAAAGGGCTAGGGAAAATGAACATGGGGAGCATTCACAATACAATGCATTGGTTAGTATCCTAATTAATTATTTTCTGAGCGTAAAGACCCAGCAACAATAAAATTAGATGATGCTACTTGCAAGCACAGGTTGGGCTTTAATGGAGATCATTACTTAACACAACAGCCTGAGCATCACAACTTCACGCTACAAGGACTCTTCCTCTGACTCTTCCTCTTCCTCCATATCTGAATCCGAATATTGGTGATCATCATGGCAATCAGTCATGAAGACAGTCCTGAGAATATACTGCAGTGGCCTTTCATCTGCCTTCTGCATCACAACATGCAGTCTGGCCAGGTTATCCTGCTATGGTAATAGAGTAGACCCATGATGGCAAACATTGACACTCCAGCTGTTCTTGGACTTCAATTTCCAAAAGCTCAAGTCCCTGTGAATCCACAGCAGTGGGTATATTTCTGCATATAGGCAGTAAACCCATTAATGGGATTCACAGGGACTTGGGCTTCTGGGAATTGAAGTCAAAGAACAACTGGAGTGCCAGTAGTCCCATTTGAGTGGATTCACAGGGAACTGGGCTTCTGGGAATTGAAGCCCAAGAACAGCTGGAGTGCCAAGGTTCACCATCGCTGTGCTATGGTACTCAAGTAGACCATATTGCCAGTTACTCAACGCCGACCTTATCAGGCAGTGGTTAACTAACCTGACAACTGTAAGGACTAACGGCCTTGGGTGGTGAAGTCCACAGGGAAGGGTGATGGTCCCCAAGTGGATTAAATCCCACTTGAATCCCTCTGGATGGAAGGCAGCGGCTTCATCCATCCTGGCCTGGAGCTGATGGTGAGGATTTTGCGTGCCAAAAGGGCCAGAAAGTGCCTCGGGGAACTGGATCAGTGGATTTTTTTTTCTACAGGAATTTATTTGGGTTTTAGAGTCCATCTGAGAATATCTTTCCTTTGCCCTCTCTTCTCCCTAAATTCTTTAGATCCGTGGTAAGTATTTTAACAGGAAGAAATGCATTGTGAAATATCTTTCCTAACCCCCCACCCCACCCCACCCCCAGTTCTTGCTTAAGGCAGGATATCCATCAGCAGAGAAATCACATTTCCTTAGGTTAACGTTTTCAATTCCTTGCCTGTGCCTCCTGCTGATGTTATGCTGCCCATTTAACTTAAATCCATGCCTCACATCAAAATACAGCAGCTTCTCTCTGCCTCTTCCAGAGTCTTTATATGCACTTAGCACTCCTGCTATGCCTCACTGTGAAATCCCAGCATCCCAGAAGCATTTTCTTTTGTCAAACACAGTTCCCTCTCTTTGAATAAATCCATTATTTAGCATGTCAACTTACAATGGTCCAATCGAAATGGTCTTACCCCCGGTAAGCTGCTACTGTAGATCTGACAGGGCTAGGAGGGCAAAGCGTTGACCCAAGGCAACTGAAGACACAGGTGAATACATACAGGCACCGAATGGATGGGAGATTACTTGCGAGGAAACTGACTCAGAATTAGAGTATAGGTCTATTCAGGCATTAGCATCTGTGAATACTCGCCATCCCTGCCAACTGAGCCGTTCGAAAGCAAGAAATGGCAAATAGATAAATAGGGACTGCTTCGGTGAGAAGGTAACTGCGCTCCGTGCACTCCGGTGTCTAGTAATGCCTGCCACATGACCACAGAAACGTCTGCAGAAGCAGACAGCGCTGCCTCTTCGGCTTTGAAACAGAGATGAGCACTGAACCCTAGAGTCGGATATGACTGGCTTTCCAGCAAGGGATACCTTTACCTTTACCTATACTCACCATTGGTAGAGGACTGCTCTCTATCCCTGCCTCCTTTCTCTAACATAAATCCTTCACTACACTTTAAGTAAAGGTCGCCCTTGCTCAAAAGCCAATTGTATCTGACTCTAGGGTTCAGTGCTCACCTCTGTTTCATAGCCAAAGAGACAGTACTGTCTGCGTATGCAGACATTTCTGTGGTCAGCTGGCAGGCATGACTAGACACTGGAGCGCACAGAGCACTGTTTACCTTCCCCACTGAAGTGGTCCCTATTTATCTACTTGCAATGTCTTTGCTTTCAAACTGCTAGGTTGGCAGGAGCTGGGGGAAAGACAGGAGCTCATTCCATCCTGCAATACTCAGGGATCGAACTGCTGACCTGCTGCCTTCCAGGCAATGCCTAAACTACGGCCCCCAATGCCAATTCATCTGGCCCGTGCCACCCTCATCGCTCCTGGAAACGGAAGTAAAACAGGCCTGTACAGGTGCATTTTACTCCCACTTCCAGGAACAATGAGGATGGCATGGGTTCAATGAATTGGCATTGGACCCAGATCTAGCCCACAGGCCATAGTTTCGGCACCCCTGCACTATACTAATAGGATTTTGCCTGACTTTGTAGACCAGCTCCAGTAACACAATATAGTGTCTACAACAGAGGCATTCATTTTTCACTCATGATATGTAGCTATGATTCGTATTTTTAGGAATTGAAATAATCTATTAGTTTGGGAGTTGCACTTAGACTTGAGAGATCTGGGTTCTAATATCTAGCCATGAAAATCAGTAGGTGACCTCAGATCAATTATGCTAGGGTCTCAAGCTTCTTGCAAAGATCAGGTAGGAAAGAGGGCAGAAAGCTATATAAGTAGGAGCATACCAGAGGAAAGGTGGAATATAAACGTAATCCATGGGGGAAATAATAAGAAGAGACATACTAAAGTTAGACCCTAAGTTAGAATATAGCACTGGGGCTCTCACAACAGTTAGTTGCATGTTCCAGGAGAACCTACATAAATGATGTGGGACCTAAATGAAAACATGCCTCTAACAAAGTTGTCCATCTTCTTAAGAATTAATTTTCAGACGTGTAGCATCTCTACTCATCCATGTCCCATTGAGCTATTATGTCTAATTAGCCATGGATGAATCTGTCATCCATGAATTCTTGTAATTCATTTTTAAAACCATCTAAGATCCAGGCGCCAATATTCACAACTTATGACATGAACATTATATATATATATCAAATATGCACTGTACAAAGGAATATTCTCTTCCTTTTGGACTGGATTTAGTGCCAATCAGTCTCATCAATGTGGCATGAAAATGACATAATGCCATATCCAAATCTCATAGAACCGCTGATAAGATTCCATCGTCTAGTGGAATGCTGAGACTTTTGGTCAATGGCTATGGGCAGATGCCACTGGAAACCATCACATTGGGTTCAATGGCCAAGGAGGCAGAAGAGGCACCTTTGCATCATCATCATCATCATCATCATCATCATCATCATCATCATCATCATCATCATCATCATCATCATCATCATCATCATCATCATCATCATCATCATCATCATTATCATTATTATTATTTAGTGTTTAGTTTTATATAGTTTATAAATATATATATTATTTCTCGTTATATGTTGACTCAATGTGCACAAATGCCATATGCTAAATAAATAAATCTCCAAAGCCTGAGAGAAGGAAGCTGAAAATTGTTCTCTCTAGCAAAATTTTTGGGGTCGGTTTATTTCATTTTTGTTGTTGTTTATTAGAGTGCAATTTATTTTGGCCACCTTTCAGTTTTTGTCCATCATCCTCTTTTAAACTCACCCTGTGAGCTCCACATATGCCTCATCTTCGACTCTGCCTTTTCTACCAAGCAACAGATAAGAATAATAATGAAATTACTTCGGAGCTCTGAGCTTTCGCCGTCTGCCCTGCACACAAAAATTACAATTAAGGAGCCAAAGCTTTCGGTTCAGCTTCCCTTCCCTTGACGGCGTTCTGAGAACACAGATCGAAAAATGTTTTCAAGACGCTCACTCCTTATTGTGGTAGTCCAGAAGACAGAGCTAAGCCTTGTCATCATACTCTGAAAATGCCACCTTTGTATTCCTTCTACTACACAGCTGGGATGGAGGGGGAGAGTTGCAATCATGAGGAGTGGGTGGTTGCAAGGGTGTTGGAAGTGTGTTGGAGGACAGGAAGACTCAAAGGCTTGTCCCACACCAATGACGGCCACTTTGCTTCGCTGCTTCCAAGTGGACAATGGTCAGAACTGGGCAGCTGCATGGCTAGGGAGAAGCAGAGTCTCAACAAATAGCCTGTAGTCCAGGAGGGACCTGGAGATGAGAAGGTGGTATCTTGGGAGGTTTCCCTCATGACCATCTTGGCTGGAGGAGATGCCAAGGAAGGGTTGAAGGAAAGCAGCTTTGGCCCTTCCTCATGAAGGTCATAGGAGTTCTCAACCTTTTTAAGTGGGGGGGGCAAGTCACACACCCTCAGATGGCACTTCCTTGTGTGGTAGAGGCGAGGGGGGGCATGAAATGGTGCTGCAGGCCGCATTTGGCCCAAGGGCTGCAGGTTGAGTATCCCTGTCATAAAATCATACAATGACTGAGTTGGAAGGGGACTTATAGCCCATTGAGTCCAACCCCCTGCTCAATGCAGGAATCTGAATCAAAGCAGATCTGAGAGATGGTTATCCCATACTCTCTCAGCCTTAGACTCCTCCTTGGATTGCAGAATAAAATAGTTAATTAATTTGTAACCTAAGCTTGAAGCCTATTTTTTGAGTCTTCTCTATTTATTTGCTGGTTGGGGCAATGGGGGCAATGACTGCATTCAGATGATTTTTACCAGTTCAGAAGGGGCTACAGTGGCTGAGTGGTTAAGAAGCTCACCTTGTTAGCTGGAAGACTAGCAAGGCAGCAGTTCGTGACCTGGGTACTGCATGACGGATTGAGCGCCCATCTCTGTCCCAGCTCATGGGGACATGAAAGGAGAAGCATTCAGGCCTCCCCTGAGCAGAGTTTCTCCAGCAAAAAAAACCTTTTCAACTCAGAATAATTTCTGACATGAAATTATTACCAGTTTAGAAAATTACCATATGCTAAAACTTTGGTAACAGGTGGAGCTTAAAAATTTGGATATTACCCACAAGTGTGTAAAGGACTCATGCTTTGGTGGTATTAGGTCAAGGCATGCTATAGCAGGAAGTCTTTGAAATCCCATAGCTGCAAGGCAATTAAACATCCTGCTAATAGATTAAGGAACTCTCACTTCAAACCATGTCTGGGTCACAGATTCTACTCCAACTTGCTTTATGATAAATCTTCTCTTTTATAACAAAGCATTCTTGAATCTTGTCTATTTATTTCCTGGCTGGGGCGGATCAATGACTGAAGCCCCCAAACTAATGTGAGAAACAATGGAATGCAGTTGAAACAATTAAATATGATTTGACTGCAAAGTGAACTACAAATTTGTGATTGTATTCTGAATGGAAATACATACATTGTGCTACACTGCACTGTCAAACATGAAATTATTACTAAGAAATCATGCCTAGTTTGTGAATTTGAAATGTACATATTTCAATTTACTGTTACTACAACTTGGAGTCTTGCTCTCCTCTGGAATACTTTGGAGGAACCCGAGACATATTCTCAAGATATAGAGACAGAAACTGGCAATTATTCTAGATTTTCCTTTTATCAAAACAAGGACTGTACATGTGTCGGAAATTTTATTTGTGCAAAATACAGCATTGGAGTAAACTCTTTATATATTTAAAGCATCAAAGTCCTTGCCACATAAATTCTCTACCACTAATTCAAACAGGTGGCTGGAAACACCAAAGGTAGCATCATATGCAGATTAAGGTTGCAATCCTGTGCCTCTTTTCTTAGATTCAAGCTTTATCAAGCCCAAGGAAGACTATTTCCTAGCAGACAACTCTAAGACTGACATCCCTAAATACACCAAATATTGCATGGCTTTCATAAGAAGCAGCTTCCAGAAAGTTGTTGCCTGAGCCAATTTAAACTAAGATAATCAGTCAACCTATCAACAACATATGCCATAAGTTCCTCCGAGAAACAGATGTTAATGCTAGAGTTATGTGCCACTTTTAAAGCATGCAATGACAGTTAAGACTCATTTGTTCGGCATATTTTAAACTCAGCGTCCCGTCCCATAACATAGGGAAGTAAGATTCATAAGTACACTTGCTGTGTGTATTAAAACCATTCCTAATGGCGAGAATAACTGAGCAAATATTTAGCATTTCTAAACAATGTTGTCAAGAATTTTAAAGAGTATTGCTGTAATCCTATAAACACTTACCTAGGAGCAATGGGTGCAGTGCAATTTGTTTCAAATAAAGAAGCATAAGCATGTTTTTCTTGATTCATTATGTTACAACAGGCTGGTTATAAAAATCACTGTGATTACCTCTATCTTGAACTTGAAGGAGCTAATTAGAGGATGATGTATTGCCTGTAGAAACTTACTTAAAAGCTTATTCAAAACAGGTGTGTTCAGGTTAATGTACTCCACCTGCACAAACCAAAAGAGAGATGCCCTTCAGCTGTGTTGATCTGTAATCCAAAGGATCACTTCCAACATCAGTTTTAGTTATGGTATTTAAATACTATTTTATACTAACAATATCTCTAACTGTGTCAGATTTCCAGGTAGACTAGCTAAGATACCAGCCTGGTTCACTGTGACTTCCATTCACTTTAAAATTCATCAAAGTCATAATGAAAGTAAACTCTGTGTGACTTACTCATAAGTAAACATACCGAGGATTAAGCATTGAAAGGGATTTGTTGAGAAAGAGAGAGAGAGCTGTTACAAAGTTGAACCTGTCAATTTCCAAAGTTATCTGTAGACACAGAGAGAAACTGTTTCAAGACGTGTCACAAATGGAAGCAATAATAATAATAATAATAATAATAATAATAATAATAATAATAATAATAATAATAATAATAATAATAATAATAATAATAATTGACAACATAAGTCTTTGGCCAGCTTTCGGGGGGGGGGGATAGATTTCAAGACCTTTTTTGTTGTTTCATTGAAAGAAATTTAAGAATATGTATGCCTCTCCTATTGAAGTCAATGGAACTTGAGTCTGGTTCTTAGCTGGATGATTTCCTTTCTACTCCAGGTTTTAACAGTAACAAATTAAAGAGAGAGGCAGATACATACTGAGCGACAGGATCTGGGTCTAAAATAGAGATAGCATGACTTCACTATGTGAAAAAGTGCTTTTATTTCTGGTTCCTCCTCCTCCTTTCCCACTCAATCTATGTACCATCCAGTCCAATGATCCAAATAACTTGACACTTAGCACAATATAATATTTCTGTCTCCTTAATAAAGGCATTGTCTATCAGTGGGTTGTGAAAGGAAATAATAATAACGGATAATCTACATTCTCTATAGGTTTGAATCTGTTTCTTAAAAGGTAACTATATATATATATATATGTCAAATATGTTCCAGCAGCTTTACTAGGAAAGAATTCACTCTACAAAAGGCTTTTTATTCTTCTGCTCTGACAAAATGAAAATGCAAAATCGTATCGTTTGTCACCCAGCCAAAACCCATGGCACACGAGACAAGCTAGGTTAAAATTGAAATCTGTGGTTTATATAGTATCATTTCATGCTGTAATGTGAATATATATAGAAAAATGGCCGAGAACTACATAGGAATGTGATGAGAAATGGTCTGCCACAGTAAGATTAATCCAAGGCTTGTGCTTCCAGTAATACAGTTTCTAGGGGGGGGAACTAGATACCAAAAGTTGTATACTACTAGCTAGATTGCTTCTTCCAGTTGACTAGCTCTCTTGTTGAGAAATGCAAACGGTTTCTAATGTTTGTATGCATATATGCACATGCCTCCCTTCAAAACAATTCCGATGCATGTATTTTTAGCTGCACCTCGCCTTTCATAGTTCAACACACATTCATTGGAAAAGCAAGCTGCATGATAGTACATACAAGCATTTCAGGAGTATATAACAGATCACATTGACAACGGCAGACATTATTTCACTTTGGGCAAGATCACCGTAGAGTCGTAGTGACGAGTCTATCCGCCTTGGCTTTTGCTTCCCCAACACTCAAAGCAGAGGCTGTCCCTAAGTCACACAACTAAGTCCCACAGGTATGCAAAAGAAATACATTATATATTACCAAAACCATAGGACAATACAATCTATTTATAAGGTGCCTCCTTCTTAAAGGACACCTGGTCTGTTTTTCGGCTACAACCTTCGGTCTCAAGAATAAATAATGGAATTCATCCAAACCCTGACGAATAAAGATCTTCAACGTCCCCTAGATAAAGCAGCAAGAACATGCTTTCAGCCTCTCAATTCACTCTGGAGGAAGGAAAGGGGGTTTAACTCTGGCAGGGACCTGTGCTATCACCACGACTTTGACCTTAACAAGTGGAGATTATGGACACCAACACAAAGGCAGAAACTTTGGGGAGAAGACCAGCAGTTTTGCAAATGAAGGAGAAAGGAGCAATGGTAGAAGGCGGTAGGTACAGGGGCCAAACCAGGATATCTACAGGAGTATAGTTTTAGGGAGGCGAGAGCTGAACTTCCATTACAACTAACAAAGTTGTCCGTGTCAGACGATGAACCAGACCAGTTAATTTTACCAGCCACTTGGTTGTGTGGACCTAGTGAGCATCAGCAGTCTTCCTTGAAGGACCATCCCACCTGCTTGGAAACAATGGATGGAGACCTTCCTAGATGACCGCGCCGCCAAGACACAGAACTGGGAAGCCTTGGGGCAGCCAACCCAAGGGGAGGAACTCTCTTGGGTCCAACTAGCCAACAATGACCCCAATGTCATGGGGTGGCGATGGAGGTCCCTTGGGGCAGCCAACCCAAGGGGAGGAACTCTCTTGGGTCCAACTAGCCAACAATGACCCCAATGTCATGGGGTGGCGATGGAGGTCGCCGATGGAGAGGGGGCATCCCAGGCAGCTCCCCCATTGGTCAACACGTCCCTTGCCCCACCCTCTTCCTTCCTCCCATAAAAGGAAAAAAAAGGGGGTGGAGCCTTGCCATTGCCCTTCACCCTGGACTCCCCAAACCCTAAACTCACCATACAGAAGAGGCACTCCGGGTCCCCAGCGGCTTCCTCCTCCGAGCTCCTCGAGGGGCGGGGGCGCGGGCATGGGGCGCGCTCCCGTCCCCACCTTCCCTGAAGGGCGCGCTGTCTGCCTTCCCCGGGGGGGGGGGAAGGTGTGGAAAGTTGTGGCCCCCGCCTTTCAAAACCGAAGTCCTGGCCGCCCCCCTCTATGGGGAGGGGGGGTTAAAAAGAGGCTGTGGGGCAGCTTCTCGCCCTCCCCGTCGGCGCAAGTCCCACCGGGGGCACCTCTTCCGCGGTTCCCTCCGCAAGGGACCTTTGCTCGCAAGGAGCGGCGAGAGAATGGCGAATATAAGGCGCTCCTCTCTGGCTTCCTTGGCTTTCCTCGCCCCCTTCCAAAGCCACGTCCCTTCGCTTGCCCCCCCCCTAGAAACAAATAAATAGAGCCAGGCTGGGCGCAAAGGTCACAGGCGCTGCCCCCCCACACCCAACTCCACTGAGTCCCCCCCCCCAAAAAAAAAAATTGGGGGGGGCGCCAAGGGGTGTCCCAAAAGAAAGAGACCTTGAAGGGCGTGAGGAGAATTGAAAGGGGGGGGACAGAAAGGGGCGTTTTGGGTGGGGGTGGGGGGGAGAGAGAGAGAGAGACGCCTTGCCGCGCTTTCCCCGCCTGACGAGGCTGGCCAAGGCACAGCTGGGGAGGCGAGCGCTCGGCGAGCTCGCGCCTCAGGCGCGCGGAGTCGGGGCGCGCGCGCGCGCGCGCGGCCCCCTTGCCTTTGCCCTCCTCCCCTCCCTTAAGGAAGAAATGAGAGTGAGGAGCGCGAGGGGGGGCCGCGAGACACAGCGGGGGAGCGAGCGCCCCCCTCCCGCGCGCGCGCCCCGCCCCGCCCCTGGCTGCACCTGCTCGTCTCTTCCCCACCTCCCCGCCTTCACAATCACACACCTGGAGGAGCGGAGGAGAGCAAGCGCGCACGCGCACACGCGCGCGCCTTGACACCGTGCCAAGCTTTCTACAGTGGGTCTTTACTCTGCCCCCGAAACCCTGCGGAGGGATGCTGTCCTTCCATTTCTCTCTCTCTCTCTCTTTTCCCCCTCCCTCCCTCCTTCTCTCCTTCTTTCTTTTTCTCTCTCCTTCTTTCTTTCTTATTCTCCTCCTTCCTTCCTTGCTCTCTCTCCTTGCTCTCTCTCTTTCTCCTTCCTTCCTTTCTCTCTCTTCTTTCTTTCTCTCCCTTCTTTCTCTCCTTTCTCCCCATTCTCTCTCGCTCCTTTTTTTCCTTATTCTCTCTCTCTCTCTCTTACTTTCTCCTTCTTTCTTTCTTATTCTCCTTTCTCTCTCCTTCTTTCTTTCTTATTCTCCTCCTTCCTTCCTTCCTCTCTCTCCTTGCTCTCTCTCTTTCTCCTTCCTTCCTTTCTCTCTCTTCTTTCTTTCTCTCCCTTCTTTCTCTCCTTTCTCCCCATTCTCTCTCGCTCCTTTTTTTCCTTATTCTCTCTCTCTCTCTTACTTTCTCCTTCTTTCTTTCTTATTCTCCTTTCTCTCTCCTTCTTTCTTTCTTATTCTCCTCCTTCCTTCCTTCCTCTCTCTCCTTGCTCTCTCTCTTTCTCCTTCCTTCCTTTCTCTCTCTTCTTTCTTTCTCTCCCTTCTTTCTCTCCTTTCTCCCCATTCTCTCTCGCTCCTTTTTTTCCTTATTCTCTCTCTCTCTCTCTTACTTTCTCCTTCTTTCTTTCTTATTCTCCTTTCTCTCTCCTTCTTTCTTTCTTATTCTCCTCCTTCCTTCCTTCCTCTCTCTCCTTGCTCTCTCTCTTTCTCCTTCCTTCCTTTCTCTCTCTTCTTTCTTTCTCTCCCTTCTTTCTCTCCTTTCTCCCCATTCTCTCTCGCTCCTTTTTTTCCTTATTCTCTCTCTCTCTCTCTTACTTTCTCCTTCTTTCTTTCTTATTCTCCTTTCTCTCTCCTTCTTTCTTTCTTATTCTCCTCCTTCCTTCCTTCCTCTCTCTCCTTGCTCTCTCTCTTTCTCCTTCCTTCCTTTCTCTCTCTTCTTTCTTTCTCTCCCTTCTTTCTCTCCTTTCTCCCCATTCTCTCTCGCTCCTTTTTTTCCTTATTCTCTCTCTCTCTCTTACTTTCTTCTACCTCCCTCCCTCTTTCTGCCCCTCTCTCTCCTTGCTCTCTCTCTTTCTCCTTCCTTCCTTTCTCTCTCTTCTTTCTTTCTCTCCCTTCTTTCTCTCCTTTCTCCCCATTCTCTCTCGCTCCTTTTTTTCCTTATTCTCTCTCTCTCTCTTACTTTCTTCTACCTCCCTCCCTCTTTCTGCCCCTCTCTCCTCCTGGCCATACACAGTGTCTCTCTCTCCCCCCCCCCCCTTGAATCTGGCGCGGAAAGCCAAGAGAGGAAGGTAGAGGGAAGTGTGGAGGATGCTGAAATCGGACACAGCCACAGACCCACCCATCCTCAAGGGAGGCTGATCCGACGGGGAAAGGCGACCCACGCCTCCTCCGTCCCCAGTGGCAAAAGGGGGGGGGGAGGATCAAGAGGGAAGTGGGACCGCGGAGTGCCCCCCCCTCGCGCGCTAGGAGAGAGGGGTGACCTTCAAGAGGAGGGTGTACTTGGAGGGGGGGGCAGAGAGGGAGGACAGCCCCGCCACCTCGGGAGCGGAACAGCGGATGGAAGGAGCCCGAGATCGCGGAGGGAGGGAACGGGGGTGGGTCTTACCCAACTCAGTGGAGAGGGGGGGTTATAAATGTTTGCGCTCTTGTCCCCCACCCCCCTGATGCCAGCACGACCCGACGGCTTTACTCCCGAGGAAGTGTGTAAAGGCCAGGAGCAAGTCTCTCCTCTCCCTCCCTTATTTATTGCATTTTTTATGCCGCCCATCTGGGATGTTTCCCATAAAATAAAGAAAACGACACAATGGGACAAACAACAAAAATAAAACAAGCACCAGATTAAATACCTGCAAATGAGTTTTTAAAAACGTCTCTTCTGTTAAGAATAACCATAAAGCATCCCTTTGGTTTTCTTTACACACACACAGACACACACCTGCCCGACAACACGCATCGCACCTGCGCGCCTGGGACAGATGGCTTTTGGGGTGGAGAAATATTCCCACCCGCCATCTCCAAAAAGTGCAGATCTGGTCTGGAAGTAGCGGAGAAAATGGATCGTAAGCCACGCGCTTTCCTTGCGATCCTGGAAGCACTTAATTCGGGAAGGGGGGTCGCGCAAAGTCGCCCCCAACCCTTTCATGGTCCGCCAGCGATGCTCCACCGTCCTAATAACCTCGGTCGAAAGAAAGGGATATAAGTATATCTAAAGCAAACATCTTCTAGCCACTAAAGAGCAGATGCTCTTGCCAAAAACCGGGTCTTAACTTCTGGCCAGGTGTCCTTGGCCTTGGGTTGCAAACCCAAACTCCGTGGCATAGGTCACCCTTGCTCGAAAGCCTGTCGAATCCGACTCTAGGGTGCAGTGCTCATCTCTGTTTATAGCTAGGCGTTTGTGTGGAGGTGTGGCAGGCATGACTAGACACCGGAGCGCACGGAAAGCATGTTTACCTTCCCACCCAAGTGGTCCCTGTTTATCTACTTGAAATTTCTTGCTTTCAAGCTGCTAGGTTGGCAGGAGCTGGGACAGAGATGGGAGCTCACTCTGTCATGCGGTACCCGGGAATCGAACTCCGATCTTCCAGTCAGCGAGTTCAGCGTCTTAACCACTTGAGCCACCGCGGTCCCAGGATCTGAAAGCTTTTCACGTCTATAGAAACAGGAGTATTTTCATCCTTCCTTCCTGTTCTGCTTCTTTAAATACCGTCTTGGTGAAGACAAGCATTCTAGAATGTCAGATGAGACCCTTTTCATCTTGACAGCGTTCACACGTGCACAGAACTAGCAACGGAGAAATTTTGTTAATCATGTCAGAAGCACACAGCGGTGCTTTCTGTGTTGAAAGGATTATTGCTGGATCAACTCCAGCAATAATGAGGCTCCTTTCATGTCCCCAAGATCTTTTCCCACCAAAGTGGTCCCTCTTTATTTACTTGCAATTTCTTGCTTTCCAACTGCTAGGTTGGCGGGAGCAGGCACTGAGACAGGCACTCAGGTCTTGACAACTTTCCAGGCAACAAGGCAGACATCTTAAGCACTGAGCCACCACAGTCCCCCAAGGGAGAAGTTTGGAGGCACTTTGTCAGTGTGGCTGAAAGGGACAGACACTTGAATTAATGTTTTGAGCTTTTGGGGGTTGGGGTTGGGGAGGAGTTGGAAAACAGTCACTAAATGCAGCCAGGATCTTTTGCAACATGAAGAGGGGCTCAGTTGGTGCTTTATTATGGGGGGGGGGGGATTGCTTTTTTCCAAGGCCAGGACAGGAAGGAAGGAAAAGAGGAAGGGAGGAAAAGAATGAAAAATTGATGTCCCTTTGGAGGAAACTTGAGAGGAGAAAACCTAATGGAGCTTGCTTTGAAAATAAGATGCGGTGGAATCTCACTAGAATCTCACAGGAGCCATAAGTTGGACTTCTAGAAAGGCAGAATAGATGAAATAGGCAGACGAAGAAGCCGTGAAGCATAAATACAAATGGATGGATAATTCTGAAATTTTCTTAGAACTTTCCATGATTCCCAGATGGGTCTCCTTTTGCTTCAGAAATTATACTTGACACTTTTTGCTGTAAATATTTGGGTACCAAAGTAGATTGTTATCATTAAAATAAAACGACCTAGAGATTCAAGTAGCGCTAGCCTTGAAGGAGGATAACCGCCTGGCTCCTTTAGGGAAGACTAGATCCCTTGTGAGATCAATTTATTAAAGGCTTTTGTCCATATCATGTAACCCATTTTACCTGTGAGGCTTCCCTCTTTGGCTTCCCAAAAGGCCATCTCTTTTCATTTGTAAACATAATACCTGGGGCTCTCTGATTACTAATTTCTGAAAGGTTCCTGGGAGTCCTTTGGAAAAAATAATAATCTGAAGAGCAAGATTAATATTGCACGGCTATATAATAATGACATCCACAGAAGTTGACATCCAAGGAATTTGTGCCTTTCTCACTGTTCCAGTCTTCTGTTTTCAAAATTCCTAACCAAAAGGAAGCACACAGCTATGCTAGTAAAGGTAAAGGTCGTCCTTGCTCAAAAGCCAGTCGTATCCAACTCTAGGGTTCAGTGCTCCATGCTGTTTACAGCCAAAGAGGCATCACTGTCTGCATCTGCAGATGTTTCTGTGGACATGTGCCTAGACACTGGAGTGCATGGAACGCTGTGTACTGTCCCACTGAAGTGGTCCCTATTTATCTACTGGCAATTTTTTGGTTTCAGACTACTAGGTTGGCAGGAGCTGGGACAGAAACAGGAGCTCATTCCATCATGCAGTATTCGGGTATTGAACTTCAACCTTCCAGTCTTCAAGTTTTGTGTCTTATCCACTTGAGCCACCGCAGTCCCTCAAAGCTATGCCACAGCTTTGCAAATCATACGTGTTATTATTTCAGCTCTTCTCCTGCACATATACATGGAGATAAGTACCGCCCCCTAGAGTCAGAGATGACTGGCATTCGACAAAGGGAGATCTTGACCTATTAGTGAGGTATCTGCTTTGGGCTTTAATGTCAATCTAACAGGAACCTTCCAATCTTCTCAAATTCCATTCCAGGCATATTCAGCACCATGGATAGCTCATTTCAATTCTACACTGAAAGCAATCAAAACAATCACACTTCTATACTTCCCTATAGCCATATCAGGTATAAACCCACTAACTGGGAGGCAGCAGCCTTAGATTGCCCACTTGGACACCAAAACATCTCTGCTGCTACCAATGGCTTCAAAGAAGAATGCTGCAGACATGAAGAGGCTAAGCGACAAGCATGGAAGCTTCATCAAACTCAACCACGCCCTCCACCATCTATTCAATGGAATGTGTGTGGTCACATGTTTCATGCTGGGCTTATTGAGTCACCAGAGACACATCCATCCACAGAGAAGATTATTCAGGAAAAATGTATGCTCAGATTCAAGTTTTGTTGTTCAGTCGCACAGTCGATTCCGACCCTTTGCGACCCCATGGACCACTGTCCGCCAGGCACCTCTGTCCTCCACCATCCTCCTCAACTCACTCAGCTCTGTGCCCATTGTGTCTACAGTACCATCTAGCCATCTCATTTTTGGCCACCCCCTTCTTCTTTTGCCCTCCACTCTTCCCAGCATCAAGGCTTTCTCAAGTGAATCCTCTCTTCTCATTTGATGTCTAAAGTACTTTAGCTTCATCTTTACTATTTGACCTTCTAAGGAGCAGTCAGGGTTGATTTCTTCTAAGATTGACCTATTTGTTCTCCTCGCTGTGCAGGGGACTCTCAAAACTCTCCTCCAACACCACATCTCAAAGGCATCTATTCTTCTGCACTCAGCTTTCCTAATGGTCCAGCTCTCACAACCATACATTGCCACCGGAATTCAAGTAGCAGCAGACAATGACATTTAGCACCATGGATAGCTCATTTCAATTTTACACTGAAACCAATCAAAGCAATAAGGTATATACCACCCCATCACATTTAGTGCACTCTCTGGGCAGTTCACAAGTTAATTAGCATTTTGCCCCAAACATGCTGGGTACTCATTTTATCACCCTTGGAAGGATGGAAGGCTGAGTCAACTTTGAACCCTGGTCAGGATTCAACTTCCAAACTTTTGGTTTCAGGACAGCAGTTTACCTGCTGCATTACCAGGGCTCCTAATGGATCGCTCATTTCAATTTCACACTGAAACTCACAGCTAGTTTCCTGGCCCCATAAAAATCAAAGTTGCCAACCACTAGTAGGATGCTATTAAAGAACCACTCGCAGTGTCTTCCACCAAAGACAATATCAGTGCTTCTTCCAACTCCACCATTGTGTTCTAACGCCTTTCTTCAGCCTTCCTCCTGGTTTTACACGCATGCATCCAAAGGCTGCTAAGGATATCATGGGTTGGCCATGGAACTAATGTAAAAGTGTTGCACCAGATGAGAACTATTTAAGACTATTAAGCAAAGAAAACTCCAATACCTTGGCCATATCACGAGGAACAACATAAAATATAGAATATTCCAACTCGCTCTGCAAGGAAAGATCCCTGGGATGTGAGGCAGCCCTGGATGTAGATGGGCTTCATGGCTGAAGAACTTGAGAGACTAGTGGGGAAGGTCCTTGGAAGACACTGGAGTTAAGAACAGGAAGACTATCACCATGATGATAGCCAATATACAGAACGGATACGGCACTGGAAGAAGAAGCATCTAAATTACTTTTGCCACTGATGAGCAGATTCTGTGGGCTGATGTCAGCTGAGTATTTAGTTTAGTTTTTGGAAAGAGGTAAAGCTGACAATTCTCTTCATCTTACAAGACAGCCAATCACCTAAATAATACACATGCTTAGAAATTAAGGGTTTATTATTGTCTAAATGCAGAATCATAACTTCTCCAATGTTAACAGAGCATCAAACCAAAAGAAGGATATACGTCCTAAAGTACGTGGTGCTTTCACTAACTCTTGCTACGGACACATCACAACTGAAATGCAGTTGAGCATAGAAAGGGGTGTTATGTTCGCCTTTTGGCAGAAAGACAGCTTTGTGGACCTGTCATTCAACACCTTAAATACAACATAGTCTTTGCACAACCGTGCTGCTAAACCTGTGCTCCTTCTAGAATCTTTGAAATGCAGAAAGGGAAGAAGAGAGATGACAATTCAATGGAGAAAGTATGGCACAGCTTACCAGGAGGATTACAAGCTCTTAGCCCTGTTTGCTCAGTCCATTGATTAAGTGCCAGCATAACACAGGACTGCTTGGAGAATTGGTTTTGGAATGTGGAGATATGAATTGAAATCCATCCCTCAATCACAAATGGAGTGGATGACCTTGAGCATGTTGCTACATCATCTAAGACTGTGATGGCGAACCTTGGCACTCCTGCTGTTCTTGATCCTCAATTCCCAGAAGCCCAAGTCTCTGTGAATCCACACGAATGGGTTTACGCACAGTGAACCATTCATGTGGATTCACAGAGACTTGGGCTTCTGGGAACTGAAGATTAAGAACAGCTGGAGTGCCAGAGTTTGCCATCACCGATCTAAGAGCTTAAAGTACATTCCATGTTAAAACATGATGTGCAATTCAAGACTGCTTTAGCTATAAAACTCAAATAAACAAGACCATCACCAGTGGCGTAGCATGGGTTTCAGCCGCCTCGGGCATAAGCCAAATTTGCCACCCCCTGGGCGCGGCCCAAGATGCTGGTGCCCGTCCCCGCAGCTGACTCTAGGGCTTCTGGGAATTGAAGTCTAAGAACACCCATATGTTCAAAAAGTGCCACCCAGGGTGAGTGGCCCCCTGCCCCCCCACGCTACTCCAATGACCATCACCAAACTGATCAAAACAATCACCAATGGATAGTTAAATTGCCGAGTCTCAAGGCACCAGCTGAAGGCTCAAGGAATTAAGTTATCATTTGTTGTTGTTCAGCCACACAGTTGAATCCAACCCTTTGCGACCGCATGGACCACCGCATGCCAGGCACCCCTGTCCTCCACCATCCTCCTCAGCCTGCTCATCTCTACACCCATGGTGTCAACAATGCCATATAGCCATCTCATCCTCTGCTGCCCCCTTTTCCTTTTGCCTTCATTCTTTCCCAGCATCAAGGCCTCTCTTCTCATTTGGTGGCCAAAGTACTTTAGCTTCATCTTCAATATTTGTCCTTCCAAGGAACAGTCAGGGTTGATTTCCTTTAGGATTGACTGATTTGATCTCTTTGCAGTCCAGGGGACTCTCAAGAGTCTCCTCCAGCACCACATCTCAAAGGTGTCTATTCTTTTGCACTCAGCATTCCTTGGGGTCCTGCTCTCACAACCATACTTTACTACTGGGAACACCATTGCTTTGACTATGCGAACTTTTGATGGTAGGGCAATGTCTCTACTTTTCATTATGTTCCGTAGGTTTCTCATAGCTGCCTCCCAAGAATTAGTCGTCTTTTTATTTCATGGCTACAGTCTCCATCTGCAGTGATCTTGGATACTAAGAAGTTGTAGACTTACAGAAAGTTGAATCTCAGAGTGGATCAAGCTGAATGAGCAGAAATGTCAATATTTGGCCATATGAGAGATGATGCTGAAACTTGAACAACCATCTCCTCAATTTTGGAGTAATGTCCCACCAACATTGGAATTTGTTTTTCAAAAAAATATATGTATAACATACCAAAGATATACAATAACTTTTGTAATCCTCAAAGCATAGGGAGAAAATCTTTGACACTTGTTATTCTCATGGCTCCCCAGGTGGCTTAGTGGTTAAGATGCTGATCTTGGAGACTGGAAGGTTGGGTTTCAATACTCATGGGCTGCACTTGGGGACATGAAAGGTGCCTCATTCAGGCGTCCCCTGAGAGGAGTTTCTCTAGCAAAAATCCATTCAACCCAGAGTAATCTCTGACATGAACTTGTTATTACTGGTGAGAATGAGATGAATGGAAAATTAGTTGGCTATGAGCTATGATATTTAAAGACAGTTTCTGTTTTCAAAACCTTGAGCTGGCTTGCTCAGCTTAAATGTCCACAGCAAAGCTCTCGGGACTTGATGGATGCAGTGAGATTCTTATGGTCTTTTTTAGAAACTGATGAAATTCCTGATCTCAGAAAGTCCTTGGTCTGGGGGCAAAGGAGCATTTAAACATATATGTATGTGTGTGTATATATATACTGTTGGCTGGTTCATGCCAGTAGGGGAAAAGCAAGTTTATCTCTGAAGATCTCATGTTGCACAGTCTAATCCACCCTCAGGGGCCTGAAGCAAAAAGGGTTTGATCTTCTCATTTAGACATCAAAACAGTTAATTAAAGATTATGTGAAAATGCTGAAGAGTTCATGGTGAGCCACTCACAGCTGCTGATTAAGAGACCCCTTCGTCACACGGAGAGGTGTGTTGTTAATTGCCAGGAGAGTTACAAGAGCTTTTTTTTTTAAAAAAAAAGCCACTAACAGACATCTTTTTGAACACAAAGAAACAGGTAAACAAGTTAATATGCATGGCAAAGGGTTGGCGCAGAATATTGGGTGGATTCATTACAACAATTCATGGCCGCTGGTTTTATCGGTCCCAAAAGACACCTCACTAAGTCCTTTGGTTTTTTTGTGGAGAATAGATCGTGTGGAAAGATTTGCAGTGGAAATCTCCTAGTTCAGCCATGGCCAACCTTGGCCCTCCCAGATGTTCTTGAACTTCAATTCCCAGAAGCCTTGATCAGCAGGAGTGCCGACTTGGGCTTCTGGGAATTGAAGTCCAAGAACACCCAGAGTCCCAAGGTTCACCATCACTGTCCTAGTTCTTCCTTTTTTCATATTTGAAAGAGATCTTTAGTATCCACCTTGGCCTGGACATATCCTTGGGTCATCACCCATCAGGCACCTGAATTTGGGTGTGTGTGTGTGTGTGTGTGTGTGTGTGTGTGTGTGTGTGTGTGTGTGTGTGTGTGTGTGTGTGTGTGTGTGTGTGTGCTGCCATGTTGTCTCTGACTTAGAGTAAACATATAGACTGCTAGAACAGCCTGCTCAACTCTTGCAAACTCAAGGCTGTGCCTTCCTTTAATGAGCCAATCCATCTCACATTTCATCTTCTGCTTTTCCTGCTGCTTTCAATTTTTCCTAGCATGATTAGCTTTTCTAGTGACTTTTGTTCTTCTCATCATGATGTGCCCAAAATATCATAACCTCATGTTTTGGTCCAGGGTACTATTCTGATTTCCATAAATACCTGGATCATGTCTGGCCAGATTATCCTGCTATGGTAGTAGAGTAGACCCGTGATGGCGAACCTTGGCACTCCAGATGTTCTTGGATTTCAATTCCCAGAAGCCCAAGCCCCCTGTGAATCCACAAGGTTCACCATCACGGGAGTAGTCCATACTGCCAGCAACTCAACGCCAATCATTGGACAGCGGAGGGGCTGCATTGGCTCAGTGGTTAAGAAGCTTGCCTAGTTAGCTGGAAGGCTGGCAAGTCAGCAGTTTGAAACCTGGGTACTACATGATAGATTGAGTGCCTGTCTCTGCCACAGCTCTTGGAGACGTGGAAGGAGCCTCATTTGAGCGTTCCTGTGTGGAGTTTCTTCCCCAAAAGATCATGAAGTTGTTATTATTATCAGACAGTGGTTAACTAACCTGATAACCCTAAGGACAAGCAGCCTTGGGTGATGAAGTCCACAGTTAAGGGTGATGGTCCCTAAATGGATTGAATGGATCCACTTGAATCCATCTTAATGGATGTCCAAAGTGTCATCAATCCTGGCCTGGAGCTGAGGAGGACTTTGTATGCCAAAAGGCCTCAGGGCCAGAAAGTGACTCAAAGGGAACTGATCAATGGTAAGCACGCTGAGATGCAGAAGGCAAATGGAAGAGTACTGCATTGTTCCCAGGACAATCTTCATGGCTGATCACTATGAGGATAGCCAATATTTGGAATCAGATATGGCATTTGAAGAAGAGTTATTTGGATACGGCTGTAGGTTGAGAACCCCTGCCCTAAAGCACTTTGGGACATTTGTGGCAGATGAATCTGCTGCTAAAAAGATGGTGTTTAGATTAGTTAAGTTCCTTTTTATAAGGTTTTTCTCCCCATTTTTTCTCTGCCTCTCTTTGCTTTTGAATTTTGAAAGCAAAGAACTTGAATGCTGGAAAAGAAAAGGCATGTGAGGGAAAGTGAAACCGACAGGTTGTGCCATTAAGCCCCAAGGCATAAAAAGTCTGGTTCTGGATTTTGATTCATGAATATCTATTTCTATATTGAAGTAATGCTTCCTGTCTCTTTTCTCCTGCCAAGCTCCTCACAGGTATGGCAGGCAGATAGGAAACAGTTCTCTCCATGCTGAAAATATCTATATTTATTAAATCTACCCAGTGCACATGGGTAAGAATTCCATATTAGTATTGTTTAAAAAAGAGAGAGAATTTAACAAAATATTGAAATCACATGGACAGATCCAACTGGAAAGGTTTTGGGGAAAACAATTAATATTGAAAGCAAGTAAAATTGACAAACTATCCTTAATTCTCTCTGCCAGTGGACTGGAAAAATAAAGCCACATATTAAATCAGGAGTTCTCAACCTTATTAAGCCAGGGGCCAGGTCACGTTATCTCAGACAACTTCAGGGGCCAGATGGCCATTTTGCCTTTACTCCACCACATAGCACTTCCTGGTGTGATGGAGGCAGTGGGGGGCACATGAAATGGTGTCAGGGGCCACAGGTTGAGAATCCCTATATTAAATGCAAGCTCAAATCGACCTGGTCAATTATCGTATGTGGGGTTAAGAATATCTTTCCTCTTCCTTTTGGCAGATCCTGTCTTGATACTATTTCAAGTCTTTTTCGTTCGATAGCCTGGGGTTTAACGCTACAAGGAAAATACTGGATGTCCCCCACCCGCTTCCATCTAAATTTATCAAATTTGCATAGAGCCCTGAAGCCAATGTAAATATATTTTCCACTTGGTGGAGAGAAGGCCAGTTCAGTACAGAAGTGACGAGAGCATATTCAACTTCCGGTAAGGAAAAATTCAGTCTTAAATGCAAGTGAAATACATTTTTGGAATTGCTGTTGCATTATTGCGTTCGTTAAGAGAACACCTTCAGGAATATTACCTTTGGATGTAGGTCTTTTGACCACACACACACATACACACGCACAAATATATTTAGCTCTATTTGTCGCATGATGTCCTACAACTCAAGATGGTGCTTCAAATAGAATACCGCCAGGAACATCAAAATCCAGGTAGCCTCGAGCATTAGAAACTTATGTAAAAACAGCAAAATCCCGATGAAATGGACAAAAACATTGAATTTAAAGATGACTGTTCAAGCATGCCAACACAGCAGCAAGTTCTAGATTTGAGGAGGTTGCTTCCACATTTCTTCCTCCAAAATATACCCCTGCTGAAAATATTTTTTGCCCTGCATGTTTTATTTGTTTATTTATTTTGTATTGCCGCCCTCTCACCTGGGCAACTCTGGGTGGCTCACAAGGAAAACATTGCATTACAATAAAATTCCAAGCCATTAAAACTATTAAAATAGTTAAAATTGAGAGTTAGAATTGCCCTGCATGTTTGTTTGTTTGTTTGTTTGTTTGTTTGTTTGTTTGTTTGGTTGGTTGGTTGGTTGGTTGGTTGGTTGGTTGGTTGGTTGGTTGGTTGGTTGGTTGGTTGGTTCTTTGGTTGCTTGGTTGGTTGCATGATTGCTTGGTTGGTTGGTTGGTTGCTTGCATGGTTGCTTTGTTGCTTGTTTTGGACGACTCTGGATGGCTCATAAGTATGAAAACATCATATTACAATAAAATCCCAAACCATTAAAACTATGAAAATATTTAAAAATAGAGAGTTAGAGACCTGGCCTGTGTGTCAATAGTTCTAGGTTCAAATCCAACGGGTGGAATAGGCCCAAGATCCTAGAATGAAAGATGGCTTATAAGTAAAATAAATTAGAGGATGTCCCTGATGAGCTTTAATGGCTGAGAAACCACATGTTTTTCTCAAAGATCTCTTTGTCTTGCAGAGAAATCCGGTTTCCTGGAAGCTTCCAAGACAGCGAGTCTACTTGTTTTAGACAAAAATCACTAATGAAAGCTTGTTTTAGAGGAAAATCACTAATGAGAGTTTCTTTACTTGAAGAATAGTCATGGAATTTGCCTGGCTCTACACCCAAGTAGCCAACGTGGCCATCCCTTGGACCACCTGGGCTTCCTAAGTTGTCTACAAGCTTTCTTTCTTTGCAAAAACACTCCCAATAAGTCACCAATATCCCTTAAGGTCCTGGAGCAAAATAAATATGACAGCAGCCATGGCAATGCTAAATAGAGCGTTCACTTCCCGCTGAGAATTTCTGAAGTATAGAGAGCAGGGCAGAGCTGCGTCCTTGAGGCATTTTTTAAGGATATTGTTTTCCTTTTCCAACTTTGAAACATCTCGTGTATGGGACAAATAGGTGAAGGTGCCATCAGTATCTTAACAGCCCTGCAGGTGATCTCTAATGGTCCTACTCAATTCACGTGGAAGACAGACGACAACCTGTGCTTCAGATGAAAGCATCCTTCAATGAATGCATAGCAAACAAAGCAAAATATTCAGATTCTGTACTAAGACTGTGCAGTGGTAACTTGTTCCGACAATCTCTGGAGTGAGATAGAGCATTTGCTTCAATGCTTATGGCCATAAAGGTCTTGCTCTTTATACGCAAAGCCTTACAAATCTCTTTTTGGGGCATGAGCAATACTTAACGTCCAGGACCTGGGTAATGTAATATATGCCAAGCATGCCCAAACTACAGCCCACAGGCCAGATATGGCCCCCGAAAGCATTCCATCAGGCCTGTGACACCCTTGCCAAACCAGGAAGTAAATATGGATGCTTCTGCACATACATGAAAAGCGGGGATTTTATTTCCTGGTTTGGTGTGGGTGCTTATGCAAAGTAAAATGGCCACTTTTGCACATGCACAGTAGCATCCGTGCCAAAGTAGGAAGATAAATGGCCACTTTCATGCATGTGCAGAAGCATCTGCACCAAACGAGGAAGTGAAATGGCCACTTTTGCACGTGCATAGAAGTGTCCATGCCAATCCTGGAAGTAAAATGGTCACCCAGGGTTATCATGAGAAAGGGTCTGCAGTAGCTCAGTGGTTAAGAAGCTCTCCTTGTTAGTTGGAAGGCCGGCAAGCTGGCAGTTCGAGACCTGAGTTCTGCATGATGGATTGAGCGCCCATCTCTGTCCCAGCTCCTGCCAACCTAGCAGACTAAAAGCAAGAAATTGCAAGTAGATCAATAGGGACTACTTGGGTGGGAAAAGATCTTGTGGACATGAAAGGAGCTTCATCCCTTGAGAGGAGTTTCTCCAGAAAAAAAAAATCCTTTCAACCCAGAATAATTTCTGACATAAAATTCTTATTATTAGCATGAGAAACATGACCAGAGGTATACTCAATTGCAAGATATATTGCTAATTAGTCTGAAGGCAAACACAAGTATTTGCTGGTACAAAGATATGATATAGCATTCTGTCATTATCAAAAACTTCAAATAGCTCCCTAAAGCACAACTTTGGGCCATCCATCTAAAGGAAGGGTTCCACTGCCATTTCACCTGACGGGCCAAGCAAGTCCAAGGTAGAGATCACTCCAAGCTCTGTTACTTAAGATGCAAATTGGTTACTTGTTAATTACTCCTCCTAGTAGCATTAATCACATTGTAAACAAGGCAAATGTCCCCCACACATCTTGTTTTAAAAGCAGATGCTGACCTTTTTAGGAAATTCCCTACTGCCACGTTTGATGGCATGCCAAGCGCATGCAGGTGTGCCATGGAAGCATGAGCACGGGAGGCTGGCTTGCAAACCGACCTGCTCTTCTGGAAGTCTTCCAAGGCCAGTGATGGTGAACCTTGGCACTCCAGGTGTTCTTGGACTTCAATTCCCAGAAGCCCATGTCAGCATTCCTGTTGGCCAGGGCTTTGGGGAATTGAAGTCCAAGAACATCTGGACAGCCAAGTTTGAGACTAGGACAGTGATGGCCACCCTTGACACTCCGGGTGTTCTTGGACTTCAATTATCAGAAGCCCAAGTCAGCACTCCTGCTGATCAGGGCTTCTGGGAATTGATGTCCAAGAACATCTGGAGTGCCAAGGTTCGCCATCACTGTCCTAGGCTGATGGTTGTCTTGTTAATATAGTGATCACTCCATGTCCACTTTGCTTTAGGACAACTTGTGACTCCACCCCAAAATTTCGGAAGCTCAGCAGGTGAATTTCAGGGAGATTTTGTCCACCTTTGGAAGAGTTAATGCTCTTTTAGGTGGAGTGATGGAGCTTTCTCTGCCCCAGCAACCTCCCTGTGGAATGAGTTGCCAACTGAAATTAGAGCTTTTCTGTCATTGCTGGCATTCAGAAAAATCAATGAAGACCTACTTGTTCCAACAGGCTTTCCTCCTGAATCTTTTTGATTTGTGGAAACTAATTTGGGACAGATAAAGATGTCGATCACAGGTTAAATATGAGTCAACAGTGTGACATGGCTGCAAAAAATGAGAGGCCAACACTGTTTTAGACTGCATTAACAAAAATATAGTCTCCAAACTCAATAGGTATTATAACACACACACACACACATTCTGTACTAGTTAGACCACATCTAGAGTCCTGTGTCCAATTCTGGGCACCACACTTTAATAAAGATGCAAACAAATTAGTGCAGGTGCAGAGAAGGGTAACAAGGATGATCAGAGGAATGTAAATTGAGTCCTGTGAGGAAAGACTGGATGTGTTTAGCCTTGAGAAAAGGCGAGCGAGAGGGGATAGGATGATGACAGCACTCTTCAAATACCTGAAAGATAGTCACAAAGAGGAAGGGGAGGGTCTGTTCTCCATCACCCCAGAGTGAAGGGCACATAATAACAGACGCAAACTATAGGAAGCCAAATATAGAGAGAATATTAGGGGAAACTTCTCAGTGGTTAGAGTAGTAAGACAGCGGCTGGAGGCCTTCAAGAGAGAATTGGACATCCGTTTGTCAGATCTGTTATGATTTAGATCCCTGCCGTGAGAAAAGTGTAGGACCGATGGCCTAAAAGGCCCCTTCCGACTCAGTGATTCTGTGATTCTAAGATGTCTGTGTTGTTTTGTTTTGTTTTAAATTCAGAAATCCAGCCTAGCCTTGTAAATCCGTATGTAGGTGAAAACAACAGAGATAAATCTGTCGTTCAGGCAGAAAGTTTTGAATCACTGTGCATAAACCGGGGGTGCCCAAACTACGGCCTGTGGGCCAGATCCAGACCCCAACACCAATTCATCCGGCTCACACCGCCCTTGCCACTCCTGGAAGAAGAAGCATGGGCGCATTTTACTTCCACTTCCAGGACCATCCAGCATGGTGTGGGCCAAATGAACTGGTGTTGGGGGCTGGATCCAGCCCACAAACCATAGTTTGGCCACCTCTGGCATAAACAGATGTTTATAGTCCTGAGCTATGGCTGCTACTTCTTTCATTCCACTAGCTCAGAGGTTCTCAACCTTTTAAAGCTCGTGGCTGGATCATGCCCCTCAGACTGTTGGCGGGCCGGAATGGTGTCCCCCCCACTCCACGACTGCTGCTTCCAACACTCACCCACACACCACCAGTCTGGACTGCAAACACTCCCCCCCCCAACCCGCCGATGCCACTGCTTCCCTGCATACTGGCCTGCCATGGATAAAAGAAGGTGGTGTTCCTGCCTCTCCTTGCCTGTGCTCAGCCGGATCAGCACCCAGGAGGGCCATGAGTAGCCATGGGTGTCTTCAGCTTCCGACGCCATCACCATCGTCCTTTCCCCCTCCACCTGGTTTGGTGTGTCCCTAACACTGATCCGTAGCAGGGCGGATGTTGTAAGAAGAGTTACAACATCTGCCCTGCTACAGGTCAGCATTAGGGTCACACCAAACCAGGCGGAGGGGAAAAGGACGGCGGCGATGGCAGTGGAAGCTGAAGAAACCCATGGTAACTCTTCAATTTTTGGAATAGTAGCCGTGTTAGTAGCCGTGTTAGTCTGTGGTTCAGTCATATCAGAAAACAAAACAAAACAAAATTAAAAAAACACTGTAGCACTTTAAAGACTAACTGCTATATAGTAACTCTTCTTACAACTTCCGCTCTGTTATGGAACTGTGTTAGGGACATGCCAAGCCAAGTGGAGGGGAAAAGGATGGTGACAACAGTGAGGACAGTGGTGGGCATGGGAGTGAGGGCATGGGCTGGATGGAGTGTTGCCATTGGCCGGATCTATATATATATAACAAATTTTTCAGAGAGTGGAAATGACAAATTCATCCCTGAAACCGAGAGATAAACTATACCGTTAAAACTGTAAAGTGTTTTGAGAAGAACAAATATCAGCTTTGCAATGAACTAGAATGTTTGGGATAAAATTGCAAACTAAGTTCATTTTAAAATGCAAAATGTCTGTCTTGCACAAGTTAGTTGTGGGTGGTGATAATTCTCAGTTCAAAGATGAACTGGGACCAACTACAGTGCAAAATTCCAATTTCTTCTTCTGTGCAAATTACCTATGGAGCTAGGCAAAGTAAGCACTTTCTTTTTGCTTGGTAAATGAGACTACCAAAATATTGTTTATGTTTCGCTCTCTTGGAAATATTTTTGTGTGTGTCCTTCATGGGCAATTTCTATAAAATGTGCAAATGTGGGAAAATGTTGGAATGGTCACTTTCTTCCATGGGAAAGTATTCATTCGTTCGTTCATTCATTCATTCATTCATTCAAGTAAACTTTTATGCCGCCCTCTTCAAAAAGACCCAGGGTGGCTAACACAACTCTCAACACCTGAAACACAATAAAAACATAATATAAAATCAAGATTAAAAGATTAATTTTTTTAAAAAAAGTAAAGGTAGAAGCATTAGATAGGTTGCTTGTGTCTTGTGATCCATCAATCATTACTTTGTATTTACTATTTGTCTATTGTTTGATACTAATTGCTCCAAAAACACGTGTTGTTGTTGTTGTTTAGCAAAGTACAACATCCGCCCTGCTATGGCATCAACAACATCCCTGCTGTAAGTTTTATGACATTGCTCAAGGAAAACTCTACCATTTATTATTCTGCCCAAAATGCAAAGGTTAAATGTTATTAATTAACACAGCCACACACTTCGCTGGAGCTAAATGGGCGCTCTTAAATGGTCCTTTGATTGAGAACTGACGGCTCATTAATCTTAAAAACTTAGCAACTCGTGAACATCGCTCTAGTCAAATAGAAGTATGACTGACATTATAGGGAACACAGTTTGCTCCCTGCAGGTAGGGATTCGCACATCAGAATCGTTCTAAAAATTGTCTAGTGACTCCTCAAATGCAATAAGACAAGCAAAACAGGGTTTGTCTTGCTTGTGATGTGCAGATGTTACGGGAAGAGCTGACAGTTTATATCTCATTTGCATCTGGATTGTTAAAACGTCACCTTCCTTTCAACTGAAATATATGGTTTTTCAGGTTTTCACCAAGCTCCCCCAGGGATCGAACAAACATGAAATACTTCTTATCTGTTGTGGCCATATTTAGTAAAGTGTCAAAATTCCAAGCACGGAGAGAACTGTGTTTTACCTGCCTGCCATTCGGCTCTTCAAAGGTTTAGAGCAGGGGTGCCCAAACTATGGTCCATGGGCCGTATCTGGCCCCGATGCCAAATCATCCAGCCCACGAAGCCCTCGTCGGTCCCGGAAGCGGAAGTAAAGGCATGCCTGTTACTTCAGCTTCCAGGAGCAACAAGTGCTTGTGGGCCAGATGAATCGGTGTCAGGGGCCAGATCCAGGCCGTAGTGACCAGCCCCTGTAACCACGTGACCGAACTGTGGCCCAGAAAGTTTGGGCGCCCCTGGTTTAGAGCCTTCCAAAATAAATAGGGTCTGGCCTTAATTGGGAATGACAAACATACCAAAATGTACAAAGTTGTACTGTAATGGACAATTTTGAATCACTGAGGAATCAAAGCTGTCCATCAAAGATGGATGGAGGAGATGGTCAGTTTGGTCCACCACCCTTTGGTCACCTTTCTCACACACTTGTTCAAAAGAAAATAAAGTCTCATTTTTTTCCCATTCCAAATATGAATACATAAGTTACAGTTGGGAATTTTTTTATAAAACATCAACAGGAATGAATTTCTCCACTGTATCTAAATAAAGAGCTCCTAGAAATCTTTCAGGACCAAGGACAGAGGACTGGCCTACATTGGAATTTCTTGGTAAAGGTCGCCATTGCTCGAAAGCCAGTTGTATCCAACTCTAGGGTTCAGTGATCATCTCTATTTCTAGCCAAAGAGCCAGCGCTGTCTGCTTCTGCAGACATCACCATGGACACATGGCAGGCATGCCTCAACACCAGACTGCACGGAATGCTGTCTACCTTCCCACTGAAGTGGTCCCTATTTATCTACTTGCAATTTCTTGCTTTCGAACTGCTAGGTTGGCAGGAGCTGGGACAGAGATAAGAGCTCACTCCATCATGCAGTATTCAGGTCTCGAACTGCTGACCTCCTGCCTTCCAGCCAGCGTCTTCACCACTTGAGCCACTGCAGTATCTTCTCATTATTATTATGGCACTCTTCAAATACCTGAAAGGTAATCTTAAAGAGGAAGGGAAGGATCTGTAATAACGGGAAGCGTAATAATGGGATGAAACTACAGGAAGCCAGATAGAGGCTAAATATTAGGAAAAACTTCTTAACTGTTAGAGCAGTACGACAGCAGAACCAACTGCCTTGTGAGTTGGTGAGCACTCCAACCCTGGAAGCATTCAAGAGAGTCTTGGACTGCCATCTGACAAATCTGCTTTGATTCCCATTCCTAGTGAATTTTGATAATGTAATGATGTTGAGATGTTTTGTGGTGTTGATACAGTACTGATTATTATTTTTCCTATAATTACATGTTGTGTTTATAAATTTGTTGTTTCTCTGTGCTTGTGAACCGCCCTGAGTCGGCCCAATCCGAGTAGGACGGTATAAAAATTGGAAAAAATAAATAAATAAATAAATAATAAATTCCTGCATTGAGCAAGGGATTGGAGTCGACGTCGTCTTCAAAGGGCCCTTTGAACCCAGTGATTCCATGATTCTCCCTGTGAATTCGTAAATACCTTCCTCCATGTCACATTTTTAAACATCCTTTCTCACCGTTGTCGTGTCTTAGTGTTGTCTCTCTGTGCACCTGAGTGCCATGGCCCCCTTCTCTCCCATTCTGATTTTGAAAAGAAATTATCCCCTTCAGTTGCTGAAAAACGTCCACTTTCCGGGCAATGTCTTTTATTTAGCTGTCTAGCGGCACACCGTGAAGGAATGATATCTTTCTGCAAAGCGTTGCTATTCTTTCGATGTGACGGAGGAGCATGCTCCTTTGGAATGGAAATGAACACACTGTGTCGTTTGCTCCAGATGTTACCCAGCTGAGAGCTGCTTTTTTTTTTTTGCTCGCTTGATAACTCCCCACCTTTTTACACATGATACATATGCATAAGTTTGGAGTGACAGGGAACATGGTGTTTTCCTGGGGGGGGGAAACTGCCATCTTTATTCCCCTTTCTGTATTTCGTTTTTTGTATCTGTGGAGGTAAAGAAAGGTTGACTGTAGAATCCAAGAGAAGAGGAGGAGGAGGAGTGCATTTAATGCTGTTTACCTTCCCACCAAGGTGGTACCTATTTATCTACTTGCAATTTCTTGCTTTCGAACTGCTATGTTGGCAGGACCTGGGACAGAGACGGGAGCTCACTCTTCAATATCATTGATTGATTGATTGATTGATTGATTGATTGATTGATTGATTCATTGATTCATTCATTCATTCATTCATTCATTCATTCATTCATTCATCCATCCATCCATCCATCCATCCATCCATTCATTCATTCATTCATTCATTTATTCATTCATTCATTGAGTTAAATTTATATTGCCGCCCAAATCAGCACGTGACTCTGGGAACCTCAACAACACCTTTCATAAACAAAATTAACCCTAAAAACTTTAAAACTCACTAATTTATTTATTTATTCATTCATTCATATTTATATTGCCGACCACTCACCGTAGTGACTCATAAACCTTTAAAAATACACACAAAACCCCGACCATTCCAGATGCAGCATATTGATGAGAGAAACAGGCAGGAAGGTTGGAAGTTAATTTCATCTGGAATACAGGATGATATTCAACTCTATGTTTTAAAAAATTAAAGCTTTTCAGAATTTGACATCTCTCTGTGGCAGGGTTTGATATTCCAAAGAATTCTAAAATAAATAAATGCAAGAGATTTCAATTGCTAAAATAAATAAATAAAAAGAGTGCAGTTCCTTGCCCATATCATTGCATTTTTCTCTTCAGAAAACCTGCACCCCCGAAGATCAGAGACTCCGGCAATTTTCCGGAGAACAAGAGGGAACTTCAAAAGCTTCTCAGCAACTTTTGATGCCAAAAGGTGAGACCAGCTATTACCTGGTCCCCATAGAAACAAGGATGTTGAGTCCTCTCCAATGACATTGTCACTAAGCTCAGCTTTATTGTATAATCATTGGGAGCCTTAGTTAAAGGAAAGAAGAATCAGAAGATTGGAGTTGCTCGGAAGTGGAATTTTTTTTAAAAAAGATTAACCAACGTAGTCTTTTGTATGAAAAGTCAACCTGGTTTTCCTTTTGCTTACGGTATCCCCGGATCAGAAAGGGCGCCGTGCCTAGAAACCTTAGGGTAGTTTAGAAAAGAGGAACAGGTTCATCTCAAGCAAGGCAGAAGGAAATACCCTCATATAAATTGAACATTTCTTCCTAATCATCTCTTGACCCAAAGGGAGACCTAGTCCAGATTCAATGTCATTTTCTCCAAGAAGAAGGCTTCTGAGTGGTGGCACTGATGCTCGACTTACTCCATGTGGCACAGCCAACCCAGGACTGATACGTCAAAAAGCCAGGATTTATTGGACTGCAGTGGCTCAAGCGGCTAAGACGCTGACTGGAAGGCCATCAGGTCAGCAGTTCAATTCCCGAGTACTGCAGGATGGAATGAGCTTCCATCTCTGTCCCAGCTCCTGCAAACTTAGCAGTTTGAAAGCAAGACATTGTGAGTAGATAAACAGAGGAGACTTCAGTGGGAAGGGGGCTGATGGGGTAGATGACACCTTTCAGTTTTGAGCAAGTGGAGGGGAAATGATGCCAGCCTGTCTTATTTGATTCTGATGGTACTCCAACATACTGTGACCTCCCAGATCAGTGATGACCAACCTTGGCACTCCAGATGTTCTTGGACTTCAATTCCCAGAAGCCCAAGTCAGCACTCTTGCTGATCAGGGCTTCTGGGAATTGAAGTCCAAGAACACCTGGAGTGCCAAGGTTAGCCATCACGGTCCCAAATGGTTACCAGGCATGTACCAGCAGCTAAATGACAAAACAAGGACTTGGGTGGCTTAGTGGTTAAGACTCTGAACTGGATGACTCAAAAGTCTCCATATGAGCAGTTCGAGACCCAAGGGCTGTGTGACGGAGTGAGCTCCTGCCATTTGTCCCAGCTCCTGCCAACCTAGCAGTTCGAAAGCAAGAAATTGCAAGTAGATAAATAGGTACTACTTTGGCAGGAAAGGTAACAATGTTCCATGTACTTCAGTATCTAGCCATGCCTGCCACGTGACCATGGAAATGTATGCAGATGCAGACATTTCATTGGCTGGAAATGGAGATAACCACCACCCCTAGAGTTGGATACGACTGGCTTTCGGGGAAGGGAGACCTTTAGGTTTAGTTAAAGGCCACCCTTGCTCGAAAGCCAGTCGTATCCGACTCTAGGGTTCAGTGCTCATCTCTTTTTGTAGCAGAAGAGCCAATGCAGTCTGTGTCTGCAAGTGTTTCCATGGTCATGTGGCAGGCATGGTCATGTGGGAGTGCATGGAACACCGTTTACCTTCTCACAGAAAATACACCTTGTACGGTTAGAAAAGATCCTTTAATACAAGTTCAGTTACCTCAAAAAGAAGGAAAGATTTACAAAGACGTCCTCTAGCACAGAGAATGTGGCCCAATCTACTTCTGAACCACTTGTAATCTTATGTCAGATGATTTCTGAGATGGTAGGATTCAATATAAGAATAATGAATTAAAGTGCATACATTGGGAATGCTACATATCAAAATAAAGATGCATTTCCAAAGGAGAGAAAAACCACAAAGTCTCATAAGCGTGACAAAAAAAAATTGGGGACGGGAAGAAAATCCAGTGGGGATTGTAAGAAATGCACTCTTGTCTTCTAGTCTTAAAATACCTTCCGCATGAGCACTTGTGGATGTGTGCGCGCGCCTCGGCGACTGTGTGTGAGGCATATTCATCCACAGATATGTATCAGGCATCTGTTCTCGGCAAAGCGCCGCAAATCAACTTCCCATTTGCGGCAAAGTCTTTGCATTATTATTTTGCGCCTCGCAATAAATAATCAAGGCCCCGAACACAATCTATTTTGAAAGCAAACAAAATCTGGCGAGGAAAGTAATAACCACGGAGGGCCCAAGGACTCTGGCTTAAACCTACGGAGTAATCAGCTCTGTCAAATCCGGTGAGCATTTCAAAAGCACGGATGCATCCTTAGCTATCTGTCTTTATTTATAGTGTCCTAATCAATGTCACAATTTTAGTTCAGACCTTGCTTGCCGTAGAACATGCTTTTATGGTGGGAGACATTAAAAAAAAGCCTCCTTGTCCTTGTAAAGGTAAAAGTCACCCTTGCTCAAAAACCAGCCATATATGACTCTAGGGTTCGGTGCTCATCTCTGTTTATAGCCCAAGCGCCCGCACTGTCTGCCTCTCCAGACATTTCCATGGACACGTGGCAGCCATGACTAGACACTGCAGTGCACGGAACACTGTTTGCCTTCCTACCAAAGAGGTCCCTATTTATTTACTTGCAATTTCTTGCTTTCAAACTGCTTGGTTGGAAGGAGCTGGGACAGAGATAAGAGCTCATTCTGTCGTGCCGCACTTGAGAATCGGTCTCTGATCTTCCAGCCAGCGAGTTCAGCGTCTTAACCACTTCAGCGACCGCAGTCCCTGAAGAACAAATGCTTGTACAGAATCCTTATACAGAAGAACAAATGATTACTAATGAGGCCACATGGACCTCTCTAGATCAGGTGTCCATACCTCGTTTGTGTTAACAAGGGGCACCTATTACAGTACCTGGGTGGGGGAAAGCAGAAAGCATAGAAATTTTTCATTGGTCTTTGCTCTGCTAGTGGATTTAGTCAATTCTTCTTCTGCTGCTGCCATATTCAAAGCCGAATATTGGCAATCATCATGGCAAACCACCATGAAGATTGTCCCGAGGATATAATGCAGTGGCCTTTCATCTGTCTTCTGCATCACAGCATGACATCTGAACCACTAATCCAGTTGTGTGAGTCACTTCCTGGTCCTGAGCTCCTTTGGCACGCAAAGTCCTCTTCATCCCCAGGCCAGGACTGACCAAGCTGCTGCCCTTCATTAAGTGGAATTTAACCCACTTGGGGACCATCACCCTTCCCTCTCTGTGGGCCTTGGCACCCAAGGTCATTAGTCCCCAGGGTTGGTGGGTTAGTTAACCACCGCCTGACACTTGGTGTTAAGTTGCTGACAGTATGGGCAATAAACTCCAGGTATTATCATTGATGACTTAGGTTTCAGCACCTTGGACAGCTTCGGTAAAATAGTCTCCACAAGGAGACATTTTCACCCTGCCCAAGTCTCTGGTGGCCAACCTACATCTTCCCTGTATTCCTTCCCTACTTGCTGTCTCCTTCTTCCTTTTCAAATGGTATGGACCAAATAACCATAAACCCAGTGATCTTTCTTTTCAGATGTAATCATAAGATCATAGAAACATAGCACAGTTGAGCTTGATGGGACTTGTGAAGGCATTGATTCCAATCCCCTGATGAATGGAGGAATCGAAATCAGGGAAGATTGGACAGATGGTTGTCCAATTTTCTCTCAGATGCCTCCAACATTGAATTGCTCATCATCTCCCAAGGTCATGGGTCCCATTGTCCTACTGCTCTAACAGTTCTGACATTTTTCCTGATATTCAGCCTATATCTGGCTTCCTGTAACTTCAGCACATTATTGCATGTCCTGCACTCTTGGGTGATCGAGAACAGATCCTTCTCCTCCTCTTTATGGCTATTGCTCAAGTATTTGAAAAGTGCTATCCTACCACAGTTATCCTAGGTCCACAATGGCGAACCTTGGCACTCCAGATATTCTTGGACTTCAGCAGGAGTGCTGACTTGGGCTTCTTGGGATTGAAGCCCAAGAACTCCTGCAGTGCCAAGGTTTGCCATCACTTTTCTAGGTGGTAAATGGAAGGAAGTCTACCAGGGAATGTTTCCCTAGTTGTTCTAACCCCTTACCAGTGGATACTGGTACTTGGATACATGGATATGACAAGAAATAAATCCTGACTTAAAACCCTGCAGATCTGCTGATGCCGTACAAAGCTGGGAATGTGGGGTTTGGTGGAACATTGGATTGACCCATACTAAGGTAGATTGCTATGTTCTCTCCCATGACCCATCATGTGTGTGTATGTGTACATGTAGAAAAGAGAATGGAATCGTATAATAAACTGCAAAAACACAGACATCCCTTTCCCTTTATTTCCTTTATATAGTCGAGGCACTGAATTGCTTGTGAATAATGTAAATACCTCAAATTATTCAGAACAGATATGAATAATGAATGTGTTTGAGAAAATTGGACATTGTTCATAGACAACTCGTGGAGAGAAAGACAAGCAAACATCCATCACCTACTCACGCCTGCCTGTTCATTCTCTCCACAGCACAGCATGATGAGTCTATGGGACATCTGATGCATAGGTTTGGGCTGGGAGAGCAGCATTAGGTCCATTACAGGAATGGCAAGTTATATTTTAGAGACACAAAGGTGTGCATCTTCACAAAATAAGACAATTCTTACCTAGAGCAGGGGGTACAATAACCTTTTGTCCCTTAGATGTGCTGGAGTTTAAGTCCAGGTCCATACAATCTTTAGTCAGGAATTATGGGACATCTCAAAAATAACTTGTTTTGGATGTTAACCGAGAATTCTTCAGGGAGCACAACCAACTCTCTGCCAGAGTTATTGGTTAAACAGTGTTTGGATGGCCTTGGGTAATATGTCGTTCCCCTACTCTGGTAAGGGGTTAGACCAGATCAGAGGGCTGTAAACTTGGCTCTCCAGATGTTCTTGAACTCCCAGAAGCCCGAGTCAGCACACCTTCTTGGCTTTGTCGTTGGCCAAATTTAAATCCTCATTGGGACGTGTTTCCCGTAGTCACTGGCAGACTAGCAAATGAGCCAGATTCTGTATCTCTCCACATAAACACATTGTGTTAGTTCTCTTGGTGTCACCTGCTACTTCTCTCTTTATCTTAGGTAGAGCGACGCCAACAAGGGGGTATATTTTCTCAACTGGTGTAGGTTTGAGGTAGCTTGTCACTATGCACATTGTTTCATTTACAGCACGGGTTCCCAACCTAAGGCCCACAGGACAGATCCGGCCCATGGCACCATTTCATGTGCGCCACCCCTCCAAGGGCATTTGAGAAACAAATGGCTGCCTTTGAAGCTGTTGGGACAAAAATGGCCATACCCATTGTGCAGGCAGTACAAAGTGGCTGTCCAGCCGTCAAAGCTGACCGAGAGAGCATGACCCAACCCCCAGCTTGAAATGGTTGGGAACCCCCGATTTACAGACCCAGTGGTGGCAAACCTTGGCACTCTTGGTGTTCTTCAATTCCCAGAAGCCCAAGTCCCTGTGACTCCACATGAACAATGTCCAATGTCAACGAGGTCCAATGTGCAGATGCACTCCATACTAGATCAGCACACTCTGCCGCGAAGACACTCAGGTCTCAATCTAATGTCAACAGCCATGATTTCCAGAAAGTGGGTGGGATTCTTGAAGCTATCGGATCTATAATGATACCAACAGGATCCTGGGGACTGAACCTCTCCCCAAACTATACCTTGGAAGCTCTGGATGGTCTACAATTCCAGCCTGGAATGTCTCCATTCAAACCTTGCTTCAGGCGCAAGTTCTCACTTTGAAGAGCCTCTTTTCCATTACTGCGGATTGTGTAGGTGAGCAAAAACTAACAAAGTTGATGGATGTAGAAATAAATTGCCTTACTCAAATGATACATGGCATTAATGCACTATCTAAACCAGCCACAGTTCTAACAATGTGTTCGCAATATTGTCAGCTTTTAATGATGGATGATTCCATGCTGGTATTGCATAAGGCAGCATAGTCAGATTTTCATTACAGATAATTCAATAAAAGGATGGGCAGAGTTCTCACAATACACTGAACCTTCAATGACTAGAAAACGACAGAGAAGGCGCCTGCATGAGTTTGAACTATTCAATGAATTACACTTTGTGATTAATTGAGAGAAAGGAAACAAATAAACTTGTGCCCGTCAGTGTCAGAACTTGGGGGAAAAACTAATTTTGAATGACAACATCCAACATGTCTGGAGGCTGTTGGGGTCTGGATGGGGGACAATGGGCTACAACTGAGTCCTGGCAAGACTGAGGGGCTATGGGTCCAGGTGGGGGCATGTTCTCTTGGGAGCTACCATCTTTGGTTCTGGATGGGACTATTTTGCCCCAAACAGATCCGGTGCATTTTCTGGGGGTTCTCCTGGACTCACTACTCCTGCTCGATGGTGAGCAGGTGGCCATCGTGGCAAAGAGGTCTTTTGCACAACTCCGTGTCATATACCAGTTACGCCCGCTCCTAGATCAGGACTCTTTGCTCATGGTCACACACGCTCTGGTCACTTCCAGACTGGACTATTGCAATGTGTTCTACATGGGGCTGCCCTTGATGACCATTCAGAGGCTGCAACTGGTCCGGAATGTGGCTGCCCGGGTGGTGATGAGGTGCAAGCAGTATGCCCATGCCTTGCCACTGCTTCGGGAGCTGCACTGGTTGCCAGTGTGCCTCTGGGTGCAATTCGAGGTGCTGGTAATGACCTTTAAAGCCCTACGTGGTTGTGGGCCAGGATACTTAAGAGACAGTGTCACACTGAGAACATCTGTTCATCTCACTAGAGTGGACTGGAAAGGCTCTCTCATTGTGCCATCAGCTAGGGAAGCTCATCTCTCTTGTAGGGGTCAGAGTAATTTTTGGTGGCAGTTTTAATGGGGGTTTTATTGGTTTTTAAAATGTGATTGGTTTTATTTTCTGTGAGCCGCCCAGAGTCTTCAGAGTTGGGCGTCAATAAAAATCAGAAAAATGAATGAATGAATGAATGAATGAATAAGTCTGGCTTCCTGAACTTTTTTGTAGACAGGAGTACCTAGGTCCATGGTGGTGAATCTTGGCATTCCAGCTGTTCTTGGACTTCAATTCCCAGAAGCCCTGATGAGCAGGAGTGCTGACTTGGGCTTTTGGGAATTGAAGTCCAAGAACACCTGGAGTGCCAAGGTTGGCCATCACTGGACCTAGACCGGTGGTGGCGATCCTTGTCACTCCAGGTGTTCTGGAACTTCCATTCCCAGAAGCCCAAGTCCCTGTGACTCCACATGAAGGGGTTTAGTATGCATGATCAGCAGGAGCGCTGAGTTTTGAACTCTTCCTCACTCCTGGCATGAAGAAAGATGCAGCAATTTCATAAATATCCATCCCGCTCATGCGCAAAAAGGCTGACAACGTCCCATGGCAGACTTCGATATATTTTTTTTTGACTAGTGGCAGTTCCATTCATCTCGGCAGGTCACGCCTTTTGCTGCCCTGCCAAAAATGAGGGCATTGACCCTTTTGAGCAAGATGACAACTTGCAAACGTGGGGTTGAGAGCTGAGAGTGGAGGATTTAATCTACACGTTTTGCAGACCACAGAAACACTGCGATTTAGGACTCTAAAAGTGGAACGGCGCCGTTAAATATAATGTGGGGGATTTAGCATTACTCAGCAGCTATGTCTCAGACTCCGTTGACATTAAATATCCCCACTCTTGCCAAATATGCTGTGTGCAGTAATTAAATATCTAACATGGAGCTCGCCTCGCATCTGCAAAGGTGCCTGCCTTTGATGACTTAATCTGTTCCAGATGAAGCCCACAAATGCCGAAATTCCCTGTATACGTTCCTTCTTTGAGCAGAGTTGCTTGACCATTGAGCTAAAAACTAAATTCTAAGCACATCCTGTGGCATTCGGTTCAAAATGCTTGGTAGAATTGCAGAATAATTTAAAGTTGACTCTTTCTCTCTCTCTCTCTCTTTTCTTTCTTTCACAAGATAAAGAAAGAAGATAAAGAAAGAATGCTGCATAAAATAACAAAGGCAAATTTTCAGACAAAGAACGTTAGCCAAGCAAGATGCCAGACATTGCATGAATACAGTGGAACCTCAGCTAACATAATTAATGTGTTCTCCAGGATGCTTCTTACCGTGAAAATTGCTTTAACTGAATTTCCCATGGGAATGCATTGAATGCAATTTCCCATAGGAATGCATTGAATGCAATTTCCCATAGGAATGCATTGAATGCAATTTCCCATGGGAATGCATTGAATGCAATTTCCCATGGGAATGCATTGAATGAAATTTCCCATAGGAATGCAATCAATGCAAATTCCCATGGGAATGCATTCAATGCAAATTCCCATAGGAATGCATTGAAAACCAAAATTCAGTAACAGAAACACGTTTCATTAACTGAAACGTGGATCCCCATAGGAATGCATTGAAAACTAATTAATCCATTGTGGGGGAAATATCTGTAAGCCGAGCCACTATTTTCTATGGATTTCCTTTTTGTTATGTGATTTTTATGTTAACCATGACTTTTGTTAACCCAGGTTCCACTGTATAAGGATTCAGGGGCGGGGAGGATAGGCATGGTCAGGTTCGGTGCAATATCACCATAATCTACCCAATCCCAAACTTCATTAGTGTTTGGAAAGGGATTCATTCTCTGGATATTGTCCGAAGAATTTGGACAGTGCTTCGGTTGTAAGGAAAACATGCTGGAGCAGAGGTTCCCAACCTACAGCCCTTGGGCTGGATCTGGCCTCCAACACCAGCCCATGCTGACCTCACCATCCCCGGAAGCAAAATGTGCCCATGCATGTGCAAAATGCTGCCGTAAAAGACCTATGGAGCATTCCGTGCATGTGTGACCACATTTTACTTCTGCTTCCAGGTAGAAGGAACCACGAGACCGGCCCGCTCAACCATGTGACCAGACCACACCCGGAAAGGTTAGGAACCCCTGTGCTAGAGGCTCAGATTGATTTGGGCAAACTAGGGTTAACCCTACTGAAGAGTGAAGTACAATCCTTGAGCAATAGAAGCTGGAGGTTGATTATCGTCATGAGCCTTATGAAATAAATAATTTGAGGGCAGAGGTGGGACTGGTTGCATTACCTTCGGGAAAGAAAATAACTTTGAGCCTCAACTAAAGTAACATTTTTACACCTCTCAAGATGCACTGCAGGAGAAATATTTTGCCTTGTTAACTAGCAAATTCCCAGGACATTGTGGAAAAATACACGCTTATAAAACCGCACAGACTTCTTTTTTTCAAATACATGGTTGGTAAATGACACAGTTGAAAGATGCATGAATAGACTTGAGTCAGGGACAGAAAATGAAAAAAAAAGGTTATAAATTCAAATAAATAGTTAATATTTATAATGAGGACTTGACACTCAATATGTTGACTGGTATGTTAGAGACAACCTACTAATCCTTGAGATGAAGCTGCTAATTGGTTAGTGATGGAACTTAAGTCAACCTCTGTGTTCTGTCACTTTGGTATGGTTAAATTCTTAATGTTGTTTTGTGTTTGAATTAGGGCATATTTGTTTTTGGCAATACAGTTTGCAGTACTTCACAAATTATGCACGGAATTTAGCATTTCCCCCTCTCTTCCCCACACCCTGCTTGTTGTTTTCTTTAAGTTTGTGTCAACAAAATCATGGTGGACGGTGATAACATGCAAAATAGTCTCCGTCTTATAAGCTGGGGTCATTGATGTTTGTCTGCCACAAATGAAGAAAACTCAGCGTGTGTCCTTAAGATCTTTCTCTTTCAGGATCAAAAAGGAAAATAAGGCAGGGGGAAAAGGGAGGAACAAACTAAAATCAATCCCCAAACACATGTTGAGAAACTGTGGAATTAATTCTCACACATCAGCTGGGTAGTGTAAAAATGTCTCCTCTTTCCCATACCAAGATATTGCCTTGAAAGCACAGATGGTCAAGAGTGACGGTCAAGTGATGGCAAGCCTCTTGTGCCTGACACAATTTAAATTTCCATTAATGCCCATACCAATATATCTACACCGGGGTGATCAGCAGGTGTGCCGACTTGGGCTTCTGGTACTTGAAGACCAAGGACACCTGGAGCACCAAGGTTGGCCACCCCCTGATCTACAGCATACATTTATAGCAGGTTGATACAATGAAGGATTGAATGATTCCCATCATTGTGCCCTAAGCAATTCTGGGGTAATTTGGACAAGATGGTAGACTTGGCCTATTCAATCAATGATGAACTGGTGAGCCGACTCCTCCAGAAATTCCATTGATTTAAATGGGTCTCCTGTAGTTGTGTCTTATTACGCTAAACTAATTTGAAATTAGAGTAGGCTCATGTGGATCGGTGGAGCCTATGGAGGAGTAGACTCACCAAACCCCCACTAATTCAATGATTCAACTCTAAGCAACAGGATTCCGCCAGTAAAACATAAAGGAAAATAAAGTAAGGATTCAGAGGAGAGAGATTTGTGTATTTTTGTGTCAGAGATTACTCTGAGTTGAAAGGATTTTTGCAGGGGACGCCCGAATGAGGCTCCTTTCATGTCTCCTATTGTGAAGCTCTCAGGGAATCGAACCCTGTCCTTTCAGTCTCCAAGCACAGTGCCTTTACCCACTGAGCCACCGGGGAGTTGCAGCTTTCAAGAAGGTTTTAGGTATAATTTCCTGCTTTGGCATGGTTGGAATTGAAGAGACCTATGACGACTCTTTCAAAGACTGTTAAAAGATTAAGATTTAACCAAGAGTACTGGTTATTGCTCTGGTGCTTATTTCTCTACTTGAAATTTCTTGCTAGGTTGGCAGGAACTGGGACAGAGATGGGGGCTCACTCCATCTTGCAGAACTCAGCTCTCGAACTCCTGACCTGCCAGCCTTACAGCCATCAGCGTCTTCACCACTGAGCAAACAGCTTTCCGTGCACTCTGCTCTTTAGTCATGCTTGCCACATGTCCATGGAAAGGTCTTCAGACAGTGCTGGCTCTATGGATGCAAACAGAGATGAGCACTGAGCCCTAGAGTCAGATACGGCTGGCTTTTGAGCAAGGGTGACATTTACCTTTACCTTTTATTGCACTATTTTACTCTAATCTAACGTCAAAACTCTTCAAGGAAAAGTGACTGAGGATAATCATCTTTAAAAACAGGTGGGGAGATTTCTTCTCTGGCAACTGCACAGGTGCAGCAGATAGTTTATTTATTTATTTATTTATTTATTTATTTATTAGTCTAAATGTATATTGTTGTAAATATAATAGTTGTAGAAAAGCAGAGGGGGGGCAATTAAAGATGAACGGAACATTAAACTGGATGGCAGTAAAACAAAAGCTCAGATTATTTTCTCTGATGGAACAGATGACTGCATAAAAATTATATCAGATAATCAAACTCTGCAAACAGTAAGTCCCTTGGAGCACCTCAGCATGATGCATCTGCAAATCACAACAGCATGCTCGAGGTGGCATAGAGAACCCCAGGAAGGTTGGGCAGCATGCAGGAATGACAAAGATGCGCCACTCTCTAATTTAAAGATAAGATTTATGAATGGGGTTTTGTAACACTGCCTGGAATTAAACTTGAATGATCAATTCACATAGTCTTGAATTCTCTTTCCCCTCCCGTGACTTTTTGTGGATGTCATATTGAATTAAAAACTGGACAGATTGTTTGAAATCAGAAGCACACAAAGGTGTTTTCTGGGCTGAAAGGATTTTTGCTCAGGGGCCGCCCCGAATGAGGCTCCTTTCATGTCCCCAAGATCTTTTCCCACCAAAGTGGTCCCTATTTTTTTTTTATATTGTTCAATCACATAGTTCAGAGTATTTATGAATATTATCCAGTCTTAAGTTGCATAATGAACATCTTATGAGTAAAAATGATCTTTGTTTTGCCACGAGTTGGAATGGCATTTGCTTAGCAATTGCAAAAGATTATAGCAGGGGCTCCTAGCCTATGGCATGTATTTATTTATTTATTTATTTATTTACTCCAATTTTTATACCGCCCTACTCGGTTGGGCCGAGTAGGCTGGATCCGGCCCACTGCACTATTTCATGTGGCTCCCCACCCCTCCAAGGGCATTCGTGAAACAAAATTTATTTATTTAGATTTGTATAGCCGCCCAATCCCCAAAGCGACTCACAATACCGTTACGCACAACCCTGCATAGAAAGACTCAACACAGCATTAAAAACCTTACGTAAAACACATTGTTTAGAATCTTCATAACAAATAAACTAAACGCATAGACTAAAAACCCGGATGGCGATTAGCATTATATCAGCCCACGGGCCACCTCTTTGAAGCTGTTGGGACAAGATGGCCACCCCCATTGTGCCGGCAGGGCAAAATGGCCATCCAACCCTCAAAGCTGACTGAGCGAGGACGACCCGGCCCCTGGCTTGAAAATGTTGGGAACTTATAGCTACTCATTATTCCTTAGGTATAGCTAAATTTCTGCTTATAGTATCTCTCCTATGTTTAGAAAAATATATCATTTATGCCAGGCTAGGGGTTACTTTCATTGCAAGATTAATTGCCTATTTCCAGAAGCCATTTTGGTTTGCTTAAAGTATGTGATTGTAGAGTAGGCAGGTTTTGGTTTCCCTTTAAACATCATCGCTAATGAAGGCAGCTTAGAAGAGCCTTGATGAAACAAAGGAATGACCTTTTTAGGCAACACAAAGGTGTCAAAAGTGGCAATTTCCACTTAAAAGTGATGGATAGTGTCTGGGTGCGTTTGCTCCGGACAGAGTCTTGAGTGAGACTCAATCAATCATTCTGAATAGGAAATCGGGACTAAATGCAGTAAAACAATATCTGTGAAGTGCGCTCTTCATCCATCACAATCCACCTGCTCAACAGTGCCACATGAGGAACATTCATGAATATTATGGGATTGATGGTATATGTTGGGGACTGGGAAGCCACAGAAATCTGTCAACCTTTTCTTGTAAATATGGCCTTGCTAAGCAATCGGAAGGACTTGCGGTGCGCCAGTGGTTAAGACGCTGAACTCGAAGACTGGAAGGTTGGAGTTCGATTTCATGGGTACTGCGTGACGGAGTGAGCTCCCGTCTCTGTCCCAGCTCCTGCCAACCTAGCAGTTCAAAAGCAAGAAACTGCAAGTAAATAAACAGACCACTTCGGTGGGAAGGCAAACAACATTCCAGTGTCTATTCATGACTTCCACATGTCCGCAGAAACATCTGCAGTTGCAGACAGGGCTGGCTCTTTGGCTATAAACAGAGACGAGCACTGAACCCTAGAGTTGGATACAACCGGCTTGGGAGCAAAGGTGACCTTTGGGCAATAGGATGCATTCACTAGTGTGGCATCTGTTAGTTGAAATCGTGCTCACCAACCAACGAGTTGTTGTTTACGAAAGGGTGAAATTTTTATTTTCAACAATCATTATATTGTTCACTCATTAAGTTCACACTATTAAGTTCACTCATTAAGTTCACACTATAAGCTACAGTTGGGTGCAAAGTACACATGCGCTCACATGCACAATGCCAGGGCACCCGCAGAAGAAAGGAATGGTAGGCCGCGTCCATGGCTTCTCTACCTTGAGAGCTTGGAAAAGGCATCTGTGGTTAGAGGTGAAATGATTAAATTCAAAAGTTAAAACCAGCGGTGCCCAAACTATGGCCCACAGGCCAGCTCCGGCCCCCAATGCCAATTCATCCGGCTCACACAACCCTCGTCACTCCTGGAAGCATGTATGGTCGTGTTTTACTTCCGCTTACAGGAGCAACGAGGGTAGCATGGGATGGATCAACTGGCATCAGGGGCTAGATCTAGCCCACAGGCCATAGTCTGAGCACCCCTGGTTAAAACCTTTGCACACTATAAGAATGATTCTATATACACTGTTTTCTGCTGCTTCCACTTACCGTCAAACCTGGCCTAAAGAGTGCCTCGCTTAAAGAGTAACTTGCTTAACGAGGATAATTTTCTCTGGATATTCGCTTCACTTAAGAAATAAAACCAACCAAAAACTCACTTAACAAATAAATCGGGGTTCAGAATCCCCCCCCCCACAATTGGTCACTTACAATGGTGATTCGCTTAATGAGCAAACTCGCTTAAAGCGCAATCCCGTGGAACGCACTATGCTCTTTAAGCGAGGTACCACTGTATTTGCCTCATATTCAGCCCTTTGTCTGCAACATGTGAAGTCCATTGATTAAAGGAAATAGGTTTGCCATTGTGCGTAGGCTGGGCTATTGCTCTGTGTAAAATTGATTGATAAAGCAATATTAATTCACTTTAAGGCTTATGAACAGTGACAAGCATGAAAGCGGAAACTCCCCCAGGAGCCGCGAGACCTGCCTTGGTGTGCTTCCCAGTAGTCTCTGAAACATTACGACAAAACTCCATTATTAATTTAACACATTCACAGGGGTGGGAGCTGAGCTCCTTCCGCTGGCCAAATGAAGAGCCAGAACAGGTGGAATAACCTTGGCGTGTGATGTTAGAGCGTTATTCCGTTTCACTTGAAATTGTCCATCGCTTCCTCTGTTCTTTATGGTGCATTTGGTAGTAGATGTGTGGGAAGCAGTAACTTTTCTCTCTGCTGGAAAACAGCCCTCCTGATTGACTATAAACGTCTTGAAATGCAGTTCTTCCTGGCAATTTGTATAGGGTCCGTCAACTAGAACTGCCGCCAAATTTTTTGCCTAAAATGAACATTTGAGATGCCTTGGGAAGGATGGGCTCGGCTAAACCCTGAACAGGAATCTACCGTAAAATACAGTCAAACCTCGCATAAAGAGCACCTCGCTTAAAGAGCAGGATTTTCCCTGAATGGTCACTTCGCTTAACAAATAAAACCAACCAAAAACTCGCTTAACAAATAAATGGGGGGTCACAATCCCCCCCTTAGAAATCACAATTGGTCACTTGCAATGGTGTTTCACTTAAAGAGCAAACTCGCTTAAAGAGCAATCCTGTGGAACGCATTATGCTCTTTAAGCAAGGTACCTCTGTACTCCCGGGATATATTGACAGCTTTCTAGCAATTTGCTTTGTCTACTTGGCCTCAATAGAGTCCAAGCAAATTGCTGTAAGTGAAATGCTGCTATAAGGCAATTGAACACGATTATGCAATATTATTTTGCCCTTGAAGAAGGCAATGAAACAAAATGCATTTGCTATACTATACACAACAGAATGCATTTCTACATTTTAGAATATAAATGCATCTTTGGCTGTCTGTTTGCTTCATTTCCTTTTTGGTTGTGCTCAGGATATTTGGGAATCCTCCATCAGAGGCTACCCTAGATTCCAAATTTCACTATTTTGTTTTTTTGCCTTGCAAAATTTTCCTTGGTGATGGTCACCAAGTGGATTAAATCCCACTTGAGTCCATCTTGATGGAGGGCAGCAGCTTCATCAATACTGGCCTGGGGCTGAGGAAGACTTTGCATGCCCAAAGGGCTGAGGACCAGAAAGTGACTTGCGGAGTTGGATCATGTTGCATGGGTGTCATGCTGCAATGCGGAAGGCAGATGAAAGACCACTGCATTATATTCTCAGGACAGTCTTCATGGTTGATCGCCATGGTGGTCGCCAATATTTGGATATGGGAGGAGGAGGAGGAGGAAGAGATGGAGATGGAGATGGAGATGGAGATGGAGATGGAGATGGAGATGGAGAAGGAGAAGGAGAAGGAGAAGGAGAAGGAGAAGGAGAAGGAGAAGGAGAAGGAGAAGGAGAAGGAGAAGGAGAAGGAGAAGGAGAAGGAGAAGGAGAAGGAGAAGGAGAAGGAGAAGGAGAAGGAGAAGGAGAAGGAGAAGGAGAAGGAGAAGGAGAAGGAGAAGGAGAAGGAGAAGGAGAAGGAGAAGGAGAAGGAGAAGGAGAAGGAGAAGGAGAAGGAGAAGGAGAAGGAGAAGGAGAAGGAGAAGGAGAAGGAGAAGGAGAAGGAGAAGGAGAAGGAGAAGGAGAAGGAGAAGGAGAAGGAGAAGGAGAAGGAGAAGGAGAAGGAGAAGGAGAAGGAGAAGGAGAAGGAGAAGGAGAAGGAGAAGGAGAAGGAGAAGGAGAAGGAGAAGGAGAAGGAGAAGGAGAAGGAGAAGGAGAAGGAGAAGGAGAAGGAGAAGGAGAAGGAGAAGGAGAAGGAGAAGGAGAAGGAGAAGGAGAAGGAGAAGGAGAAGGAGAAGGAGAAGGAGAAGGAGAAGGAGAAGGAGAAGGAGAAGGAGAAGGAGAAGGAGAAGGAGAAGGAGAAGGAGAAGGAGAAGGAGAAGGAAAAGGAAAAGGAAAAGGAAAAGGAAAAGGAAAAGGAAAAGGAAAAGGAAAAGGAAAAGGAAAAGGAAAAGGAAAAGGAAAAGGAAAAGGAAAAGGAAAAGGAAAAGGAAAAGGAGAAGGAGAAGGAGAAGGAGAAGGAAAAGGAAAAGGAAAAGGAGGAGGAGGAGGAGGAGGAGGAGGAGGAGGGAGAGGGAGAGGGAGAGGGAGAGGGAGAGGGAGAGGGAGAAGAAATGTCCTTATAGCATTTTGACTCTACCTCCCACTTTTTAGTTCCCCCATTATGGGTCCATGGCTAAGCCACTCCAGCCCTTGAGAAGATGTGGAGACATGTAAATACTAGATGATCGCTCAGTTTTGATTTGCTGACAGTTTCGAAGTATATCAACATTAAAATGTGAAGTACACAAATTTCCCCCTATTTCTGCCACAGAGACTTCCAGGTCAGAAACCTTTCCTTCCCTGCCCAGGGCTGGCTCTTGTCAGACATCTAAATATTGATTTTGAACGACATTCCATCAGTGTTTCCAGATGCTTATGCAATCCACCCCGAACAGAAGCCCTTTAACTTGGTAAAAGTTCAAAGAGATGTCACGGATAAGGAGGTGAATAAATAAACTGAAACTGTCTGGGTCATTTGGGTAAAGGTTGTAGGATCAGCCCATAATTCCCCAACACGGTAAAACCCTGACTTACATAAAAAGTCAGTTCCGTAGCCTTTTATGTAAATCATGTTTTTTACACAAATCAAAGCAAACCCATAGGAAAATGAATACAGTAATACCTCGGATAACGTTTACCTCGGATAATGCTAAAATTGCATAATGTTAAGTAATCTGGGGAGGAGAATTGGATCGAATAACGTTAAGGTCCTATGGGATGGATCGGATAACAACCGCTAAAGCCTGTGCGGTTACAATGTATCTCTATGGAGCTTTAACGTTATCCGATCCATCCCATAGGATTTTAACATGGATCGGATAACACTAAAAATTGGATAACACCAAGACTTGTGGAACCAAGTCTTAGCGTTATCCGAGGTTTTACTGTATTTACATAAATTGAAGCAAAATCATAGGAAAAATGATTTTTTTTAACGTAAATCAAAGCAAACCCAAAGGAAATCGTGACATTTACATAAATCGGGACACCATTTTAGGAAAAAAAACTTATGTAAATCGAATCTTACCTATCTCGAGGCATACGTAAGCTGGGGTTTTACTGTTAATGTGTCTCCTAAATAGTGCTGGTTCTGTCTACTAAATTAAATACAGTAGAACCCCACATATATTAAAAAGTTGGTTCCATGATGTCTTTCGTTGTACAATATTTTTTTTTTGCTATATGAAGCATTGTACGTTTTTCCCCAGAGAGATTTTCGCTGTACGATGCATCCCATAGGGATTTTCGTTGTACGATTTTCCCCATAGAGGTGCATTGCTTCGTAGAACGGAAGAATTCGTTACACGGGGCATAGCAATTAGCGCAAATCCTCTTCATTACATTTATTTTTCGTTACACAAAGCGTTCGTTATGCAGGGTTCCACTGTCATGTAAAATCATACACAGAGAGATGCACTTTTTTTATAAAAAGAAAGGAATGAAAGGTTTTTTTTTTTTAAAAGCAATTTTGCATTGTACATTAAAAGGCTATTGAATGTTCATCATTGCTCTGGTAAATGCTCCCCGAGCGGCATGAGAAGTCCGGGCGGGTGAGACGCATTGTTCATCAAATGTCAGCTATAAATGCAGTGCGCCATTTAGAGCAGCTGTGCTTCTGTAATCAAGGCAAATGTAGTCCAGAAAGAAATGGGATGCCTTTATAGCACAGACAATGGCAAAGAGCAAGAGTTTAAAAATCAACCAAGACTGCAAATTACACGCAACCTTTACACCAAAACCGGTATTTTCCTGCTGACGGGGGGAAACGGATGGGGCCACATTTCTCTCCTGACGGCACACACCAGAATTAGATAAACGAGGAAAATAAGCTGGTTTTAGTTACATGTCATTACAGCTCATCTTACCACCGCGTAGGCTGGGCAGAAAGTCAAGCCTGTTTTATTATTTATCTATTTGTTATATTTAGATATTTCTCTCTCTCTCTCTGCCAATGGGCTCATGACCATCTGCTCCGTTTCCTATCTCTCCCCTGTTTTATTTCTCCGAGAACAAAATTAAATCTGAGAAGGCCTGGAGGAGATTTTATATGTGATCGAATATTGCTAATTTAGCCCTTGCATAATAGATACAGAAATAGAAGAAAGATAAATTTTGAATGCTGTCATTGTGGCTGTGCAGTTTTTATGAGCTACGTAACTGTGCTTGTAAAAGCACCTCAGTTATGCATATATCTATATCTATATCTATATATCTGTTACCCAAAAATTTGGGGCCCAGGTACGTTTCTCTGGCAGAGGTGTTAGAAAAACCCAAGAACTTACAACGAGACAGGTAAATCGATCAAAACAAGGTGATTTATTGGGAGCACAAGCAAAGGAGAGCTATTCAAATTTATAGTCTGGCCAGACCTACAATCTAAACAGCTACCTTCCCTCAATCGTTTTGAGGAGAAACCCTCTCGTGATCTCTGTTCACAAAATTTGGTGAACAGAAGATGGCCCCCACCCACCTCTAAGGGCTTATATCTGCTTTCTAGACTAGCTTCTAGGTGACAAGGGAGAGGGGATTGAAACTGGGAAAGAGGAAAGGCAATTAACATATTTTAATTACATGCAAACATAAAACAAAGGCAGCTCTGAGGTCAGGGACTTTAGTTACACAAAAGCGGCAGATTACAGCTATTGCTGAAAAAAAACCGGTTATAGAGAGTTTACATTAGGTCAAAGGAGCATATTTGTGGTTGACAGGAATAACCAATTGCATGTAGCGGCGGGAAAACAGTGGATTCCGGCATGAATGGAGCCTCCGGACAAAATTGCTTTAGCGTCTAGCGTGTAAACAAAGAAACAAAGAAAGATGTTAGAATCAATATGCCTTAATCATTTAGTTAATGGGAGACCTTTGAGGAGAGAAGTCACCTTTTGTTTTTCCCTTTTAATCCTCTGGCTGTGTACGTGGGAGACGGGATGTCCGCTTGTCCCTGAGCTTGTCATTTTACTTCGCTTGCTTCCCCCCTTTTTCCTGATCAACTTTGGGGTTGTTCCCCACAGATTTTTGCTATGTTTTATGCTTGGTCAGTGTTCTAATCAATGTTTAATTGAACTTTAATCAAACCAGAGGAATGAGTCATTCAGCTTCCTTTGTGAAGGAATTTCTGCTTATCAGAAAACGTCATCAAACCGGTTTTAAGAACAATGGAGGCAATCAGTGATTTTTAATCTCTCCCTCCCTCTGGAAAGGCCTCCCACTATGTGTATCCAAACTTTTGGCCTTTCCTTATTTTCCATGTGTGTGAGTGTTGTGATATTTATAAACGTTTTGATTAATTATAATGCTTTATTCAAAATTTTAGGTAACACTCCTTCCCTTCTTCTCTTAAGATTTCGACTGACCAGTGGGCAGTCGTATCTTAGGCTGAGTGGGTCCTGGTGTGGTATGCCCCCCCCCGGGGGCCCTGGTACAGCGTTCTCAGGGATTACAAAAAGGGGCACACACACACACAAATTAGAATTATAACTACAGCAATCCCAAACCCCGCTATGAATAAATGTTTCCAACATCTGGGAGTAGGCCAATTAGCCAATTCCCCAGTGAAAACCCAGTGTTTTACTCTCAGTGGTGAGATTGTGGATGGTTTCTTCTGCCTGCTTGCTGTTAAATTTAGGCAGCACATCCATTTAAAATAAGGGGGTTGTCCAAACTACCAAATGAACATCCTAACATTCTATACATTCTACACATGTTTAGAAATTTAAACTAAAGAAAATACAGGAACACAGTTTGCCAGCAATACTTTAGAGAGAGAGAGAGAGAGAGAGGTAGAGAGAGAGAGAGAGAGAGAGAGAAAGGGGGGTCGAGAAGAAATGAGGTGGTTGGAATACTAATAATAAAAGACATGATACTCCTCCATTGAATTTTAGACATGCTCTGGAGCACTGTCATCCGTTCACTTTTGGGATCCAACACAAGGCTTCCACATCTTTAGGTTTTCCTGTAGTGAGGGAGAGAAAACACAACACATCTCCCCAAAACCCTCCCACATTTACTTTTAAACTTTATTCTTTACCCCTGGTAACAATAAACGACAACCACTCATGTTTTCAATGTACTTCCATTGCATTCACTGTTCCCTATGGATTTATGTAAGGGAATTCCTTAAGATTCCAGGTTTAGTAGGAGAAGAGGGCTTTTATTGTGCATACCCCATACTTACTCCAGAAGCCACTAATGCATGATTCAATTGCAACTGTGAGTGCTTTTTAGAGGCAGGAATTTACCTTCCTGGCCCAAACCAATGTAAACCAAATTAAATACTTTGAGCAAACAATTGTTTCACTCCCATCTGATCTGAGGAAGGTACTACTTCCCTACCAAATTCAGCCTCCCCCTCCCCTTTGTCAGTCTGGGAGTCTCCTAACTAATTTCTAAACTGGCCTCATTGTGAAATCTATTTGTTTACCTTTACCCTGTTTTCCTTCTGGCATCCTGTATAATAAGAATGAGGGTTTAACAAACGCACTGCAGATGTTTTTGAAATAACTTTATTGTTGGAGTTGCAAAGCAATCTTTATGGTTCAGTTTCTTTAACTAGGATTCTTAACTGGGGACGGTGCATAGGGACGCTCAAATTTCCTTAAGATTGTGCACTTAGTAGGATGAGAGGAAATTTCCCATGTGCGATGTTCCAACAATCTTCAGAAGCCACTCACACAACACACATGCAGACAAGACAAAATACAGCTATGCAATGACAGAACAGACTATGCAGGGGCAGGGCACCTCTCCTGCCTTCCTTAAGGGAAATTTTGGCAGGGAGTTTGCCCAGAAATAAAAACATTTAGCTTTATTACTTTTGACTGTGCAGCCATTCTTTGTGATGTTAAAGGCTTACAGCTGCCCTTAAGGAGCAAGCTACTATGTGCTTATTTATTTACTATGCAAAACTTCTCCCACCTTTTTCCGGAACTCTTGTTGCAAGGTCCTGGGTTCGGGTCACAATTTTTAAAAGCATTTTTTTTTTTTCAGATCGAAAATCAAATGTGCTTCCTGGGGCTTTTGCGATTCAGTTAATTCAACCCCAGTACATGTGTGTATTGAGCCACATTATACAAAATCAAATTTACAGCAACCATTTCAGAAATGCATATGTTTTCAAAAGGTTTTAATAGGTTTATGTTCAAATTAACTTTTCACTATGGAGCAGCAGTTTCCTCCTTTAAAGCAATTCAGACAAGCAGAGCTTTGCACAGACATGATTCCAAGTTTCCAATTTAAACTTATCCAGATTATAACACATGCATAGCCCCTCTGTTTAAGCAAGTATCAGATTATACAGGACAATGTTCCATTTCCCTTGTGCCACAAATTAAAGGTTCCCCTTTATTTAATATCCATCCATTATTTTCTACTAGGCCATATCTCCTTTTATTTCTGAAAATGGGTCTCCACGTGCCACATTTAGAGACTGTTAAGGTATACACCAGACAAACCAAATTCTGAGTTAGCATGGCCCTTTTAAGATGTGGGCCAGATTTTCAAAATACGGTTTTGCATTTTAGGCAGATGCTTCTAGGCCCCCCTTCCCACAAAACTGGGTTCTCAAGTGAGACTCCAATTGTCCTTTTTCCCAGGGTAAAAGACAAGCCAAAACCTCCATTTCCGCTATCTTCATGCCCTGCCTTGGGACGAGACCTTGGGCCACCCAGAACTCCAGGATTTGCTCCGAAGGCTTTCTTGGGGTCCCTTGCCTATCTGCAAGTTTTCCAATTCAATTATAATATTGCCAGGTTGAGCTGAGCACTTTAAATGAAGCCGGGTAAAAGGGTGGTTGAGGTGATTTGCCTTCTTGCATTGATATTTTGTGCAGGCCAATTCTGCCTGCGGGGAGTACCCTAAATTTCATCCATATGTGGGGCGTATGGCCAGGTAGCAAACTTATGTTTTAAAATTAGCCTTTCATCAGATGAGGCTCCTTATTTCATATTTGTCAGCCTTGCTGGGACAGCAGGGTGACACAGATTAATTTGAGGCACAACGAAAAGGAAGAAAAAGTCCCCATTTCTTTGCCAACTAGGGCAGTGGAATCAGAATTTGGGTGGGGCAGTGCATATGCCTGTAACCTTAGACAGCATGCGACTCTGTTTACTTTAGTGGCCAAGCTTAGTGGAAGAGGAAGGAGGGGCCGCTTTCCCCCCTTCAGGCTATTGTGAATGGAATGTTGTTGTTGTTTTTTTTCTCAGCAGGAGGCAATTTCTTAACTTCTCTGCAGTGCTACAATGTTTGCACTCTGCACATGTTCTATGGAAAGTCCGAATTTTTACTTTGGAAGCCATTTCTTTAAAAGCAAATGCATTTCCAAACACATATTGGTTGCAGTTGGCTTTGTATGGGAAAGAGGGACCCTTCTAATTAATCCATCCCAATTTCCAGCCTTTGCCAATCTCAAGTTTTTAGATATACCAGTCATTATGTCAATTTATTTGTTTTCGATTAATTCTATTTCATTAACTGTATCTTCCCACTGTTTCTAAGTTCCAATTCCTAATTTCCAAAGCCTTTATTGCTTGAACTACCTACGTTTTTGTTTCAAATTCTGCTCAATTCTCCTTTGGGTCCCTTTTAAAGGGATTTTCCTGTAACTTCTGATACTTACTTAGTTCGATTTCGAGCCTTATTTAAAAGGCAGCAATGCATTTGAGCGTTGCTAATTCACTAGCCTTATAATACTTTTTCCATGTCCCAATCTAAAGGACAACAACAATCCCGATTTATACATTTCCAATCTCTGTCTTAAAGTTTAAACTAGACAGAGAAAGGGATAACATCATTTTGTTAACCATACTTTTTATATACTTTTTACAATACACATATATACAGATCTGCCACATCTCCAGCATGCATCAGGCCTGGGTACTCTTTGGAAGCATAACTTCTTAAGGATATGCTTCCTTCCCCTTCAAAGCCTTCTGCAGAGCATGTTAATACCTCACAATGGCAGTTTAAAATTTCTAAGTTTCTAGTCCTCATTATTTACACATCACAAAAATGCAGGCACACATTTATTTCGTTCACACACACACCCAGGGTACCCTTATTCATTCATTCATCATACATGCATGCATATTTACATATATTACACATCCATTCCGTTTTTAAAATGTACATTAGCTCTCCTTCTTTTCCTGCAATGCTCCACGCAATCGCTAGAAAAGCAAGGGAAAATGCCATGCTTTCTCAGACCTTAAGGGCCATGTTTTACTGTGGTTCTCAGGAGGCTGGAATTACTTGCCACCTGGGCACAATGACTTAATCTTATTGTTAATCATTCTTATAAGCCATTCCCAGGCTGCCTCTTATGGCAATAGCCTGGGATTCTTCCAATTTGGGCTGCCCTGTGTTCGAATTCAGTTACACTTTAACAGATTGCCTTAACTTAATTGGGGCTTTCCTTTTAGAAACAACGGACAAGTTACAATTTATATGGGTGCTGAGTTACATTAACCCTTTGTTTAATCTATGACTGCTGTCCCCTTCAAGCCTCTCAGCCTGAGTGGGTTGCAGCGGGCTCAAATTTTAAATGCTTTTCTGTTCTGGTTTACTCTTTTTCATTCTGCTCTATTTAGCACCCCCCACTCTGCTAGCAGGGATGGATGGCAATAAACTATTTCTCCTTCCCTTTTCTCTTTTGGCTGAGGGGTCCTGTTCTGCTTACTGTGTCCTAGCTTTCCCTTTTCCAACGAGTCCATTGAGATTGGCTCACTGTTTCAATTCGAGCTTTTAATTTTTACCTTTTTCTTTTTGATTTTATAGTGCCCAAATTTCCTCATGATTTCCTTATTTCACTAAGGACGCCTTCCATCATTCCTTTCAGCCCGCTCACTCCCGCAACTCCAGGAACTTCCATCTGTTCCCAAGGTCCGATTTCTTCTACAACTCCCCTTCCCAACATGTCCCGCTGGGGCATGTCTGAGAGGTCCAGTAGGTTTACCTCTGCGGTTTAACCCACTGTAACCTGGGGGGGGGGGGCTGCAAAGTTACGGACCCCAGACTCTCCCGACTGGATTTGTTCCTTTTGCTGGCAGGGGTGGTGGGCATCAAGGGCTGAGGGGGCGCCCCAGATTTACAAGGATACCATGAGCAGCGGGTTTGAGGAATTAAGGAGCCAGAAGGTGCAATGGACCCAAAACGGTCCTCTTCAATCCTCCTCAATTGCCTCTCTATACTTTGGGGAACCCCCAAATTTGGGAGGAGGATTAACCTTCTCCCATTACAATATAAAGATTGCCCTCGCAAGGGTATCGTTCAAGGTTTTGTGGGTGCAGCCTCACGGAGAGCGCTGCATGTTCTGAGTCCCCAGATCTCCCCAGACTCGCTTCTAGCCTTCTAATAAATTCCTTTAGGTGCCTTAAACTTAAGTTGCCTTCTCTAGGCCAGGCGGGCCTCAGGTCCCTTTGAAAGGGGCCGGTCTTGGGTGCTTAAAAGTTTCAACCTCCATTTGCTCAATTTTAGACTTGGGTCCCACCAAATTCTTCCATTTCTTGAGGACATTGCTGCGTGGCGTCCCACCAGCCTTTTCCTCCTTCCAGCCCAGCCTGAACTCTCAAAAAGCTCCTCCCATTAGCTTGCCTTAGGCCTAGGTCTTGGTGCTTACCGAGTTACCCCGCGCAGCGAACTGGCGGGAGCGGACCACACAGATTCTTCCTTTTCTTTTTCTTTTTTTCGTCTCGTACCGGGAATCACCCGAGCCTAGAGACTAATTTAACCCTGGTCTCACGGGATGACTACCTCCGGTCTTGACCAGGTCAGCCAATCCGCCACGGGCGCTCAGTCAATTACTCTGGCACCCCGTGCTTCTGTGAGATTCCTCAACGGGAGCGACCCGGCTATTGGAACTCAGCCCAAACCGTAAAGACCCCAGTGTCAGGTGATGAATCTGCCAACTGGACCCTGAAATTTAAACTAAATTGCTCACGGGTGGACAATTCCCGTTCTTGCTTTTCTAGTGGTGGCGAAACTCACTAGTGCCCAATCTTTTGTGCAGCTCAGGTCCGTCAAACCGTATCTGCTGCACCACAGGGGTGGGACTCTAACCCACAATCCCTAATACCCGAGCTGCCACTCGGTGGGAAGTCTAGTTCAGTAGGCTTTTTCTTTCTATTAAGTCCAAATGGCTATTCTGTAAAAAACAAACTAAAAAAACAAACGATTGAACTATCTTGGCAAGAATTTCAAAGGGACCCCAAAATCAAAATTATACATTACCGATCCTGAAGTTTTCAGTCGCAGAGACGAAATGCCGATGAGTCTCTCAAAGTCTGATTGAAGATTTCAAGTAGGAGGTCGTTCTGGATCTTCTCTTCCTCACTTTGTGTCCTGCACCTCTTAAGGAGGTTGCAGGAACCAGAGGCGGTCCCGGGTTTCGGCACCAAAAACTGTTACCCAAAAATTTGGGGCCCAGGTACGTTTCTCTGGCAGAGGTGTTAGAAAAACCCAAGAACTTACAACGAGACAGGTAAATCGATCAAAACAAGGTGATTTATTGGGAGCACAAGCAAAGGAGAGCTATTCAAATTTATAGTCTGGCCAGACCTACAATCTAAACAGCTACCTTCCCTCAATCGTTTTGAGGAGAAACCCTCTCGTGATCTCTGTTCACAAAATTTGGTGAACAGAAGATGGCCCCCACCCACCTCTAAGGGCTTATATCTGCTTTCTAGACTAGCTTCTAGGTGACAAGGGAGAGGGGATTGAAACTGGGAAAGAGGAAAGGCAATTAACATATTTTAATTACATGCAAACATAAAACAAAGGCAGCTCTGAGGTCAGGGACTTTAGTTACACAAAAGCGGCAGATTACAGCTATTGCTGAAAAAAAACCGGTTATAGAGAGTTTACATTAGGTCAAAGGAGCATATTTGTGGTTGACAGGAATAACCAATTGCATGTAGCGGCGGGAAAACAGTGGATTCCGGCATGAATGGAGCCTCCGGACAAAATTGCTTTAGCGTCTAGCGTGTAAACAAAGAAACAAAGAAAGATGTTAGAATCAATATGCCTTAATCATTTAGTTAATGGGAGACCTTTGAGGAGAGAAGTCACCTTTTGTTTTTCCCTTTTAATCCTCTGGCTGTGTACGTGGGAGACGGGATGTCCGCTTGTCCCTGAGCTTGTCATTTTACTTCGCTTGCTTCCCCCCTTTTTCCTGATCAACTTTGGGGTTGTTCCCCACAGATTTTTGCTATGTTTTATGCTTGGTCAGTGTTCTAATCAATGTTTAATTGAACTTTAATCAAACCAGAGGAATGAGTCATTCAGCTTCCTTTGTGAAGGAATTTCTGCTTATCAGAAAACGTCATCAAACCGGTTTTAAGAACAATGGAGGCAATCAGTGATTTTTAATCTCTCCCTCCCTCTGGAAAGGCCTCCCACTATGTGTATCCAAACTTTTGGCCTTTCCTTATTTTCCATGTGTGTGAGTGTTGTGATATTTATAAACGTTTTGATTAATTATAATGCTTTATTCAAAATTTTAGGTAACATATCTATATCTATATCTATATCTATATCTATATCTATATCTATATCTATATCTATATCTATATCTATATCTATATCTATCTATATCTATCTATCTATCTATCTATCTATCTATCTATCTATCTATCTATCTATGCATATTGTCCCAATAGGATTAAAAATAAGTTTCCTTTGCGTCCTTTCCCATTGGTAGATTTAAGCATAGGTCAAAATTCATTTTTTTCCCACATCGGGGGGGTTCGGTGGGAATCTAGCATTCCTAAAATAAATGCATGACACACTTTAGCCCAACCTAAATCCCATGGGCCGGATCCGGGCCACAACACCATTTCATATGGCTCCCCGCCAACACTTTAAGGGCATTTGAGAAACAAAATGGCCACCCCCTTTAAAGCTGTTGGGGACAAAATGGCCACCCCCATTGTGCAGGCAGGGGAAAATGGCCATCCGGCCCTCGAAGCTGACTGAGAGAGTGTGAGTCCGGCTAGAAAAATTGGGATCCCTTTTGCTTTCTCCGATTTAACTCTGATATTCTTAACTCTCTGGCTGGGTAGAGATAGTTTCAGAGATGGGATGTAACAGGTTCTCACCAGTTCGTCAGAACCGGTAGTAACTTTTCCCAGTGTCCCGGAAAACTGGCAGCAGCTTTTGGGGGGAAAACACCTTCGGGGCTTACCTTTTCACTGGTTCCCCCACTGCGCATGCGCACCAAGCACTTGGTGCGCATGCATGTCTACAGTGCTTGGCTTGTATGCACGGCCTCCTTGCTGTCCTCCCAAGTGGGGAGGAGGAAGAGACGCTGCTAGCCTGAAGCTCCCTATAGCCTGCTCCTTTGGATGTGGTGTGTCTGTGTGTATTTTAATGTGTATTTAATACCTTTACCTATATTGGCATACTAGTACCTGTGTGTGTGTGTGTGCTTATTTTTATTTTATTTTTATTTTATTTTTATTTTTTATTTTTATTTTCTTTGGCCCCGCCCAAGACCTCATGATGTTAGCTCCGCCCACACTGTGATGACATCACGGTGGGGTAGTAAAATTTTTGACATCCCACCACTGGATAGTTTACATTCACACAAATGTCACAAATGAACTGGTCTCCAAGGAAGGAAAAGGCCCTCTTCGAAGATGAATGACTTCATGTTTATTACTGATATATGGTCAAAACATATTTGCTAATGTACAGTAAAGGTAAAGGTTTCCCTTGCTCAAAAGCCAGTCGTATCCGACTCTAGGGGTCAGTGCTCATCTCTGTTTCAAAGCCGAAGAGCCAGCGCTGTCTGCTTCTGCAGACGTGACCCAAAATCTTAGGCGGGCCATGGCATGGGGGTTGCCGAAGACCTTTGCACAGTGCTATGTCTGAGGACTCACTGTGGTATTACAGGGATGCCACCGAAATAGAACTCCTTTGGAAGGCATGATGTGTGTTTTCGTGTCAGCGATTACTCTGGTTGAAAGGATTTTTGCAGCGGATGCCTGGACGAGGCTCCTTTCATGTCCCCCATCGTGCAGCTCTCGGGGAATCGAACCCCGTCCTTTCGGTCTCCAAGCACAGCGCTTTTACCCACTGAGCCACTGGGGAGTTGCGGAAGGCATGATATAAATTTTCTTTCCCTCTGCATGGCTTGTGATCTATTAGAAATTTTATATGGTAGGTAAAAGTTTCACTCGCTTGGAAGCCAGTCGCATCCGACTCTAGGGTTCGGTGCTCATCTCTGTTCACAGCCTAAGAGTCAGTGTTACCTTTCCCACCAAAGCAGTACCTATTTATCTACTTGCTTTCAAACGGCTTGGTTGGCAGGAGCTAGGACCAAGGTATAAGCATCTCCCCCATCCCTGCCTAAGATTGAGCTGAATGCTTTGTTACTTATCTCCATCAACTCCTCCAGCTCCATGAATATTATTTTTCCAGGCAGAGGTAGTTCTCCAAAGGGCCATTTAATCGACCTGGAGGGAGACATTTTAAAACCAATTCATCTGCATGTTCATCTCTGCTGGAATCATCAAATGTACAGTACAGATTTGTTCAGTTTTCATTTATTCTCTGATCAAGAAATGGACTCTTTTTCCTATCATGGTGTGTCCATTGCTATGTAATAAATTGACTCAAATGATGCGTATAAATGCGATGTGCTAAGACAGATGAATATTTCATGCCAGAAGCTAAGCCATATAGAAAGAAAAAAGTCTATCAGTTCATTGAAATGCTGGTCACAAAGAGCTCTGGGCTTTTTCTTGAGGGGTGGGGTTGTATTTTTACTATTGAACTAATATTTTTCCAGTGGATGAGATACTTAGAAAGCAATTCCAGGTTACGCATAAGGTAACTATGAAGGAAAACATTATTTGGAGTTTCTAAGGAGGCAGCCATGCTGATATGCTGCAAGAAAAGCCACACATGAGGCCAAAATTGTCTTGTGCATGACGTCTAGCGCATAGGTCCTCACACGTGGCTCCAGATGTTTTTGGACTTCAATTCCCAGAGGCCCAAGTCAGTACACCATGCTGTTCATGTCTTCTGGCAACTGAAGTCCAAGAAGATCTGGAGGGTCAAGTTTGAGGACCTATGCTCTAGTGCAGTAATGGCCAACCTTGGCCCTCCAGGTGTTCTTGGACTTCAATTCCCACAAGCCCAAGTCAAGAATGCCTGCTGATCAGGGCTTCTGGGAATTGAAGTCCAAGAACATCTGGAGGGCCAAGTTTGAGGACCTATGCTCTAGTGCAGTAATGGCCAACCTTGGCACTCCAGGTGTTCTTGGACTTCAATTCCCAAGTCAGCTCTCCTGCTGATCAGGGCTTCTGGGAATTGAAGTCCAAGAACATATGGAGTGTCAAGGTTGGCTATCACTGCTCTAGTGTAACTCAAGGCTTGACAAAGAGTTGTGAAACGTATGTAATGGCGGGAACCTTATCCCACAAGCAATTCTGTGATAATGTTGTGCCACTTCTCTATGCATTATGAAATCAGCTATACCGCCTAGGCCCCGAGGAACTTTCCAACCGGTTTGCTGAACTAAGGTTGTATCACTATGATGAATATACAACAGAACCTGCAACACACAATTGCACGCATTAGTGCTAGGTTTGAGAGACATGGCACTGTGTGCGATGTGCACAAGGGAAGATACAGGAGCAACAAGTCCTGATTCTTCTGTGTTTCCGAAACTTTGGTTTTTAGACTTCAATTCCCCAAAGCACTGATCAGCCAATGTACTGACATAGGCTTCAGATAATTGAAGTCCCCCGGTGGGGCCTAGGTCCCCACATTGGAAACCACTGGTTTACATGCTCATCAACCAAGTCTACCAAACAATGTGTACGTGAAGCAGGAGTTAGGAGAACTTCCAACAAGATGGCATCCCTGCACTTCCAGCAAGACATGAGAGGTTACCTTGATGATAATTTGCCAGGAGAATGGATAGTATGAAGAAGTACCAAAGAGTTTTCCCCATGTTCTCCCAACTTAACATCCCTTAGGGAGACCTTAAAAGATGTGGTGTGCCACAGAAAACCAGCTACACTGGTGGTACTGCAGAAAGAAATTGAAACGGCATGCAAAGTGATACAAACGGACACTTTGGCCCAAGATTGGTCAAGCATTAGTCCGCCATAATCAGAAGTGTCTGGGTGCTGACGGTATCCTCTTGGAACACCTCGTGTAATTGCAGAAGTCAAACGTGACTCGTATTCATCTTTTGTTATCAGTACATATCGAGTATTACAATTTCAATTCACCCCTTTTTCCTTTCTTAAAACGTAAATACATCTTTGGCACTCTCCGTAGAAATGCTCACGACGCACCTGCATACTATACATTATTTATTTGAGAAGCCAGGCTGTGCATTTCATTACAAATTTAAAATAATTAATTATGCACCTGGCAGAAGCAGACTTCAGAAGCTATCCAACTTATGCCATAAATCCGTATTTAAGTTCTTTTTTTTCTCCTCCTCCTCCTCCCCTTTCGTTCTTTTAAACAGGTTGTGAGCCATTTCACTTGAACTGGTCGTAAAGGGTTCATAACTTTTTATTACGGTCACATTAACTATTCTCCAGCAACATTCCTGTCTATCATAGAATTTATGCGTGTGGAATATACACCATGCATATTAAAGCGGGTAATACCCAGACGAAGGAAGGGACAGGTGTATGGAAAATATAATTTAGTGCCTCACGGCAGAGGGAACAGAAGACAAACAGAGAGCACTCTCTGGCAAGGAAGTCGTTTCCAAACATTCATCAGTTATGGGTAACTTTCACTTTTAAAACTTAAACTCTTTACCTGATGCTCATTACATCACTGCAGTGGCTTAGTGGTTAAGACCAGGCGCATGCTGGTATATCGGGCAACCGGGATTTGTCCAACCCCAACCTCGCCTCTGGTGCCCTGGTGTGCCAATAGCAATGTATGGGATTCTCCCCAACATCCCCCCACCATGTAGGCACCCCCCACTCCATGTCTAGTGCCTCCCCATGGTGCCCTGCACAACCCTGGTTAAGACGCTGAGCTTGGAGACTCGAAGGTCAGGGTTCGATGTCCAAGTGCTGAATGACGGATCTTGGGGGACATGAAAGGAGCCTCATTCGTGGCATCCCTTGAGTGGAGTTTGTCCAGCAAAAATCCTTTCAACCCAGAGTAATTTTTGACATGAAACGTGTTTGTACTTGCTCATTCAGATCTTATGCCAGTATAGAGAATAATTCCAAGTTTGATTCCTCTGACGCCAGATCCTGACTGGTTTTTCCACAATCCTACATACTGCCTCAGTACAGTAAAACACCAGATAACGAATGGATCGGATGACGCTAAAATCGCATAACGTTAAGTAATCTGGGGAGGAGAATTGGATCGAATAACGTTAAGGTCCTATGGGATGGATTGAATAACAACCGCTAAAGCCTGTGCGGTTACAATGTATCTCTATGGAGCTTTGACGTTATCCGATCCATCCCATAGGATTTTAACATGGATCGGATAACACTAAACATCGGATAACACCAAGACTTGTGGAACCAAGTTTTAGTGTTATCCGATGTTTTACTGTACTTCCATTCAGACATTCAGTTACATTCCACATCTGGACCGAGAAAAACTTTGCTGTGGAGTTCCAGTCTAGCCCACGATTCACCACTGCATGGTGCAGTGGTTCCTAATGTGGGGCCCAGGCCCCACAGGGGGGCTTCAAATTCCCAGAAGCCTAAGTCAGTACATTGGCTGATCCCTGCTTTGGGGGCATTGACTTAGGCTTCTGGGCATCGGGGGCCGGATCCTGCCCGTAGGCCGTAGTTTGGGAGCCCCTGCACTTGCTCATCAACACAATGCAACTTTATAAGAACAATTGGTTCTATTCTGTTTCTCTCTCTCTTGCTCTGCATATAAAGTCACAGGCCAAGTGTGCGAAAGACGTCAGAATGAGTAATTCAGGGACAAATATCACCTGACCAAATTACTGTCTGAAACAAGTCAGGGTTTTATTTTCACATTGTGACTCCCTCTCCAATCTTCCTCTAATTATTACATCTTCTGTTTCTAACGATTGCATATAAAGCTTGACTCGAGGCAAAAGGAGCTTCAGACTCGGTGCCAAAAGTGGAGCCGACCTCGGCAGTCATATTGAGAAATCAATGATATATTAAAAGACTTTTTAATTAGACGGCTGTGGGTCCTGAACCAGCTCCTGGTTACAAAGATTAAATAATTGCTCTTGGCACTCTCATAGCGGGACTTGCTCAGAGAGGGAGCTTATTGACTCCATGGCAGAAGGAGAAGAACTAGAGAGAGTTTCGGGAAAAAGAACTTCAGTCAAAGAGGGAGAAACATAAGAAATCCTGAGGCTTTCCATCCAACCTCAACTGGAAAGAACATAATCTTTTAATTAAGTGCTGCATCACTAACAAAGACATGTTCTCCGCTCTTTGAGTGTGACATATTGGTTAGAGTGTCAGACGAAGGTGGGAGGAATCCGGAGAGAAATGTTCCTGTAACCAGGCATCATACCCAGCATGTTGGGTTGAAATAAAGTAGTCCTAATTCGGGTGCAATGCAGGGCTTTCCCCTTGTCCACACCCACCACACCACGCCCACAGAGTAGGGAGTAAAAACATTTGAATCCCACCACTGGTTTCAATCCAAAGTAATCTCTGACACAGAAATTATTATTACAAGGCCTTTGTGAATGTAAAAAGTGGGCAAATACCTCTATACCAGCCTGGGTTCTTCAAAGCAAGAAAGCAATAAAAATATATATTGAGATCCATTTTGAGAATCAGCCGGTTATGAACATGCTCTGTTATGCTCTTGTTCTATATCCTTAAGTGGAGTTAGATGGCTTGCAAGATTTCCATTCAACTCAGGGATTCTCTGGGCATTTGCCGAGGATGAAGCTACTAAATTGTGCTGTGACCTTTTCTAAGTACTGGCGATGCTTCTTCCATACTTTCAATGGTAGCACATCCCTCCCCTTCCTCCGTACCCTTCTCCGTTCTTGACAGCAAACATCTGCAGACAGATAATGTAACATATTAACAATCACCAGGGAGGGGAAACATGATTCCTGCCTTGACATACAGTATTTGCACCTTTCACGAAGACTTCGTTTCGGCTGGAGAGTAGCGCATGCAAAAGGGCTGAGAAACGGCGGCACGTAGACGTCCGACAACTCTGCATTTCAACCCACAGAACAACTAAATCATTAACTTTAATGCATGGCTCTCTGGGTTAATCCATCATCCCCCCCGGCTGAATATCCACAGGCATTCACCTGGCTCTCCGAATTATAAATAAATCTACGTCTAGAAATGTGACTTGATGGAAACGTTTGCTTTCTGGTCCCCGCGCAGCAGGACCGCATCGCCGCAGTGTTAAAATATTGTCGGAAAGCAGAAACCAATGGTTGGTGGACGGTAACAGGCGGCTTGCTGTTCTGAGATATCAGATGGATAAGGCAAAGGCAATTTATCCTAAATTAAGATTAATAAACTGTAGCCCAATACAATCTACATGCTATCGTCTCGAGTGCATTATCCTGACTGCCACACAATACAAGACAAAGGTTTTGCCTTGCTTGGATTCCTTCATTGGCTTTGTTGCCCCAGTTGGAACAGGATTCATAAATAACCCCATATTTTGGGGTTATTCCCCCCCCCCAAGCACCATGGAAAATAACAAGGTATGTTGGTTAATTTACATTACCCTCTTTCTCTCTCATCTTTGCCCATTATTGTCATAGATAGATGAAGGGTGACAGCTCTGATGTTCCTGGAAGTAGAACATGCCTATACCCTTGGTCTGGTCTTCAAAGAAGCGGTCCAGAGTGTGTCTTCTTCTTTCATGTCCAGCTCAGACTTCAAACTGCCAAAATGAGACCACCTTCATCGGCCAAAAGTTAGTCCTTATCGGTACAAGTTTCTGGTAGTAACCGGCAGACCAGGAAATGAGTTGGATTTGATATATCTCTACATTCACACTGTGGGTTGTTATGCGCCAGCAGCTCCCACTTGAGCATGTTGGTCTTATACTTAGGGACTCCAACCCTCAGCCTATTCAGGGTCCTCCAAGTGAGTTCCTCAGCCACATCCTCCTCCTTTAATGTCATTCCTTGTCCAGTGAGCTCCTGCCTCCATCTTCTAATTTGATTTTGCTCTTGTGTACACCTCAAAAATGTTTGTTCTTGCCATAAAGCTCTTCCTAGATCTGAGCCTGCGGACTTGAGGCTCATCTTCATTCAGAGGACATCGAGCGTCATTCTCTTGCTTAGTTCTCTCAGCATCTGCTGCTACTTCTCTCCTTATCTTAGGTGGAGTGATACCAAAAAAAAAGGATATATATTTTTCAACTAGTGTAGGTTTGAGACATCCTGTCACAATGCGCATTGATTCATTAACAGCAATGTCAACTAGGTCCAATGTGTAAAAGGATTGGTTCAGAACCTTGAATAGGTCATAGGATGTTATGCACCATTGATTGCTCCTGTAAAGTCACCAGACTCCACTGACAACCAAACCACTCTTGAAAATATATCCTGTACCTTGAAAATTAGACTTGCCATAAGTTGGATGCAATTTCTTAGTGTTATAATGACAAAATTTACTAAATCTAAACCAGGAGGTCCCAATCTAAGGCCCATGGGCCTGATCATTTCATGTGCCACACACCCCATCCCTCCAAGGGCATCTGAGAAACAAAATGGCCACCCCTTTGAAGCTTTGGGACAAAATGGCCACCCCTTTGAAGCTAAGGGACAAAAGGCACATTGGCTGCCCCAATGTGCAGGCAGGGCAAAATGGCTGTCTGACCCTCAAAGCTGACTGAGAAAGCATGGCCTGGCCTCCAACTTGAAAAGGTTGGGAACTCCTGATCTAGACCAATACTAGTAGAGGAATATTGACTGAGTCTTCTATTCTCCCAAGGTCCATAAAATGAGCACCCAGCATGTTGGGGCAAAAGCTTCTAATGACATAGTGAACCACCCAAAGTATGTTCTTAGCGCTATGGGACAGTATAGAAGTATAATTGCTAGGGCTGTTTTCTAGTAGTATTGATTCAATAAAAGATGCCTTTTTGTTTCTTTTCTCTTGGGTTAAAACAATGTTTGGGTTGACTGACCAAGTCACAGGAGTAAACTAACATCTGCTCTAAAAGGAAAAGTAAGTAACTTTGGCCAGTTTCCTGGTCGCAGGCACAACACCTGGTACAACCCATGAAAAAATGTTTCTTTATAAATGCGCAGAGGAACCTGTAGGTTGGGAATGGAGACAAATCTAAGATCCGTGAGTTTTGCAAATTAAAAATTCCAGGCCGTAATGAGCAAAGTATTTTAAAATAATAATTACACGAATTCCAATTAAGTGTTACACAGTAATTACGATGAGTGCTATAAGCAGATTTGAAATGCTGCTTCAGTCTAAATTGCTATCAGGGAGCGGTACAAGAAGCAGGTGCGCGGTAGCCTCTCGCTAGGTGGAGGGCCAATTATAGGTGCTTACATAGTTGATGGGGAGAGGAGGAGAAATAAACAGAGTCCATTATTCTGACTGCTAATGGCTGTCCCCGAACAGGTTGATCTACCCTTTGGTAGTTTGTCAAGACTGAATCGTGTCCTTGCTCCGTTGCCTGAGAGATGCTGTTTACAGGCAACAAATAATGTTTTGACAACAATCAGGTCCAGGATTAGCAAAATAATTTGCAGGCACCAACGTGCAAGAAATGGTTGCCATATTTTATTTCTGGTGAACATCTCAGCATCTTTGCTGGAAAATAGTTGCCCCTTTTTTTTAATGCTCATTTAACTTTCTCCTTTCAAATTATCCACGTCAAGCCTTCCCAACCTACGGCCCATGGGCCATATCTGGCCAGTGGACCCCATTAATCCAGCCCACGGTGGCCACCCAGGCACCTTTAGACTCCCCCCACCACCAGAAGTCAAAATATGCCGCAGTGGTGGCAGTGGAGGGAATCGCACCATTTTAGCGGCTAGCTTCTGCAGCTTCCCAGGGTGGCAGGACACATCTCGGAGCATTTTCTCTCTGTTTTGGGATCTTTTTGCTGTGCTTCAGCAGCCAAAACATGGCGATTGGTGACTTCTAGTGCCAGGTAGGGATTACGTCAGTGCCTGGGTTTCCAGCGTGGAACCAGGAAGATCCCAGTTTGGCTGCCGAAGCACAGCGGAGAAGTGGCAAAAAATGTACATATCCAAAAATGGAGTGAAATTGCTCCAAAAAGCCTCCCTCCACCCTCAGAAGCGACGGAGGCTGTGTAAAAAGGCACTGAAATTCCACATGCCATGGTATGAATGGGAACGCATCCTTTAAAAATACCACTGACAATACACTCTTTCCTGCAGGCTGAGCTGCAACGCAACCTTGCTTTTTCTAGCAAACATCTTGCCGATAACCGATTCCATGTTCTCTTTTGTTGCTAAGGGCCTTAGGCTATCGGGTTCCAACAAGGCTGGAGGTGGAAAAAATCAGAAGTCCACAGAGAGGATTATAGCTCGACTAAAGGCGAGTAAAATGTAGAGTTTCAAGAGAATCCGTAATAGCAGGAGAGATGGTGAGATGTTGGCTGGATAAGAAGCAGAAGTGTAAAGAGGTGCGCTCTTCACACATATCTATCACACTGGGAAATTGCATTCCCCAGCACCAGAAACTGTCAGAATACAACCAAAAGAAGCAGGGAAGCCACTTTCCAGCTCAAATACTCTGTTTTAATTCATTGTGGGTTCAAATGTCCCCTTGTTGAGCCTGTACATTTGAGCATACCTAGATGGATGCACTTAGTACAGTTTTGTCTTGGCTTCAGTTTAAGGTCATGACCAAATACATCTGGAAGAAGCTTTCTTTAAAGGAGCGAAGGTCCTTCTGTCCTGCCACAACTTTTAGTATAATAATAATAATTTCATGTCAGAAATTATTCTGGGTTGAAAGGATTTTTGCTGGAGAAATTCCGCTCAGGGGACGCCCAAATGAGGCTCCTTACCTGTCCCCAAGATCTTTTCCCACCCAAGTGGTCCCTATTTGCAATTTCTTGCTTTCAAATTGCTAGGTCGGCAGGAGCTGGGACAGAGATGGGCACTCAACCCGTCATGTAGTACCCGGGTCTTGAACTGCCGACCACCTTTTAGTATGAACCCCTGTCATCCATGTTCATGGGACTGCGGTGGGATAGTGGAGAAGATGCTAAACGTGATGCCTGGAAGGTCAGCAGGTGAGCAGTTGAAGACCCAGGTGCTGCAAAATTGCAAGTAGATAAACAGGTACCACTTGGGTGGGAAGGTAAACAGTGTTCCACTTTCATGCACTCCGGTGTCTAGTCATGCCTGCTACGTGTCTACAGAAATGTCTACAGATCCAGACAGTACTGGCTCTTTGGTTGTAAACAGAGATGAGCACTGGATTCTAGAGTCGGATATGACTGGCTTTTGAGCAAAGGTGACCTTTAGGTAAAGGTAAAGGTAAAGTAATCGAACAGCTGCTATTTCTCTTTTGGGAACCAGTGTAGCCATGAATATGGATTAGGTTTTGGTGCTCATCTCCATTTATTGCCAAAGAGTGGTCTTGTCTACACTGGTCTAGAGACAGAAAAATCTTGATATAGTTCAAAGCTTGAGTTCTCAGGATTATTAGGTAAGGGTAACGGGTAAAGGATTGCAGTGGCTCAAGTGGATAAGACGCTGACTGGAAGGTTAGCTGACTGGAAGGTTAGCAGTTTAAGACCCGAGTGCTTTACAATGGAGCGAGCTCCTTTCTCTGTCCCAGCTCCTGCCAGCCTCACAGTTCGAAAGCAAGAAAATGCAAGTAGATCAACAGGGACCACTTCGGTGGGGAGGTAAACAGCATTCCGTGTGCTCTGGTGTCTAGTCATGCCCTCTACATGAGCATGGAAACATGTGCAGAAGCAGACTGCGCTGGCTCTTCGGCTTTGAAACACAGATGAGCACTGAACCCTAGAGTTGGATACAACTGGCTTTCCAGAAAGGGTGATTTTTACCATACCTTTAAAGGTAAAGGTTTCCTTTGCTCGAAAGCCAGTCATATCTGACTCTAGGGTTCAGTGCTCATCTCTGTTTCAGAGCCAAAGAGCCAGCGCTGTCTGCTTCTGCAGACGTTTCCATGGTTATGTGGCAGGCATGACTAGACACTGGAGCACACGGAATGCTGCTATCTTCCCACCGAAGTGATCCCTATTTATCTACCTTTACCTTTACCTTTACCTTTACCTTTACCTTTACCTTTACCTTTACCTTTACCTTTACCTTTACCTTTACCTTTACCTGCAAGGAAAGGAAAGAACTTGTTATGCCGTATGAGCCGTACAGGGCATCCTTTGCAACCTTGCACATTTCCGATGTGGTAATGATGACACTCCCTTGTTTGTCGGACCCAAGCGTCTTCCAGTGAATATTGGAAAGAAGGCTACTTTCTAATTTTTTGAGAACGTGTTTGGCTCTCCTTGTGTGCGAGAGAGAGGACATACGAGAGAGAAGGCACAGGTACAGTGAGAATCCGTTTCGCACTCATCCAGCCCTATTTTGAAGAGGCAGCAAAGATGAGCTTGAGAGAAAGAGATCAAGGAGGAGGGAGTGAGACGCTGATTGTGCCACTTCTCACACTCACCGAGGGGGAGAAAAAGACGGCTAAAACAAGCTGGAAATATAACCTTTCGCTCCTATTTCGAGGCTGTCCTACTATGACAGCAATTTCGTCAGTGCTTCTGGTTGGCAGTCATTTGGTGGCAATTGTCAGACATTTTGCACATTGTTATGAAGTCCTTACCTTTACACCCTATCCCTTCAAACAGAGAGGAAAGCAATTTAACGCTATTTTTGTCAAAGACCTTTAATATGGAAGGAAGGCTCTCCTCTCTTTCTTTCCTCAAAGGTGTTAGCCTAGTAACAGCTACTAGGCACTCTATGGGAGTGACACAGAATGGAAAGCATTGTGCATACTCTCAGTGATGTGCCGTTGGCTAATCCTCCTTAGGCGGAAGAGTTGTACCATAAAGGTGCTGATGAACAAAATGTTCCCCTGGTCCTTTTGAGGACCATAAAGGGAAGCTTGGAGCAGCTTGTCCAGAGAATAATATCTGAACTCCTTACTTTCTGAAGTTACTTACATCTTCTTTTTGTTTATCTGCATGAATATCCCATAATCGGAAAAGTGCCCCCCTCCCCAGGCTTACGTTTCAATTGGCTTTTGAAAGTGAAAATGGAGTTTTCAAAGGTATCTTGGGACTTCCTTTGAGCCTCTTCCTCAGAACCGAGGTCCTTTCTATCACTTTGAAGCTTTGTTTTAATTTTGAAAGCTCGCTTTTCGCAGAGAACACTTTCCGATAGATACTGTGACTGGAGGGAAATCAACACTAAAACATTTTTAAAAAGTATTATATAACCGTCATAACCTGTGATGCAGAATTTGCTATCAAAAGCAGATTCAAACTGGGACCCATGTACCTTGCCTGGAAATCTCCAGATAATTAACGAAGCTTCGTAAAACAAAACAAGGAGTTTCCTTCCGATCAGTTACAATGACAGTCCTTTGTTCACGGTACGATGCTTCCTAATGGACAAGCCAAGTACGGTTTAGGTCTCACGCATTAAAGTGCATGATTTGAAAATCATTTTGTGTATATCTCATTCATTACTGTCACATCTGGGGCAATATATAACTAATTTCTATCGAAACTTGCTAGCCAAGAAAGCTGTGAAACGAGACTGGGGCAGACTTCCAGGTTCAGACTAGACCATATGTTTAGCTAATATAGAGAAGCGGTGTTCCCCGGAGTCACAAAAGAGCTGTTTATCATAGCATGTGTATTCCTCATCACTATATGTTTCGTTCCACTATGCTTTCTTTTGAGAATGGTGTTTGTTTGTTTGTTTATTTGGTTGGTTGGTTGGTTGGTTGGTTGGCTGGCTGGCTGGCTGGCTGGCTGGTTGGTTGGTTGGTTGGTTGGTTGGTTGGTTGGTTGGTTGGTTGGTTGGTTGGTTGGTTGGTGGGTTGGTTGGTTGGTTGGCTGTCTGTCTGTCTGTCTGTCTGTCTGGTTGGTTGGTTGGTTGGTTGGTTGGTTGGTTGGTTGGTTGGTTGGTTGGTTGGTTGGTTGGTTGGTTTGCTGGTTGGTTGGTTTGACTTGTTTAGCCACCTCCTTGCCACTGAGAGTCCAGGCGGCTTACAACACAAGAAATGCTCCCAACATAACACACTCCAGAAACCCATACCTATAGCTAAACATCATAAAAACTCTAAAATATCTTAAATCTAAAAGTCTAAAAATCACAAAATCTTAAATCTAAAAATCACAAAATCTTGAATCTAAAAATCTAAGTGTTGTTATTGTTCAGTTACAAAGTTGAGCCCAGCCCTTTCTGTCCACTCCGGCGTCGAGGCATACCTGCCACATGTCCACGGAAACCTCTGCCAATGCAGACAGCGCTGGCTCTTTGGCTATAAACAGAGATGAGCACTGAACCCTAGACACGGATGCAACTGGCTTTACATTTTACCTTTACCGTCTGTGGCAAAAACGATACCTTCCTATTTCTCCTAAAGGATGGGCGCTCATTTGCATTTTCCAAAGTCACCTTCAGAGTGACATGTTTTAGGAAGTTCCTTTGAAGTAAGTGCAGCCTCTCCGCTTAGCCTCCAGACAGGCATTTTCTGAGTCATGCAACCCTGCGGTGCGCTTGGCAGATGTGAAACCTTCTGCCCCTTGCCGAACAGAGGTGGATATAAAAGTCATGAATCTTTCCCTCCCACCCTGCCCCACTTTCAACAAAGCTGTGTCAACAGATGGCTGCTAAAAGAAGTATAATATCGCTCAAGTGAAAAGACTACTTCTTTTTCTTTTTAAAAAATGGATATTTTTTTTTATTATTATGCTTCAGATCACAGTTACCAAGGAAGAGAGGGGGAAAGAGAAGCAATTTGAATTTTATTCAGTGGAATGTAGTTTACACATTAGGACAGCATCAGATCATCTGTCACAACTGTTCGCCCTCAGGGACAAAGATGTCAAGATTTCAACTTTAGCTACCTGAGGTTCCTTTGGCTGGAAATTAAGTTTGGTCATCAGCTGTGGGCAAACGTTGAATCCCAAACTGAAGTGGTCTGAACAGGGGAATTTACACAAGTCTAGTAGTTAAGAGACTGAACTCGCTGACTGAAAGATCAGAGTTCGATTCCCGGGTACTGCATGATGGAGTGAGCTCCCGTCTCTATCCCAGCTCCTGGCAACCTAGCAGTTTGAAAGCATAAAATTACAAGTAGACAAACAGGGGCCACTTCTGTGGGAAGGTAAACAATGTTTCATGCACTCCGATGTTGAGGCATGCCTGCCACATGACCCAGGTGCACACAGTGCTGGCTCTTTGGCTATAAGCAGAGATGAGCACTGAACCCTAGAGTTGGATACAACTGGCTTCTGAGCAACGGCGACCTTTACCATTACTAGTTCAAAGCTGCTGCTTCTTCTGTGTCCAGGCTAGACACGAAGCTGCCAAAATGAAGGCAACTTTTGGTGAGTCCATTCTGCAGTTCCACTCGCCTGGCCTAGTGTGAGAAAGATTAGCTGGCAATACAAGGTAGCCGTTACCAAGGTACGCCTGATTGTGGTTCAACAAATATCACAATCTTCAAGGAGGCTCTTTCTGTGTACCCCTAGATCAGTGATAGTCCAAGAACATCTGGAGTGCCAAGGTTCACCATCACGGCCCTAGATCAAGGCTAAATAAGTAGATTCAGTTCCAAGATGAAGCGAAGGCTACCTGGGGAGAAAGAATCAGGTTTTGGGGAAGAATCATGTGATTGTTTAGGAAAGAAAGTCAGCTGCAACATGAAACCTGAGGCCAGGATCCGACTTTCATCAACATTTTGTAGGAAGCATACTTTAAGGATGGTCAATGTGTAACTCCTTTTAGTTATCAGACTTATCTACTCTCTTTCTATTATGTATTCACATAATAAGATAAAGGTCTCCCTTGACTTGAAAGCCCTTCATATCCGACTCTAAGGCGGTGATGGCTAACCTTGACACTCCAGGTGTTCGTAGACTTCACTTCCCAGAAGCCCAAGTCTCTGTGAATCCACACAAATGGGTTTACTGTGTGTACTCCAGGTGTTCTTGGACTTCAGTTCCCAGAAGCCCAAATCTCTGTGGATCCACATGGATGGGTTTTACTGTGTGTACTCCAGGTGTTCTTAGACTTCAGTTCCCAGAAGCCCAAGTCTCTGTGAATCCACACAAATGGGTTTACTGCGTATAAGTAATCCCATTTGTGTGGCTTCACAGAGAGTAGGGCTTCTGGAAATTGAAGTCCAAGAAGACCTGGAGTGCCAAGTTTTGCCTTCATGGCTCTAGGGTCATAATAGATGAACAAAGATTTAAACATGCCCTGTCTCTTTCTGCCCGTCTTTTCCCAGACATGCTTAGAGGGAAAACAAGGTGGGTGAACAGACATTAAGTTTCAGCTATGGTCCATCCTGACTGAGCCATTACTGCTGGCTGATTTCTCGGCTATTTCAGAGTCAGGTGTTTTTTTTTTTAATGCGCTATCTCTGAGAATCAAGGCAGTATGAACTGTTTTGGAGAGTTTTGCTATCAAAGGGCACCTTTCGGCAATTACATCAAATAGGCTGATGGCACTTTTATTGATAAGCTAGATGTAGATAATTGATGTGCATTCAATATCCCTTCGAGGCTATTACTGCTTCTTTACTGAGGGGTGGGAAAGTCTAGAATGAGCTGTGTGTGTGTAAAAACCTGGCATCAATTGTTCAACTCATGTGAAAATATTCGCTGAAGAGTAAACAATGCTTTAGTATGCTTACTGAATGTAATGTATAATTCTTCTATCCAGTTACAGAATCATCAGTTTGTACAGCTAGAAGGCATCTAATCTAACCCTCATGCTACAAAGATATTTGTCATGGCCAGAATCTATTACTTCCTTCCTTACTCCAGCATAATTCAAATGGTATATGTCTTAGTGGTGAATGGCTGCTGTTTAAGAAGTGGGTGCTTGAATTTCTGGGCACACACCCATTTTTGGACTTGGTGAGCGGCAAGAATTACACATTCAGATGACTTAAACCTTGGCGATTTGCTACCAAGATTTATCGCCAAGGGTTAAGTCATCAGAATGTGTAATTCTTGCCTCTTACCAAGAGATTTATAGCAGCTCCCCGGTGACTCAGTGGGTAAAAGCACTGTGCTTGGAGACCGAAAGGACAGGGTTCGATTCCCTGAGAGCTGCACGATAGGGGACATGAAAGGAGCCTCATTTAGGTGTCCCCTTGCAAAAATCCTTTCAACCCAGAGTAATCTCTAACATAAAAACACAACACCAAGACTTATATCATTGGATGTATTCCAGCGTCCATATCAGGATTTTGGAAACTGTACTTTAAGAAGGATGTCGGCAAGTTCAGAGGAGGGCAATAAGGATGATAATAATTTTATGTCAGCAATTATTCTGGGTTGAAAGGATTTTTTTGTGGAAGAAGCTCCACTTCAAGGAATGTTTTTAACTTTTGATGACTTTTAACTCTTGATGATTTTTATGGATATAGATTGTTTTATGTTTTTATTTTATTTCTTGTTTTGATGTAAGCCGCTCAGAGTCGGGTTCTCCCAATTGGGGCGGGGTAACAAATGCAATAAATAATAATAATAATAATAATAATGTCCAAATGAAGCTCCTTTTGCATCCCGAAGAGCTAGGACAGAGATGGGCGCTCAATCCATCATGTACTACCCGGTTCTCGAACTGCTGACTTGCCAGCCTTCCAACTAACAAGGCAAGCTTCTTAACCACTGAGCCACCACAGCCCCTACCACTGATCCAGTTCCTTGAATCTCTTTCTGGTCCTGATCCCATTCGGCAAGCAAAGTCTTCATCGTCAGCCCCAGGCCAGGATGGATGAAGCTGCTGCCCTCCATCAAGATGGATCCAAGTGGGATTTGATCCACTTGGGGACCATCACCCTTCCCTGTGGACGTCGCCAAGGCCACTAGTCCTCAGGGTTGTCAGGTCAGTTAACCACCACCTGATGCTTGATGTTGAGTCTCTGGCAGTAGGGTCTACTCTATTACCATAGCAGGATAACCTGGCCAGATTGTACTTAAAATATAAGGAGGAGAAAAATATTACCGTTTCTCTTTCTCCCACCACAAGAAAGAAAAGAAAGGATTTACATCTCTGTTCTTGACTATCTTTTCCATTGCAATTCCACCTGACTGAGCTTCACTATGCATTACGATGTACATAACAGCTTAATGGCCACCAACTGTCATGGAAGAAAACACCTGCTATCCATCAAAGATCATTAAGCAACTATCATGGAAATAGTTCACAAAACATCAGCTGACTGTCAAATGCTATTGACAAGCAACCAAATCCGACAGTGTCCATTTGAGATAATTGTGTTCTATTATATTGTTTTCAGTCGCAACTTCCAAATCCGAGGCTAAGAAAAGGTATCTTCCCTTTACGGTTGGACTGTGACTTTGTAAAGTTTCCACATCGCTTTAGCTAAATGCCACCGCAGCCACATGCTGGCAAAATGTGCATCAGTTTTTTCATAAAAGGTCAGGTTGATTTTTCATGTTCAAAGGTGTATTTCTTCACAGATTTAACTTCAAATTTCGACTCGTTGAGAAATCAGTGGGGATTTAAGAACCTTGCTTTTAAATGAGGCTGGATTGCAAAGTCAGTTAGTGATTCGTTTATTTTCTTAGCATCTCATGTTGCTTACATAGTTTGTTAGTGTCTATGCATAAATATATATATAAAGGTAAAGGTAAAGACTGCCCTTGCTCAAAAGCCAGTTGTATCCAAATCTAGGGTTCATTTTCACCTTTGATCACAGCCAAAGAGCCAGCGTTGTCTGCATTTACCAACATTCTGGCGCACATGTAGCAGGCACGACTAGACACTGGAATGCTGTTTACTTTCCCACCGAAGTGGTACCTATTTATCTTCTTGCAATTTCTTGATTTTGAATTGACCTTCCGCCTCCCAGTCACCATCTTAGTGATTTGAGCCACTGCAGTCCCTTTGAGTGGAAAAGGGAGGTGGAAATGTAATAAACAAAGGTGTGCCTATAGTCTACAATGAGGGTGCACAACCTTTTCAAGCCGGGGGCCGGGTCATGCGCTCTCAGTCAGCTTCGAGGGCCAGATGGCCATTTTGCCCTGCCTGCACAATGGGGGTGGACATTTTGTCCCAACAGCTTTCAAAGAGGGTAGCCATTTTATTTCTTGAATTCCCTTGGAGGGGTGGGGTGCTATATGAAATGGCACCATTGGCCAGAACCGGCCCATAGGCGTTAGGATGGGAACCCCTGGTCTACAACAACTTCATTCTAGGTGACACCAGGAATAAAACAAAGTATAGAATGCATTTCAGATCTCCATATATATGTGTGTTTGTGTGTCTATCTATATATATAACACACACATATTAGGTAGGTCTATTTCTATCTTCGCTTATCAGCTGTTCCTGGGATGAGAAAAACACAGAAATTGTGAACAATTAACTCCTCTCATTCTTTATTGTGCACTTAACTCTCAGATAAACTGCTAGCAGCAAGCAGAGACTTTGCCACGGATAGCAGCTAATTCCTATTTTTTCTTTTTGTGGAATTTCCACTTTCTCATCCTCCCCTCTGCATCTACAGTGAACTTTAAAACTGTCTGCTGCAAATAATAATATAGGGCTTGAGATCAGGCGCCTTGATTGAACATAAATGATTTGGCTTGACCTTTTGAGTGTAATTCACTTGACACACACACACACACACACACACAAATAATTTTCTCCATTTCTCGCCCCGACCACTTTCTCACTGTTTGGAAACAACAGTAATTCTCTCCATCAATACAGATCGAACCGTCCTTGTTTCATTTCTGAACAAGTTTCGTTCCAATCCGTGTACAGGGCAGCATTTTAAAGGCCGGAGGGGCATTTTGGCATGATGTTCTCCAACATCATTCGCGCTGGTCGCCTATGGCTGCTGTTGGGTAGGACGTTGCCCCAGCTGTGATACCTTCTGGCTAATCTGGATCAGCTATTTTCATAAAAGAATTTGGGGGAAGGAATTCACAGTAGTTTTTATTTAACGGCATGTTCCTCAACCATTTCCCACAGAGTTTTCTATATCTCCGTTGCTAAACCCAACTGGTGTTGAAGAGAAAGCAGATTTTGAAAGCGCAAGGATGGGATGGGATGTGCGTATGCCTTTATATGAAACAGTATCCCTTCATATGAAGTAGTCTAGTGTTAGACAAAAGAGTTAACAACCCATGCAAAGCGCATAGTATACCAAGCTGTTGTTATCTCAGCATTATTCTATGGCTGTGAAACATGGACCCTCTACCGTCAAGACATCAAAAAAACTTGAGCGCTTCCACCGACAGAAGCAAAGGTCCCTCTTGAACATCAAGTGGGATGACTATATCACCAACATTGCAGTTCTCGAGAAGACACATGTAAATAGCATTGAAGCTTCCATCGTAGGCCATCGTCTTAGATGGATAGGGCACGTCCACTGTATGGACGGTTCCAGGCTTCCTCAACATATTCCTTATGGAGAGCTTATTTCTAGTACAGGACCTCACGGAGCAGCTTTGAAGCATTATAAGGGCCAGCTGAAGCAAACCATGAAGGTGTCAGGTATAAACCCACAAACTTTGGAGGCAGCGGCCATAGATTGCCCACTTTGCCCCCCAACCATCTCTGCTGCTACCGATCATTTTGAAGGAGAACGCCACAGGCATGAAGAGGCTAAGCACCAAGCATGGAAGCTTCGCCAAACTCAACTACACCCTCCACTATCTATTCAGTCTAATGTGTGTGGTCGCATGTTTCATGCCAGGATCAGATTATGGAGTCAACAGAGACACATCCATCAGCTGATAAAATGACTCCCAGGAATAATGTATGCTCGGATACAAGTCACATCTGATGCATACGCCAATCCCTTTATATGCAGTCTAGTGTTAGATTCAGAACAGACACAAATCCTATGTAGGCACCCACAGAATGAATTAGCATCAACATCAGCATAATAGGTAGGTCTATTTCTATCTTCTCTTATCAACTGTTCCTGAGTAAGTGGATTTTGATCCATGAAAGATCCCATTGGGGGGACTCTTACAATTTAAGCTGCCACAATTATTTTCCTTTTGGCTCTTCCCCCCCCCCTCCTTGCTCCCTTTCCTCATTAACTTGGTCAACAGTCTAAAGAAGACAGTGTTTCCTGACCACCTGTCCACCTGCAAAACTGGGAACCTTTGGGTAAGGTTCTCCTGTCAGATGAAAAGCTGATAGCCTAAAGCAGTGATGGTGAACCTTTTAGAGACTGACTGTGCAGAACACTGTTACCATTCCTGCCAAAGCAGAACCTATCCATCTACTTGCAATTTCTTGCTTTCTGACTGCTAGGTTGGCAGGAGCTGGGATAGAGACAGAAGCTCACTCCATCACATAGCACTCAGGTCTTGAATTTCTGGCCTGGCTTCCTTCCAGTCATCACGTTCAGCATCTTAACCACTAAGACACCACAGTCCTCGTTATAATTAGGATGGGCCTATAAGAGCTGCCAGCCAATCATATTCATTATCTCCAGTGAGAACAGTGTTTTGTTTTGACATGAGATAAACTAGTAATAATAGCACTTGATATGATTAATACAAAGACATGTTCTGTTTTCTGTTTAAGCAGTTTTTGACAAATATTAATAATTACCTGCAAGGAGTGAATAAGTTGCAATGAATAATTTAGCCCAGCTACTTTTTATGCATGGGGGGGGGGAGAGAGAATACCAGATCACTGTTTCCCTGAGTATCTATCTGTGATGCAGAAAGTATCCTATGGTTTCAGTCTTTTCCGTCTTAATAGATCTGTTTTGCAATTTCAACAGAAATAACGGCAAAGAAATGGACTGGAGATTGTAATTTGGAAGCATGAAATTTTTCAGCATGAAAAGTTTTGAACAAAGGTAGGGTGAGGGGAGAGAGGGGAGATTTCACAGCCCCAGTTGACCATCCTGTCCAGAATTTAACAAAAACCAAGGCCCAGATTGCCCAAAACAAGCAACTCCAAATGGTATCGAGCTCTAATAACCATAATCGTTCACCATTACTCAGATCTGCTGTGTAGCACTAGCAGAAGTTGAGGTCCAAAAATATCATCTGAAGCTGCTTCCTGCTGAGTGAGTTTCCCCCCAAGATTACAGGTTTATCTGGAGGTAAATCCTATTGAATACAACCAAGCTGACTTCTCAAGACACATGAATACATTAAATTGTCAGCATTTTGAAAGCAAGAAATTGCAAGTAGATAAATAGGTACACCGTCAAGCAGTACCTGGGTCTTGAACTGCTGACTTGCTGGCCTTCCAGCTAACAAGGTGAGTTTCTTAGCCCCTGAGCCCCTGCAGCCCCTGTGATTGTGATAAATTACTATTTTGGCTTGACAAGCACAACAGGAAAAAAGATGCAAACAACCCATCCCATGCTTTGGGGATTTTTGCTGGAGAAGCTCCACTTAGGGCCCACCCAAATGAGGCTCCTTTCATGTCCCCAAGAGCTGGGATGGAGACAGGAGCTCACACTGTCATGCAGCTCCCGGGTCTCAATCTGCCGGCTCGCCAGCCTTCCAGCTAACATGGCGAGCTTCTTAACCACTCAGCCACCGCATATGGGTCAGCATATAAGCTATTGCTTTGCTTTATTCTTGTACAGACAAAACAGTCCAGTGTTCAAGAAAGCAGAAAATACCCAGACCTTTCAAGTTATTATTTAACCCTTCCGCCGCCACCTGTGACATTTGTCACCAAGCTTTATTTAATTGTTTTGCTTTGGCACAGAGCCAGACCCTTTCCCCGAAGCGCCTTCCTTCTCTCCATATCAATGACCCTCTTTTGTCACGATGAAACTTACACCCAAGGCAGAGAAAGAATTGTTCTTTTCCTCCCTCCTTCCCTTCTAAATCACAAAACAGGGCCAAAAAAACAATGATATGAAAAGCATCCATGAAGTGCATAGATCAAAGTCAAGGGAAATCTTTGTATTCTGCCAGGAATGCTTACAAGGTAACATGGCATGCAGATTTCTTATTTAATAAATTCCCACTGAAAATTAGTTTTTCACAGTGGGAAAGATTTCAAGGCTTGCCGAGATGAACAGGCAGGATCTAATCAGTGTTCAGGCTTTGTAGCTACACCAGGGCTCCGAGATATTTGAATGATCCAATTATTCTGTTGAGGCACAATAACCTTACCTGAATACTAATCGAGCAATGTGCGAAGAGGAACCGTAGTCCAGCTTTCTCTGGCGAAGCCCTCGATATCAAGAGCTGACCTTCTGCCAATTACGTTAATTTCAATCCCGTGAGCTCCTCTTTCGCCCAAAGGTGACTCGCGTCCGGACCGATCGGAAGAGGGGGCCAGATATGGCCTGATTCAACTTACTGCGAGACACAACAGGGAACGGCTGTTGGCTGACTTGGATAGAAGGTGTCAGTTCCCAAAATGAATGCAATCGAACAGTAAATAAGAGTGAATTTCACCGACAAGACAGCTCTCTAGAACACTGAAAAGGCGTCGCTCCACAAATCTCTATTGTTTCTTCTGTAGGATGTAGATGATTCTTTCTCCATTTTTTGTTATAAGTAACACATTGTGTAAATGTATGGCCAGACATCCCACTATGGCAATGGAGTAGACCATACAGCCAGTAACTCAAGGTTAAGTGTTGGGTAGCAGTCAATAACCTGACTCCCTATGGGGGCCAATGGCTATGGGTGGATGAGCCCGTTTAGGTTGGGTGATGTTCCCCCTCAATAGAGGAAATGCCACTGGAAACCATCCTATTGGGCCCAACGGCAAAATGAGAAGAGGAGGACCTCTGATCCCCAACGGTCATGGAGGTGGAAGAGGCCATTCCAGATGGAGTGGATGTGAAGGCGCACTTTGTCCATATCCTCATGGCTGCGGCAGTCCATTGCAGTCCTGCATGTCTCATTTCATATGTGCTGCAGGAGATGGCTCCGTGATCACAGCGTGTGGGTCACTTCATGGCAAGCTGGGATCCACCTGAAACAAATTCACACCAATGGCATTTTTTCCTGCTTCAGGGGGGAAATTCATTCTCCGATACGAGTTGCAGACGAAGCATATTGTGCTAGCTGCATGCTAAAGCTTATCTGAACAGATATCCATTCATCTGGACGTTTCCAGCTGGTTCTCCCATTTATGCTGGGTAAAGTGGTCAAGGTCACAGTTGTTGAAAAGCCAGTTGTATCCAACTCTAGGGTTCAGTGATCGTCTCTGTTTACAGCCAAAGGGCCAGTGATGTTTTCGTCTGCAGGCATTTCTGTGGTCATGTGTCAGGCATGAGTATACACCGGAGTGGACCGTTGAGGTTGAGCGTTTGACTCTCCACTGCACCTCTTTGACAGGTTGTGGACTTGACGATCCAAAGGATATCTTTCCAGCACTGCAGTGCTTCAATTATAACCACTGCTTTAGGGAGATCTGACAGAAATGCCATGCCTTCTTAAATTCTGCTGTCATTTTTTGTTGTTGGCCTTTGTTGTTGTTCAGTCACACAGTCGAGTCTGACCCTTTGCAACTCCATGGACCACCGTATGCCTGGCTCTTCTGTCATCTCCCATCCTCTGTAGTCTGCCCAGATCTATGAGCATCACATCAATGATGCCATCTAACCATCTCATCCTCAGCCGTCCCCTTCTCCCTTTGCCTTCAGTCTTTCTTAGCATCAAGGCAATCTCCATTGAGTCCTCTCTTCTCATTTAGTGGCCAAACTACTTGAGCTTCTGCTTCAGTATCTGCCCTTCCAAGGAGCAGTCAGGGTTGATTTCCTTCAGGATGGACTGATTTGATCTCCTCACAGTCCAGGGGACTCTCAAGAGTCTCCTCCATCACCACAGTTCAAAGGTGTCTATCCTTCTGCTCTCAGCCTTCCTTGTGGTCCAGCTCTCACAGCCATACATGACTACTGGGAAGACCATTGCTTCAGCTATGTAGACTTTTGTCGGTAGGGTGATGTCTCTACTTTTTATTATGCTGTTTTATTATGCTGTTGGGGCTGCAGTGTTTCAGTCGTTAAAGTGCTCACCTTGTTAGTTGGAAGTCTGGCAAATTGGCAGTTTGAGACCCGAATACGTCATGACGATAAATAAATAAATAAATAAATAAATAAATAAATAAATAAATAAATAAATAAATGAATGAATGAATGAATGAATGAATGAATGAATGAATGAATGATGGATTGGACACCCGTCTCTGTGCCAGCTCTTGGGGACATGGAAGGAGCCTCCTTCAGGCATCCCTTGAGTGGAGATATTCCTGCAAAAATCCTTTCAACCCAGAATAATTTCTGACACAAAAATTATTCTTATGTTGTCGGCCTTACGGCGTGCAAAACCCAGCTCAACATTTAGGTGGACCTGGTATGTGTTATTTTAGTTTTAGTTTTTTTAAGAAGGAAAGAAAGGGAGTGAAGAAGCCACACTGCAAAAAGACACACGTTTGTAAGGATTGACATGAATGGGGGAAATGCACAACCTCTGTGAGCCGGAGAGGCCTGTTGATATGTTGTTGGTTTTTTGGCCTGGAAGTGTCTTAAAGAGGAGAATAACCGAATCACTCCTACCTAAGTATGACCTGTGCAGAATAACAATGAGGAACAGTTGAGCATTAGCACACTTTGGTAACAAACAGATTTGTTACAAGTGTCCCCCCCAATTCTCCCCTCTTCTTCTAAACTTCTAATCAGCATCTTTGATGAATTTCCTGTGAGAACTTGGTGAGTGAGGAAAATACAAAGTCCCTTTATGCAGATTTTGCTGGAATAAGCAGTTTTTTGGGGGGAGTTTGTGTGCGTGTGTAATAATTGTTTTCGCAGCTGTGTGCCGCTTTCTCAAGACGAAAAACAGGTACGATTCCTTTCCCACCGCGTACAGAAAATGAGTTTATTGCAGCTGACTTCGGGGATATCTCCTTCTTCGTTGGCCGTATCCAATTCCAAATACTGGCAATCCTCATGGCGATGAGCCATAAAGACTGCCCTACGAACATAATCCAGTGATGTTTCATCTGCCGTCCACATCGCAGCGTGACACCCATAGTACCACGGATCCAGCTCCACCAGTCACTTTCTGGTCCTGAGCTCTTTTGGCACACAAAGTCCTCATCATCCACCCCAGGCCAGGATGGATGAAGCTGCTGCCCACCCTAAAAATAGATTCCAGTGGGATTTAATCCACTTGGAGACCATCACCCTTCCCCGTGTACTTCGCCAAGGCCGCTAATCCTCAGGACTGTCAAGTTAGTTAACCAGCTGTATAAGGAGATTAAAATTGCCACAAGGAATGATGTCTCGTCAAGTCAAGGTCCAATATATCAATAAAAACGAGAAGCTTTTCAAATAATTCCATTCATCTCTGACTTTGAGTAATTAAAAAAAATATATGAGGAATTTCCTCTGGCACACACTGTGTTATATATTAAGATACCATACTAGTTCTTGCCAACCTAGCACTTCGAAAGCAAGAAATTGCAAGTAGATAAATAGGTACCACTACGGTGGGAAGGTAAACAGCGTTCCTTGTACTCCTAGACCCATAATGGTGAACCTTAGCATTCCAGCTGTTCTTGGACTACAATTACCACCAGCCCAAGTCAGCACCCCTGATGATCAGGGCTTCTGGGAATTGAAGTCCGAGAACAGCTGGAGTGCCAAGGTTGACCATCACTGGTCTAAGGAACTGCATGAGAAAGGGAAGAGGGTGCAAAAGGTAGGAAGAGATGGAAGCAATTGAGGGGGGGATTATTCTTGTTAACCAGTATGTTTCAACAAAACAGCGATGGCGAACCTTGGCACTCCAGCTGTTCTTGGACTTCAATTCCCAGAAGCCCAAGTCCCTGCGATTCCACATGAATGGGTTTACTGTTCATGTGAATTCACAGAGACTTGGGCTTCTGGGAATTGAAGTCCAAGAACAGCTGGAATGCCAAGGTTTGCCATTATGGGTCTAGGACCGTGGTGGCGAACCTTGGCACTCCAGGTATTCTTGGACTTCAATTCCCAGAAGCCCAAGTCCCTGCGATTCCACATGAATGGGTTTACTGTTCATGTGAATTCACAGAGACTTGGGCTTCTGGGAATTGAAGTCCAAGGACAGCTGGAATGGCAAGGTTTGCCATTATGGGTCTAGGACCGTGGTGGCGAACCTTGGCACTCCAGGTGTCCTTGGACTTCAATTCCCAGAAGCCCAAGTCAGCACTCCTGCTGATCAGGGCATTCTGGGAATTGAAGTTCCAGAACAGCTGGAGTGTCAAGGTTCACCATTATGGGTCTAGGACCCCATTATGGGTCTAGGACAGCTGGAGTGCCAAGGTTCACCATCAATAGACCCTCAGATACAACCGGCATCCCAGGAAGAGTCTGACGAGAGAATCTGCCCAACAATGACTTAGGAGAATCTACAAATGACCCCATTTCCCCCCCCCTCCCACTTACCGCCTGGGGAAGCGGCTTCTACCGAGTGACCTGATCCGGGCACGCTTCTATTCAGCTCTATTTTGGGATTCATAGGTACAGAAAAAGAAACAGACCCATCCCAGGTGCTCTTGGAGGAACCCAAAATAGCTGCTGCTCTCCAAAGAAAGTCATTAGGACTAAAACAGGACAGCCTCTTGGGCTCACAATGAACATGTCCTTCGCTTCGGGAACGGCTGTCTGAAAAGGGGGCCGACTTCTGATAAATCCCTCTTCTGACACGAGGAAATGCAAATAAGCCCGGCCTGCCCGTGAGTTTTATAGCAAATAAAAGCTGTGCTTCAAAGATATTGTGAGATTAGCTGTGCCTCGATTGAGCTATTCATGAATTCTTTTTTAATTTGGAGACTCTTTCTTTTTCTCTTTCCATTAAAAAAAAATCCTTCAAAAAGATTTTAAATAATTCAGCAGGATGAAGTTAGGAAAAGCAGGGCTCATTCCAAGGTGCTTCAAAAGGAACTGCAGGCATGTCAAAAACGGGGCGAAGCTGCGAAATGGGCGAACAAAGCGCGCAGGAGGTCAGCGACGGGTCCTTCGTCCGACAGATGTGCTGGACATGCACAAAAGTCTGTTAATGGAAGTGAGGAAAGTGCCAAAGCAGAATTGCAGCTGGACATTAAGAAAACATCTGCAGATGTTTCCATTGCCATGTGGAATGCTGTTACCTTTCCTGCCGAGGCGGTATCTATTGATCTACTTGCAATTGCTTGCTTTCCAACTGCTAGGTTGGGAGGAGCTGGGACATGTGGTTAATAAAAGCACAGAGATTCTTTTATTAATACTGTAGTGGCGCAAGTGGATAAGACACTGTCTGGAAGGTGGCAGGTCAGCAGTTCGATACCCAAATACCGCAGGACGGAATGAGCACCTGTCTCTGTCCTACCTCCTGCCAACCTAGCAGTTCAAAAGCAAGAAATTGCAAGTAGATAAATAGGGACCACTTCGGTGGGAAGGTAAATAGCGTTCCATGCACTCCGTTGTTTAGTCATGCCTGCAATATGTCCATGGAAACATCTGCAGATGCAGATAGCGCTGACTCTTCGGCTATGAAACAGAGATGAGCACTGAACCCTAGAGTCGGATACAACTGGCTTTTGAGCAAGGGTGACCTTTACCTTTACCATGCTATGGGGGTACACAGAAAGAGCCTCCTCAAAGATTGTGACATTTCTGAACCACAATCGGGCGTACTCTGATAACGGTAACCTCGTTGTGCCAGCTAATCTTTCTCACACTAGGTCAGGAGAAAGGAACTACTGAATGAATTCACCAAAAAGTGCCCTTCATCTTGGCAGTTTCGTGTCTAGTCTAGACACTGACGAAGAAGAAGAAGAAGAAGAAGAAGAAGAAGAAGAAGAAGAAGAAGAAGAAGAAGAATGCTATGAATCTGTATTTTTCACCTCCTCGTCTGAGAGAAAATTAACACTCTATTTCAATTATACCATGTCGCCAAGGCACTGAACACTTCAATATCGTTTTTGTTCATTCTCCATGCACCGTCTCTCTTAATTCTCTATTTCTAACCACCCTGTCAGACCTCAGTCCTTCTATTTCTCATGCATCTTCCCTCACACCACACCGTAAACCTGTAAAACACACATTATACCCTAGTATAGCTAATGTTAACAGCCAATGCAGCTTAGTAGATAGAACAATAGACTAGGATTCAGGATCCTGGGTTTGAATTTCTGATCAACTACAGAAACTAACTGAGTGCTGTCAATGGTAAAGCCATTCCTTAAGTATCTGAAGGCTGGTACATTGGAAACTCGAAGAGGGTTGTCATAAGTGGTGAATGACCTAACTCATAACACACAATGCATTGTGTTTTCTCTGATTCCCAAGAAATTGTGGCAAGCGGGAATGAATGAAATCTTCGAAGAACAATGGAATTAACATATTAACTTTATTGTTATGAATCAGGATGTAGACCAGGGGTTCCCAACCTAAGACCCGTGGACTGGATCTGGCCCACAGCACCATTTCATGTGCCCCTTCCACCCCTCCAAGGGCATTCGAGAAACAAAATGGCTGCCACATTGAAGCTGTTGGGACACAATGGCTGCCCCCAGCATGCAGGCAGGGTGACTGAGAAAATGTGACCTAGCCCCCAGCTTGAAAAGTCGGTTGGTTGGTTGGTTGGTTGGTTGGTTGGTTGGTTGGTTGGTTGGTTGGTTGGTTCGTTCGTTCGTTCGTTCGTTCGTTCGTTCGTTCGTTCGTTCATTCACACTTATATCTCGCCCCTCTAGGGAAAAGAAACACCCCTATTCAGGGTGGTTAACATAATAATATAATGATCAAATATTAAAAATTACACACAATAAAACTCCCAATAAAATCATAACCACACATTACAATAGCCAGAAAGTACCACAATCCAGGACCCTTGAAACACAACCTATTTATGACAAAAAGGAACCAGGCAGGGTATCTAAGTACCAGAAATAGAATGGGAACCCCTGATGTGAACATTCATCAATAGAATGGAATCGTTGTGAACAGAAGCAATAAATCTAACAAAAAAGAGATAGAAATTTTTGGGAAGAAAATGAAGTGAAATATTTAAGGATGCACTTGGAATATTTAAGGATGGCTTTACCATTTCCCTCCCCTCCTGTGAGCATTCACAGCTGAGCAGGGATTCGAATCCCTCCCGAGTCCTATTCTATTATCCTATCCACTGTACCACGTGGGCATAGGCACATATCTCCATATTTTCCATTACACAACACTGTTAATCAGATGTGACATATTTGAATATCTGTTTTTAATGGGAGAAGGTAGAGGGAAGGGAATTATATCAAGCTGGATTCACACCCAAGCTTGATAAAAAAGTGTAGTTAGGTAACGGTAAAGGTCACCCTTGCTTGAAAGCCAGTCGTATCCAACTCTAGGGCTCAGTGCTCATCTCTGTTTATAGCCAAAGAGCCAGTGCTGTCTGTGTCTGCAGGCATTTTTATCATCTTGTGGCAGGCATGACTTGATGCAAGAGTGCACGGAAGGCTGTTTACCTTTTGCACCAAAGTGTTCCCTATTTATCTACTTGCAATTTTTTTTGCTTTTGAACTAAGTTGGCAGGAGCTGGAACAGAGATGGGAGCTCACTCTGGATCATTCGGGTCTCGAACTGCTAACCTTCCAACCTTCCAGTCATCAAGTTCGCCATCTTAACCACTAAGCCAGCACAGTCCCTTAAAAAAAAGTGTATTTATATAAGCAAAAATTACTTTATTTCTTTCTCTCTTTTTTCCTTTTGAAATAAAATAATAATGTTAAATTTACATTAAACCTCTGTCAATTTACCCGTTTTGAGCCTCCTTCCCAGAACTGTGGTATATGATGCTGTCCCTGTATAATGTAGGCAAAGGAGGGTTAACGTTCGAGGTTTTTTCCCCCCTTTTTTGCAACAAGGAATGATTAAAGTGCATTAGCAAAGTGAGGACACCGTTTCCCTAGCTACCTAACATCAATTAAAGGAGGCCAAATTAAATCGATGTTCTAATTCCATGAAATTAATGGTAACTTTTTTTTAAATAGATGTTACAACATTTCCCTGAGGCCCTGTAATAAATTCTTATCACAGCGATTCACAAAGCAAGTAAATGGTTACACCTTTTCAGGTTTCCTTCCCCCCCCCCCCCACCTAATACCACAGTGGCCATATTTAGAAGCTGTAAATCAAAGACAAACAACAAGATCTACTAGAATGAGAGGCATACTTTGTCCAAAGGGAAGGGTGGAGGCGAAATTGCTTAATCAGCACTTTTTCTTCAATGGTCTCTAGACCAAAAGCATCTCCTAAGCCAAGCATAAAATATGCATATTCCTTCTTAGCATTCTCTCTCTCCCTCCTTCTCTCTCCAACATGCATGTTTCTATTTGGGTACTGTAGGATTATTTAAATATTTATAATTTCTCATTTAAGTATAAGTGCAACTATAATAATAATAATAATAATAATAATAATAATAATAATAATAATAATAATAATAATAATAATAATAATAATAATAATAATAATAATAAATTTATTTATTAGTTCAGATTTATATTGCCGCGACTCAGGGTGGCTTACAAACAATACATTACATTACAATATGTTGATGGAGGTCAGGGGGAGAGGCGGCGAAGTCCTCAACCTGCTGATACCTAAAATTTTGAATAAAGCATTATAATTAATCAAAACGTTTATTAAATCACAACACTCACACACATGGAAAATAAGGAGAAGCCAAAAGTTAAAATCATACGATTGGAATGCTCTCCAGAAGGAAAGGGGGATTACCGGATAGTCAATAGACTCTGGCAAGGAATGTAAACATGTCCCTGATTGCCTCCATTGTTCTTTAAACTGGTTTGCCAGGTGTTCTGATAAGCAGAAATTCCTTTTTTTTATTATTCCTTCACAAAGGAAGCTGAATGACTCATATCTCTGGTTTGATCAAAGTTCAATTCAACATTTTTAGAACACTGACCCGAGCACAATCATAGCTTAAAGAGGGAAATCAACATTCTGTGGGGAACAACCATACAACCCCAAAGTTGATCAGGAAAGGGGGGGAAGCAAGCGAAGTAAACTGACAAGCACAGGGACAAGCAGATATCCCGTCTCTCACGAACGTAGCAAACAGATTACAAGGGCAAACAAAGGCTAAATTGTTGGTTTCCCTCATCCAGAGATCTCCATTTAATTAAACAAACAAGACATAATGATTCTAACTCCTTTCTTTGTGTTTCTACTTAAGAGTGACTCAAACGCTGTGATTCATTCATGTCCGGAACATTAACCCACGTTGGAACTGCAATTTCCCGCCTCAAAGCACCATTGGCTACTGCTAGATCGTCTCCCATTGGGGAAGACATACCAGCCTCTGTTTCATTCAGCAGAGAACAAAGAGATATTCCTGTCAACCACAAATATGCTCCTTTGACCTAATGTAAACTCTCTACAACCGGTTTTTTTAGCAATAGCTGTAATCTGCTGTTTCTTTACATTCAAACCCATTACCTCATACCCTGCTTTGTGTTCTATGTTTACATGTAATTAAAATATGTTAATTGCCTTTCCTCCTTCCCAGTTTCAGCCCCCTCCCCTTGCATGTAGAGTCAGTTTAGATAGAATAGTTAAATACCCCTTCCAGGTGGGTGGGGGCCATCTTCTGTTCACCAAATTTTGTGAGCAGGGATCACAAGGGGGCCTTTTCCTCAGAACGGTTGCGGGAAGGTTAGCTATTTAGAATTATAGGTCTGGCCAGACTATATGCCTGAATAGGCTTCCCTTTGCTTTTGCTCCCAATAAACCATATTTTGTTTTGACTGAAAAACCTGCCTCGTTGTAAGTTCTTGGGTCTTTCTAGTACCTCTGCCAGATAGTGAATCTGATCACCCAGAAATTGGGTAACACTGCCCTGGCTTCTTCTTCTTCTTTAATCTTCCTTCCTCTTCCTCTTCCTCTTCCTCTTCCTCTTCCTCTTCCTCTTCCTCTTCCTCTTCCTCTTTCTCTTTCTCTTTCTCTTTCTCTTTCTCTTTCTCTTCCTCTTCCTCTTCCTCTTTCTCTTTCTCTTTCTCTTTCTCTTTCTCTTCCTCTTCCTCTTCCTCTTCCTCTTCCTCTTCCTCTTCCTCTTCCTCTCCTCTTCCTCTTCCTCTTCCTCTTTCTCTTTCTCTTTCTCTTTCTCTTTCTCTTTCTCTTTCTCTTTCTCTTTCTCTTCCTCTTCCTCTTCCTCTTCCTCTTCCTCTTCCTCTTTCTCTTTTCTCATTCTCTTTCTTTTCTCTTTCTCTTCTTCCTCTTTCTCTTTCACTTTCTCTTTCTCTTTCTCTCCTCTTCTCTTCCTTTCCTCTTCCTCTTCTCTTCTCTTCCTCTTCCTCTCTCTTCTCTTTCTCTTCTCTTCTTTTCTCTTTCTCTTTCTCTTTCTCTCTCTTTCTTTCTCTTTCTCTTTCTCTTTCTCTTCTCTTCCTCTTTCTCTTCCTCTTCCTCTTCCTCTTCCTCTTCTCTTCCTCTCTCTTCTCTTCCTCTTCCTCTTCCTCTTCCTCTCTCTTTCCTTCTCTTTCTCTTTCTCTTCTCCTCTTCTCTTCTCTCTTTCTCCTTTCTCCTTTCTCTTTCCTCTTCCTCTTCCTCTTCTTCTCTTCCTCTTCCTCTTCCTCTTCCTCTTTCTCTTCCTCTTTCTCTTTTCTCTTTCTCTTTCTCTTTCTCTTTCTCTTTCTCTTCCTCTTCCTCTTTCTCTTTCTCTTTCTCTTTCTCTTTCTCTTTCTCTTTCTCTTTCTCTTTCTCTTTCTCTTTCTCTTCCTCTTCCTCTTCCTCTTCCTCTTCCTCTTCCTCTTCCTCTTCCTCTTCCTCTTCCTCTCTCTTTCTCTCTCTCTTTCTCTTTCTCTTTCTCTTTCTCTTTCTCTTTCTCTTTCTCTTCCTCTTCCTCTTCCTCTTCCTCTTCCTCTTCCTCTTCCTCTTCCTCTTCCTCTTCCTCTTCCTTTTCTTTTTCTTTTTCTTTTTCTTCTTCTTTTTCTTCTTCTTCTTCTTCTTCTTCTTCTTCTTCTTCTTCTTCTTCTTCTTCTTCTTCTTCTTCTTCTTCTTCTTCTTCTTCTTCTTCTTCTTCTTCTTCTTCTGTGTCAGATATTATTCTGGGTTGAAATAATTTTTGCTGGAGCAACTCCACTCAGAGGACACCAGAATCTGGTTCCTTTCCTGTCCCCAAGATCTTTTCCCACCAAAGTGGTCTCTATTTATCTACTTGCAATTTCTTGTTTATGAACAGCTAGGTTTGCAGGAGCTGGGACAGACGACAGGTGCTCAAACCGTCATGCAGTACCCGGATCTCGAACTGTCAACATGAAAGTATTACTGTATTATTATTCTCATTTAATCTAGTGTTTAGGTTTGAATTTATTAACGATAGATGGACACATTGGCATTGGGGTGTTTGGAGTGGGCAGAAAACCTCTGATACATTTCCAATCTTTCTTGCACCGTCTTAACACCATTACGGCGGTTGATAGGAAACATCTACTGGTAACTCGACTTGTTACCACAGCTACGCTGGTGACAGAAGAGCCGAAAATAGGGGGAACGAAGTATGGTCTGAGTTATTTTAGGACCAAGCCTTCTGTAATGGAAGGGCGAGCCAATCTGTTGGCACAATGTTCAGCCAAGTTGATGACAATTCTAAACGATTTTCAGCAGTTTTGGTGGAGAGAGGTTTAGATCCAAGACAGCTCCAGGTGTTCTCGTAGAAGGTCATGCGTTTGTCAACCACTTTAGTGAGTTAAGGTTGGACTACGCAAACAGTGCAGAAAGGTGGGGAGATATCAGTCGAAAGCCATGGTTTTCTTAGGTGTCAAAACTGATCAAGAAGGCAGTACAAGCCCTGCTCTCAACATCTGGGCAGGAAGGAGTTTCAGACCTTCAAAGCAGCTTCAGAAGATATGCATAAAGCTCCAAAAGCATTACGCATGCACTCAGGTTAAAAATCATGACCTCAAGGTTTCCAACTGCAAGAAAGAGTCTAAACAAAATTGAGTGAGATATCTATGGAAGCCTCCTTCAGACTGTCATGCTCAATACACAAAGTCCTGGAGTTCACTCTGCAACGAAGAAAGATGTGGGGAAAATTATGGACCTTCGGGACTTACGTTCCCGCTTGAAAAAGATCCTTTTTTCAACTACAAGACTCAGGTGAAGAATTGTATCTATTTTAGCAGGCCTCAAATTACATGGATTGACACTCTTGCTGTAAATTACCTACTCGGTTCCCAATGCGGAACTACTAAGGGGCCACAGCGGAACTAAGGGGCCACCTTGCTGAGCTTGACAACCAGGAGGTTGGCAGGTCAACAGTTTGAGACCTGAATGCTGTGTGATGGAGTGAGCTCCTGACACCTGTCCCAGCCCCTGCCGAAGTAGAAGTTCAAAAACAAGAAATTGCAAGTAGATAAATAGGCACCACTTTGTCGGGAAAGGTAACAGCATTCCATGTGTTTTGGTGTCTAGTCATGCCTGCTGCATGACCACGGAAACATCTCCAGGTGCCAATAGCACTGGTTCTTTGTTTTCTTAATGTTCAACTGCAATTCTGCTTTGGCACTTGGCTTTTTTCATTTTCCTTCATGGCCTTCTGTGCATGGCCAACCCATCCAGGCATGCCTGCCACATGAGCACAGAAACGTCAGGAGACACAAAACTAGAGTCTAATACACACCTCTAAAACTAGAGTCTAATACACACAACCAGGAAGTCTAAGGACCTCATCTAACTACAAATCCCAGGATTCTCTAGGTTGGAGCCATGATCCTTAAAGTAGTGCAAACGGTGTTAACTGTGCCGTGTAAATAAGGAGATTTCTCTCTTTCTCCTCCTCTTTTCTCTGCCTTGGCCTTGGTCCATTTTCCCCAGCAAAAGGAAAGTCTTAAAACTGTCAGCATTTATTCACAACGTAACGCAGGAAGCCAGCCCTGCTGTCTCTGCCTCTAATTGTCATTAAGGAGATAAAGTTTAATATCAGCTTAGAGTCAAACTCTATTAAAGCTGCTCTATTTAGAGTGCTGCTTCTGTCTTGCATGTTGTTTCATTTGCCAAATGTTTTCCAGTCTCCTGCCATGAAGTATGTTTTGCTTTCAGGCCCGGCTTAATTGAAGTCAGGACTAATCAAGGTTGAAGATGCCTCCCTTCTCCCAGCCTCTTGGTTTTGCTGGAGAATTCATTGGGAATAGGATGGGAGTATCGGTTTGCCTTTGCAGCAGATTGGCACTAGAAGGTGGGAAAATGACTACTTTGGAATACAACTCTGTTGTATGGCAGGGTCAAGAGATTCCAGTCATCCTCATCGTCATCGTCATCTGCCACCAAGTCGATTGTGACTTACAGCAATCCTTTCCATGGTTTTCTAGGTAGAGTTACGCAAAAGGGGTTTCACCATTCCCTTCCTCTAGGGCTGTGACAGTGAACCTTGGCACTCCAGATGTTCTTGGACTTCAATTCCCAGAAGCCCAAGCCCCCTGTGAATCCACACAAAAGGGTTTACTGCGATTCATCCTGCACGCGCTGTCCTTGTCGCTCCTGGAAGCGGAAGTAAAACGCAACGCGCCCTCTGCTTCCGGGAGCGACGAGGGCAGTGCATGCAGGATGAATAGCAGTAAACCCATTCGTGTGGATTCACAGGAGGCTTGGGCTTCTGGGAATTGAAGTCCAAGAACATCTGGAGTGCCAAGGTTGGCCATCACGGCTCTAAGAGGGACTGTGCAGTTTGCCCAAGGCTACATAGTCTGGAAGGGACGGTGGTGGCTTAGTGGTTAAGATGCTGAACTTAACAACTGGAAGGTTGGAAGGTCAGCAGTTCGAGACCCGAATGCTGCTCGACGGAGTGAGCTCCCGTCTCTGTCCCAGCTTCCTGCCAACCTAGCAGTTTGAAAGCAAGAAATTGCAAGGTAGAGAAGGCCTTGATGTGAAGAAAGACCAAAAGCAAAAGGAGAAGGGGCCGGCAAGGGATGAGGGGGCTGAATGACATCGTTGAAGCTTTGGGCATAGATCTGGCCAGGCTGTCTGATAACTCAGGATGGGCAACCCTGAGCCGACCCCTGGGAGCCTGGCATGCGGTGGTCCATGGGGTCGCAAAGGGTCAGACTCAACTGTGCAACTGAACGACAACGACAAAATAGGTACCACTTTGGTGTGAAACGTAAACAGCGTTCCATGCCCTTGGGTGTCTAGTCATGCCTGCCACATGTCCACAGAAACATCTGCAGACATAGACAGCACTGGCTCTTGGGCAATAAAGAGAGATGAGCACTGCACCCTAGAGTAGGATACGACTAGCTTTTGAGCAAGGGTGACCTTTACACCTTACATAGTCTGGATCTTCTCTTGGAGGACAAACGCTCAACTTCTGACTCCACAGCCAGATACCGAGGAGTCTTAAATGTACCTGAAATTCTGACTACTAGCAGTCCCTGTTTGACCTGAATTAACAATGACATTCCTGATTTCAGGAGCAACGTGACCTTAGATACTGAATTTGGAAATGGTGCAGCGGTGGAAAGACTGTTTCAGGTTTAGGGTTTTGCTGATTCTGTTTCTCTTTTTTGAAGGAAAAAAATGACCAATAATCAGATTATTTCATACTTGTGGAAAGAACTTGAGTTTTTACTTATTATTATTTTTTAAAAATCCTAATTGCAAGAGTAGGAACAGCTTTCCATAGCTTTAGCCCACAGAGCATGCGGGGAAATCATTTTATTGAGTGTATTTGTGGTGAAGTTTGGGGAATGTTCCCCATGGATGCCGGCACCACGTTTCCCACTGAAACATTTTCTCACCCAAATAAGTGTTTTCTCTGTTTGTCGCTGACTGTTTCTTGCCTTCCCTGATGATGATTTCTTCCTCTTTTTTCTGCCTCTATTTTTGTGACAACTATCCACTCAGCCCTGACACGGAGCTCCTTTTAAAGCCTTTTCTTGATCCAAAGAAAGAATGAATAGGTCTTGATTAAAGTGATAGCTCCGTGCTGCTTGTCTAGTCGTATTAAATTGCACTTGAGTCAGGGAAACTTGACAACATTCAGAAAACCGCCATAAAATTATGCTGAGAAAACTGAACTGTGTGTCAGAGTATAATTCCTGTTAATTAACTGGGGTGCATTTCCATTTTCGCTAGGGTAAAAGAAGCAATCAGCTCGCATTGCTCAAAATGCAACCCAAGAGTCAAATATTGGCAGCTTGCTTTGCCAACAAACTGATGTCTAACAAAAACTTGCCAATGGAAGTGTGTCCGTTGGTTTGGCATTTTTAGTTTGCTGACTGGAGCCTCAGAGTGTTGCTATCCATCCTTGGGTCTTCAAAAGTCAAGGTCACCCTTGTTTGAAAGCCAGTCGTATCTGACTATAGGATTCAATGCTCATCTTTGTTCATAGTCAAAAAGCCAGCACTGGATGCATCTGTAAGACATTGCTGTGGACGTGTGGCAGGCATGACTAAACACCGGAGTACACAGAATGCTTTATCTACCCATTGAAGTGGGTCAAGGCTTTGGGGAGACAAAGGGTAGCTGGACTAGTCTAGTGGTGGCCAGTGGTGGCACTCCAGGTGTTCTTGGACTTCACTTCCCAGAAGCCCAAGTCAGGACATCAGCTGATCAGGCCTTCTGGGAAGTGAAGTCCAAGAACACCTGGAGAGCCAAGTTGGAGGACCTATGGTCTAGATCATCAATGGCCAACCTTGGCTCTCCAGGTGTTCTTGGACTTCAATTCCTAGAAGCCCAAGTCAGAAGACCAGCTGATCAGGGCTTCTGGGAACTGAAGCTCCGAGGTTGGCCTCCCCTGGAGTAGACCATGCTGCCAGTGACTCAATGCTGATCATTAGGCAGTGGTTAACTAACTTGTCCATTTTGAGGACTCATGGGTTTGAATGGAGAAGTCCACAAGAAAGGGTGATGGTCTTCAAGTGGATTAAATCTAGTAGACCTGCTGATCAGGTCTTCTGGGAATTGAAGTCCAAGAACATCTGGAGGTTGGCCACCCCTGACCTAGTGTGAGAAAGATTAGCCAGCACAAGGTGGCCACTGCCCAGGGTATGTCACATTGTGGTTCAAAATAACACAATCTTCTATGAAATGGGTCCGCAACCTAAGGACCATGGGCCAGATCTGGCCCACGATACCATTTCATGGTGGTGGCTTAGCGGTTATTTGATGAATTTCCTGTGAGAACTGTGACCACCCCTTTGAAGCCGTTTGGACAAAACGGTCACCCCCATCATGCAGGCAGGGCCAAATGGCTGTCCGGTCCTCAAAGTTGAGTGAGAGAGCATGACCCGGCCCCCGGCTTGGAAAGGTTGGAAACCCTTGTTCTAAGAGGATCTTTCTGTGTACTCCTTGGATAGCACTGAAAGGCTGCAAACTTCACATCCCAACTCATGACCAGAGTGAGGGAAAATATGATGAAAGAATTACTTGTTCTCTATCTGTCCTCTAAGTTCTACCTTTGCTACTGCATCATCGCCACATGCCAGGTAACACTCATGGGGTCTTCAAAGTTTGCTTTCCCTTGAGACAGGCATTTTAGAGTTCCAGAAACGTACACCCCAGCTATCTTAGACATAACCATCAGGACGTCTTAATACCTTTTTTTTTAATGTGGCAAAGAGAAAAATCAAAATCTCTCCATTCTAATTTTTTTAAAAAATGCTGTTCCCCACAATTTCCCTTCATGTCTCCATGTTGAAACTCCAGCACAATGTCGTCAAGTCCACGAGGGCTGCTCCGTTTCATAAATAAAACATGCGTAACTCTTGGCTCGTTATTATTAACCCTAACTACTTGTTTAGTTTGGTGATAGACTTGCATTAGGGTTCTCTTTCCGTCAGCAAAATCCCACAGCCATAAATTATTCCCTGCTCACGTATGCATGTTTTACATCATTTATTTTCACAGCATTATGCATGCCATCTTTTTCTTTTTTCCCTTTTGAGATCAAAAGGAGTTATTCTCCGGGCTCATATTTCACCACTGTTCTCATATTTTATCAAGCAAATGAGACTTTACAGAGAGAGTTCCTGCACGACTTTGCCTGTAATGCTCTCATCACTCTTGCCCATTATAGACTATTTCCAGGGCTTCCTCTCCCCCGGTGGAGCCTATCCAAGATGTCTTTGAAACATAACTCCATGGCTGAAGATCTGGGTATTCAACGGCTGTCAAAAATTTGGCCAAGAAAATGAAAAAAGGGAGGCGCGAGCGTTTATTTAAAGCTGGCTTTCGAAGTTCCCAGTGCACTAGAAATATAAAGAGGCAGGAAAACAATGCGGCACTCGAATCAAAAGGACAACCTTGTCCGTCGCCTTTATGGATGAGAAAGAGGGAGAATCTTCAAGAATTCACCAAGGGATGGTTCCCGCTTTTGCCCTGGTGTAAATCAGTGTCCTTATTGGTTCTTCTTACTCCCGAATAAGCAGATTTATTCAACGAGTCATGTGGCAAAGCATAGAAACGGCGGTATCTCTAAGGCCACCCAATGCAAAGTGAATGTCATTTTCTTGTCATATGCCTTGAATAAGAGATTTCTCTTGGTGTCGGCGAATTTGTATAGCTCACCGCACAAGTCCATCCTGTTAGCTCTGCTTATAGCGATGTCGTGCTGATGACTTAGCATACTTAAATAAGCTGGAGAGGTGGAGGGGTAGGAAATAATTGGAAGGATGTATCACACCCTATGAGCCGTCTCAGCTGTTAAAATCTTATGGGAGGCTCACCGCAGAACTTGCTTTTCAAGCAGACGTTTAAGTGAAACGTTGGCTTTTTAGCCACGCTGCAGTTCTTTAATTCAAGAATTTAAAGTTTCAAAGTGTTCTTAATGGTGGCCACTGAGTTTGAAGACCAGAAGGTCAGCAGTTCAAGACTTGAGTGCTGTGCGATGGAGGGAGCGCCCGTCTCTGTCCCAGCTCCTTCCAACCTAGCAGGCAGTGGTGGGCATGAGCAGGTCCTCACCAGTACGCCCATACCGGTAGCAAAACTGGCTAGCCCCGCCCACCTCCCCACCTTGCCCATATACCCCTCCTCCTAGAAGAGGCTTCGAAGGGGGGGCTGGCTCCATTCCCCCCTTCATCAAAGGCTTTTCCTGGGCTCCATCTCACCCCAAAGCACATTCCCAGCCACTCCGGAGGCTTCCATTTTCATAGCTCTATAGCAAAGAGCAGTCACATGGCCATTGGGCCACACCCACCCAGTCACATGACCACACCCGCAGTGGGGTAGGAATTTTTTTTATGCCCACCACTGCAAGTAGGTAAATAGGTACCACTTCAGCAGGAACGGTAACAGTGTTGCCCGTGCTCTGGTGTCTAGTCATGCGTGCCATATGTCCATGGAAATTCCTCCAGATGCAGACAGTGGTGGCTCTTTGGCTATAAACAGAGATGAGCACCGAACCCTAGAGTCAGATACGACTGGCTTTCAAGCAAAGGCAGCCTTTACCTATTTGAGCCTGCCTATTCATTACGCCCAACAGTAGACCCAGTCCTAGCGACGGTGTAATCTAGCACACCTGTGCTGTCAGAGATTTCATTTTGCCAGCATAGCTCAACATTAGAACCACCAAAGCATCAGATATGGCCAAATCCAGATCTGGACCACTGCACACGTACATAGCAGGCCCTGGCAAGGTGCCGCTCACACATACAAGATGGCCCACCCATCCCTTTATGACAGATTGCAGCCAACAAGTGCCCTGAGAACTGATTGCTACAGATTGCCTCTCATCGGCTATTTAGGATCATCAACGAACCTATTTGAGCCTATTCAGGAGATTTGGAAATGACCTTAATATGACCATTAAGTGGGTTATTGTGCAAGGAAACCGAGCCATTTGCGATGGCAATCTTTTTATTTGAATCTCCTCCGCATGACACGGCCTTTTATTTTCTCAGAAAGCATGTCATTTGAATATTCAAAACGGTGGGGGGAAAGATACAGAGACAACATTTATTCAGGGCTCACTTTGCTGCCCAGAGATGCGGCTCTCCTCAGTGATTGGTAACAGATGCGTGTTAAAAATAGGGAATGGAGGTCTCACAATTTCTTGGCAGCTTCAGCTCTGGGTGTGTATTTAGCTGAAATTGGATGGTGGTTCCTGGACACTGAAAGGAAAGTGATTTCACTCCTAAACATGCAAGACAGATGAAAACAACCCTCGATTTCTCTCCCCTCCCAACCCTCTCCAAATTTGGATTTCTCTCCACCGTATTATGCTCATACACTATCCAGTGAAAAGCACCCACTCAATGAATCCAAGAGTACAAGAGATGGATTATGCAGAAGGGTTTGGATTGCAAAGTTGAAGCGAAATGTCTATGTAAGGGACCCTTCGTGTAAAACATCAGTCTATAAAGCAGGGACATGCCTGGCACGTATTGATGCACTGGAGTTTATCGAGAACCGAAGGAAACGAGTAAGGAGACAAGGTTAAAAAAATATTGCACCTCGGTTCAGTAAAAAGGGCAGAGATGCCAACCGTTTTGGGTGACTTCTTCTCTGTTCTGTATCAGGGTTTACAAGGTTAAGCTACCCAAAAAATAACCACCCCAATCTTCCTTCTTTCATTACATGCATTCAGTTAGAAAGCAATGCACGTCTAACAGCAAAGACTGTAGTCCCTCTCATTTCAGCTGGTGCCCCATTTGTATAAACCGCCTGTAAAAATTGTCAAGTAATTTGCAGGCTGTAATCTTTTTGCAAAATAATAAAAATGGAGTAATGGAGTAGACCGTAGAGCCAGTGACTCAATGCCAAGTACTGGGTGGTGGTAAATAACCTGACTCCCTAAAGGGGCGAATGGCTATGGGTGGATGAGTCCCGTTAGGTGGGATGATGGTCCCCCTCAGTGGAGGAAATGCTACTGGAAACCATCACATTGGGCCCAATGGCAAAATGAGCGGAGGAGGAACTCTGATTCCCAACGGTCATGGAGGTGGAAGACGCCATGCCAGACTGGCGTCTGGCTGTGAAGGCTCACCTTGTCCATATCCTCAAGGCTGCGGCAGTCCATTGCAGTCCCGGTGACAAATCCTGCATGTCTCATTTTATACATGCCGCAAGAAATGGCTCCGTGATCACAGTGTGTGGGTCACTTCATGGCAAGCTGGGGTCCACCTCAAACAAATTCACGTCAATGGCATTTTTCATGCTTTAGGAAAAAATGCATTCTCGGATATGAGTTGCAGCCGATGACAAAAAAAATGTATCACTTTCCACCAATGTTATCCAAACTATGAAAATACACTTTTATTTTTAGAACAGTGCAGTACCTTTGACCTGTGAACCTCATGGCCTCATGCCATTAAGATCCAATTCACAGGCATGAGTGCTTCAACACACACATTGAAGGAAACTTAATTGTCTATCAACATCCCCAGAACCATGACCTATGAGAAACATGTTATTTTGTCTGGATCAATGTTCTATCGGAGTGATGGCAAACTTTGGCATCACTCTAGCTGTTCAGCAGGAGTGCTAACTTGGGCTTCTGGGAATTGAAATCCAAGAACACCTGGAGTGCCAAGGTTGGGCATCACAAATATATCCCATCGATGCTCATATGACCCAGTGGCACTTGCTTCCTATGACTGGCTTTGTTCAATTTCAAGAAACTTTCAAGCAGGAAAACTTCATGAAAATAGTATTAATCATCAAAGTCACACTGTGTTCCTCACAATATATTTATTCCTACCCCACCCCCCAAAAATATATCATATGCTTTCCTCCTTTAATTGTCCATCACTATATCTACTTTGACTCTTTATCCAAACAGAAAGGTAGAAGGTAGCCTCTTGTTGACCAAAATATTGAAACACAAAGAACATGTTTTAAAAAACCATAGCTTTCACAAATTGCTCAGTTGACATATCCCTGACCATACCGGAGAGCCACTGGAAATGCTTAATGCACTTCTTTACATTGAGTACAACACAGTCTGCAGAGTCCAAAAGCCAATGAATCAAAGAGCATCTGTTTTTCAAGAGGGTTACGATGCCTTGGCATCCACCCCTTCTTTCAAGCAACGCCAATTCTTGAATCAAAATGTTTAATCAAAATATTTCAAATAATGCATTCCAGACAATGCATCAGGGGGAAAGATCACAGTGAAAAGTACATGAAAGCGACCCCAAAATACCATGTACCATATGAAGAAAGAAGAAAGGCAAAGATCAGTGGAAGCCAAAGGAAACATCTCTTGGTCAAAATAGAACAGTGTTGTAAAGTGACACACCATAAGCTTTGTAAACCTGTTATGGAAAAAAAAAAACCACCCAAAAAGGGATTTTACACCAGTGTAAAGATTATGACCTGTTGAAACCACGTTAGTCTTTAGGACAACAGAATGACTTCCGCATAACCTGCAGTAATCCAGTTCTATTTAGAGTTATCCTAAAAATGGCCAAATCAGACATTTATGGCAACTTATTTATTCAAGTCTTCAGATGCAAGCAAGCAAGCAAGCAAGCAAGCAAGCAAGAAAGAAAGAAAGAAAGAAAGAAAGAAAGAAAGAAAGAAAGAAAGAAAGAAAGAAAACTTACACAGATTTAAAAGGAATATATATTTTTGTGGTGAAAAATAATACAATTAAAGGTGGTATGTATATAATTTAAATGAAATGTGTAGTACATTCATATAAACTGTTCACTCCAAAAATCATAATATCTTAGGGTGGAGTCTTCCTTCCTTCCTTCCTTCCTTCCTTCCTTCCTTCGTGTCAAAACTCACACAAAAACAAACTAGAGGATGTGCCACAAATTCTTCCTTTCCAAAATACCGTCACTCTGGATGCTTTCTTGGTGTTCAATTGAGCCTTCCCATTTGTCAGACAAACAGGTTTGAGTCTTGAAAGTGATGCTTTCAAGTGAAATCAGAGGGAATTAGACTGTCATTTCCTCATCACACACAAAATGAACTTTATGTCCTTGTTCTTTAAAGCAAAAAGCAAAGTTTATCTGTTCCCTTCAATAATGCAATTTAATTTACCAAGGGTTCCTATTAAAAAAAATTATCTAACTGAACCAGCTAGACATTTTGTTATAGTTAAACATTAGCCTTGGTGAAGAGCATAAATTTCCTGCTGTGAAGATGGAAGCTTCATACAGCACACACACTGCGCTATCAATGGATAGTGCATTTAAATGAGGATGCCTCTGTTCACAAAAATAAAGGTGATCATCGTGTCAGAGATTACTCTGGGTTGAAAGGATTTTTGCAGGGGATGCGCAAAGGAGCCTCCTTTCATGTCCCCCATTGTGCAGCTCACAGGGAATCAAACCCTGTCCTTCTGGTCTCCAAGCACAGTGCTTTTACCCGCCAGGGAGCTGCTATGGTGGTCATTAACAAAGTATCATGACCTGAATTTTGCTACTACAGGGGATTCATGACGGTTGTGTGAGAAATGTAGGGTGCTGAAGGCCCTTTCTATGGAAGTGGGAAGCCTGGTTTTATTTTATTTTTTTATGATCCACAATTGTATGCACAGATTTCAAATCTAACACAGGCTTTCATCGTCAAACTGGCCCGCCTTCTTTGGAAAGAGGAAGAGGCAAGAGTACACTTTCCTCCTCAAGCGTTCAAATTTGTGCTTTCTGATCTACTTGAAAAGGGTGTCTGTCATTCTCTGAGCCCGAGTTGGGTGTTTTCCTTCAAGGTGAAGTAAACAAGGAAGGGAGCATTTTAGCACACTCCTCTTCAGGTCATTGCGCCGCTCACATGGGAGCTGATGAGTCGGAAGTAGACAGGTTTCTTCGACAAAGTGGGATTTTCTTTTCTCTTGATCCTGAACTACTCTGGCTCGTGTGGAGAGCTTCCAAACATACAAGAAGAGACTGGCTGCTTTACTGCTTGTCATGCGGCCGAACTAACAGAGGAGGTGGGGCGACCACACTCTCCTCATGGCCCATTTTCCAAGTCTTAAAAGAGAACATCTGAACAGACCTTGTGGTGAGCAAGAAACAGGTGTACGCAGGTATGCAGGCAAAGAAAGAATGGGAACACGTTCTCCGTGGATGAAATGTTAGAGAGTGTGCACAGAAATCATGTCAATGGGCCCCCAAAGATATCGGACAAATTTGTACAAAGCCACCCTTCAATTTATTCTTCAAATTGTAAATATGTCTGTTTGGAACCCCCATCATCATCATCATCATCATCATCATCATCATCATCATCATCATCATCATCATCATCATCACCACCACCACCTTCATATCATCATCGTCATTGTCATCATCAATGTCAACGCCAACCATCAAAACTGGCAATACAACCTAAAATATCCTACCTCAACTTTGCTTGCCACAAGCATCGTCAAAGTCTGCAAAATATAAGAGAGAGAGAGAGAGAAGATATAAGTATTGATGTTTTTAAAAAGTGATTAATTACATTAATTGCCTTTTAAATCAACAGACATCAATTGTCCATTACAGCTAGATGGTGACATGGTCATCATGATAATTGAGGGGGCAATGAGGTGACTGTGTATAGAAAAAAGGGGGGGGGGATTAACTTCACCATGAATTGTTTCCTTTTAGAAAGTGGACCAGAAAATGGAAATACTGAAATAAATGAAAAGACATCCCTAATTGTTTTATTCATTATTTATAGAATACACCATAGAAATTGTTTTAAAATATGAAGAAAACTGGACAAGCCATCTTTTTGGAAGTAAGATCAATTACTCCCCAAAAGTGTACGGATTGCTGGTAAAACAGCATAGCATGTCTAGGTAGACACAGGTTTCTTCTCTCATTTCTGCCAGTTTTTGAGGATGAACACGAATAGTTCCTACACAAACGAGCAAAGCTGGTAAAACCCATGGGAACAGACAGTCCCACACAAGAGACAGTGGATCTATCAAAGCACAAATCTGTTGCATTCCTTTAGAGACTATTTCCCTTCTGACAGTTTTCTATATATTGTCTGCTACTTGGTCTAATCCATGTGTCCTATACTGAATCAAGTGCGCTGGATCCAAATCTGAAGTCTGATTCTGCCTAAGATGCCGGGATCTTAAGTTAATTATGCATATAGACAAGATTCTCTGGTTTATAAACACAGCTGCATCTACTCATCTTTAGCTCAAAACAGACTCACTATGGCCTAGCTGTACTATCCAATAAGATGGCTTCACACTAGAGACATGTCATTGGTCCATCTCGCCTTATATACCTATTTTTGATGCCATTTCACTGACTTGCCACGACATGCCTGTCCGCTGCTGGAGCATGCATGCCACCAGGGGACATGATTCAGCTGAGATGGCAGCAGGCCTAGTGGGAGCTGCAACTGTTACAATGTTCCCATGTAAAAATGCATTACCCATTTCCCGATCAATCCCCACCCCACCAGAAGTGACAATTGGCCACTTGCAATGGTGTTTCGTTTAAAGAGCAAACTCGCTTAAAGAGCAATTATGTGAAACACATTATGCTCTTTAAGCAAGGTACAACTACAGTCCAACCTTGCATAAAGAGCGCCTCGCTTAAAGAGTAACTTGCTTAAAGAGCAGAATTTTCTCTGAATGTTCGCTTCGCTTAACAAATAAAACCAACCAAAAACTCGCTTAATAAATAAATCGGGGTTCGCAATCCCCCCCCCCACAATTGGCCACTTACAATGGTGTTTCGCTTAAAGAGCAAACTCGCTTAAAGAGCATTTATGTGGAACACATTATGCTCTTTAAGTGAGGTACAACTATAACTTAAAATCTGTACCTGATAGGCAAATTCTGAGTTCAGATTTGGAATCAGCACACTCGATACCACATAAATCACACATGTCATTCCCAGTAGCATGGTACCATGGTTATTGTGCAGCCTTATGGAGGGGTTCTACATCACTGAAATTTCTTCCCTCCCTTTTGCTCCATGCCCGGCATCGTATTTCTCACTTATGCAACCCAAGACCACAGTCAGGAAAAACCGAAGACGCGGCATTGCTTCCCACCTTCCATAATGTGCAGCATTTTGGCTTTCGTAAACTTAATATATTTGCTTTGGTGGTTTAGTAAATTAAGTAATTAATTTAATGCATTTAAAGAAGCGCTCCTCCGGGGGAAGCAAAGTTCCCCCACTCAAGGCCGATTTACCGCGTTAAATTAATATAATAAGAATAAACCAATTTAAAAAATAAAACATAAGGAATGCAACATCCCCAGTAGCAGTGACTGTAAGAATAAATCGGAAGTTTGGGCCCCAAACCAGAATTAATTAGCCCCGGGAAGACTGTCCTTGAACGTCTCCCTAAATAGGCTCATTTTCAATGGCTTTTTAAATATTTCCAAGGAGGAAAATTGTTTCGGTTCCACCGGCGCAGAGCGGGTGCCGCCAACTGAATTCTAAGTTGTCTTCGTTTTCTTTTTCTCCCTTCTAAAACGGTTTCTGTTCCTGGCAGGTCTTTTTGTGTCTTTGCTGTTGTTGTCGTCTGCACACTAGCCTCACTTTGCCTGCAGAATTTTAAATAGGATGTAAACTGTGAGGCATGGACGACTTCCGTGATAATAGCTTTGAAAGCCGTCCGTGGAGTGCAAGAGAGATTGAGTCCATTATACCCCGGATCAAGAGACCCAAACCCAGATTTTTTGTCTTGTCTTGAGCATTTATTTCGTCCCACGGATGTTTCCAGTGTCTTCGCTCTTCCCGAAACCAAGCACATAGTCATCGAAAGTGTGCAAGAGCCAGCTGGCTGGCCACAGAAAGTCAAACTAGGCAAGCGAGGCCTCTGCATCAGGGATTTTCAACCTGAGGCCCATGGGCCAAATATGGCCCATGGTGCCGTTTCATCTGGCCCACCGCCACGACATGTGATGGAGGATGGGTAAAATGGCCGTCCAGTCCCCGGAAACTGTCTGAGGGAGAGTGACCCGGCCCCCGGCTTAAAAAGCTTGAGAACTCCTACATCTTTCCTGCCAACTTAGTCGTTCAAAAGCAAGGAATTGCAAGTAGATAAATAGGTACCACTTCGGGTGGGAAGGTAACAGTGTTCTATGTCGCTCCAGTGTCTAGTCATGCCTGCCACATGGCCACGGAAACGTCTGCAGAAGCAGACCGTGCTGGCTCTTCGGCTTTGAAACAGAGATGAGCACTGAACCCTAGAGTTGGATACAACTGGCTTTCAAGCATTGGAAACCTTTACTTTTACTTTACATTTTAAAATTCAATGCAAGAGCAAAGCAGTAGACCTATGGGTGTAAAGTTTTAAAGTAAAGGTCACCCTTGCTTGAAAGCCTGCCGTATCTGACTCTAGGGTTCAGTGCTCATCTCTGTTTATAGCCAAAAAGCCAGTGACATCTGTGTCTGCAGACATTTCTGTGGACACATGGTAGGCATGCCTTGGCACTGGAGTGCACAGAACGCCGTTTACCTTTCCCACCAAAGTGGTCCCTATTTATCTACTTGAAATGTCTTGCTTTTGAACTGCTAGGTTGGCAGGAGCTGGGACAGAGACAGGAGCTCACTCCATCCTGCCGTATTTGGGAATCGAACTCTGACCTTCCAGCCAGCAAGTTCAGTGTCTTAACCACTTGAGCCACCGCAGTCTGGCAGCTTTAAACCAATTGCATAAAATCTTCATGGGCAAATTCTGTGCTTTCAGCGACAGGAGAAAATTACTGTATCTTCAGTTTTTTATTCAGTTTGAGGATAACCATAGTTCACATCTCTGCAGCGAAATCAAAATCGTAGGAGTCACACCTCTATGCATAGAAAAACAGAAAGAGGAAAAGATATATGCTATATTGCACATATATTCATGGCACACAAGCTGGTAGTCCAAAGAAAGTATAGATGTACAGAGAACTGAATAGAAAATCAGTGCTTATATAAATCCCATAGATTGAATGGGAGAAATCTAGCTAGAATGTGTAGTTAGATTATGCTCCAGGTTTTGAATACCTGCTATGCTCAAGGTCAGTACTTCTAAAATAAACGAATAAATAAATAAAATAAATAAAATGATTGATTATTAAAGCACCAACTAGTAACTTATTTGTGCCCAGGGATTCAAAATGTTTAGTAGTTTATTCTCTCTCTCTCTCTCTCATTTTTGACCTTATTTTTATGTTTGTCATTTTATTTTACTCAATGGTGACATCTGTAGACTGCTTATCATATTGATGTCCTGGAAATGAAGATGTGGCGGGTGTTTCTGTGTTAAACTCTTTTCACATTACATAAATAAATAAGTAAAAGTCCCCGGGATTTTTGTCACCAGACCCCAACGCATGTTTTAGAAATATGAGGAAATCAAAATGCTTAAAAGCAGCAACGAGCATTTGTAGTTCTTGCATATCAATCGTGGGAAGCATAAATTAGCGTTCAAGATGTTTGGAGAAATTATGTAGATGTCTCAATCTAGGTTCTTTGAAATTGTCTTTACAAACCTCATTCATTCCACTGGAACAGCTGGTGGGAGAGATTTTTTTTTGTTTGTTCTGCTTCTGCTCTTTTAAAAATAATAATTTACCAAACATCACAACTTTCTTCCAGTCTGGGATAGAGAGGAACTTGAAATTTAAAAGAAAAACCTGACTGTGGGGGGGAAAATAGAGATTGTTAAATTCACCTGTGCAGAATGGGGTCTCCGAGGGATCAGGTTTCTAAAAATCTGGTTTCAAGATTTTGTGAATTCAATAATTTTTTGGTGGCATTGAATTAAGGACGACCAGTTTTTTTTTGGTCATCTCACAATCTCCTCATCTTTCATACCTATATTGCGAGAAAGCACAACACAGGCCAGGAATAATAAATGTACATATTTATTTGGCCAGTGTGAATGGGGGGAAATATCATGATATTGTGTCATCCTCCCTAAAAAAAGGGGGGAAGTTGTATATGGGACAGAAAGAGAATGAAGTTTGAAGAAATCAAATACAGTATGGCAAAAAAAAAAAACCTGTCAGACTTGTCACTCATCATCATCATCATCATCATCATCATCATCATCATCATCATCATCATCATCATCATCAAAATTTAAAAGAAAAACCTGATTGTGGGGGGGAAATAGAGATTGTTAAATTCACCTGTGCAGACTGGGGTCTCGGAGGGATTCGGTTTCTAAAAATCTGGTTTCAATCATAATCATCATCATCATCATCATGGGGCACACATAAAAGAGCCTCCTTGAAGACTGTGGTATTTTTGAACCACAATCGGGCATATTGTGATAAGGGCAACTTTGTGTAGCCGGCTAATCTTTCTCACACTATATCAGTCAAAAGGAACTGAAGAACGAACTCAACAAAAGGTGCCTCCATTTTGGCAGTTTCACGTCTGACCTAGAGACGGAATCATCATCATCATCATCATCATCATCATCATCATCATCATCATCATCATCATCATCATCATCATCATTACAGCTGGAAAGATAAGGCAAAGTCCAAAGCATGCAGATAATCTGAAATGCTGCTTTAACGTGCTTACCAACCTGGGTGGCTTATGTGTCGCTCACTCTTTATGCGCGCTGTGGCTTTGATTTGAATATTGTACCCAACATAATTGCAATGGAGATACCTATCTATGTGCTGGATTGGTTTTCGTCCTTAACATGAAAATATTTCCCTGTCAGAATCCGACCAACCTATCTCTTTGAGGCAGCTTCTCGAGAAGCCGATTGAACTCCATTTCATTATTTCTGCTTTTGATGAATGCTTCCCCTTGGACTCCATCCGACTGTCTCGGAGCCAATAACAGGGGAGTGTGAATGAGGACAGTTTTCACTTCCATCCACTTCAACAGAGGGATAATTGCCAAATATTCCTTGGCCATCTAATCCTAGGGAAAATTAGCAATATCGGAAAGCCAAGACGTCCCCCGAAATGGTGATTCATTTAACTGGGTTGGCTGAACTCCAGGTTGATGTACTAGTTAAAATCTCAGCCATTCAGCCTATTAGTCACTAAAATTTCCTCACAATCACCTGAGCAGAATTTTTGTTAAAAAACAAACCTTGAAATAATAATAATAATTTCATGTCAGAAATTATTCGGGGTTGAAAGGATTTTTGCGGAAGAAACACCACCCAGGAAATGCCCAAACGAGGCTCCTTTCATGTCCCCAAGAGCTGGGACAGAGATGGGCACTCAATCCATCATGCAGTACCCGGGTCTCAAACTGCTGACTTGCCAGCCTTCCAGCTAACAAGGTGAGCTTCTTAACCATTGAGCACCCCCTGAAATGCTCTTTGAGGTTGTTTCCTCACCACTAAAATGGTGGAAAGTGTCATGCTGGGAATTGTGGAGACATCTCCCTTGCTTGTTAATGACCACCAGTGATGGGCTTGGCTGCTGCTTCTACAGCTAGCTGAAAATACTCGTTGGACGGCTACCAAGTAAGAGGTGGCATTCCTTCAATGAACCTGGATTGTCGGCAGCTGTCAAGCTATGAAGGACCACATCTGTTCTAATGAGGTTTGGGCATGTAGCTTGGAGGTTTCATTAGAGGCATGAAAAGAGAATGTGTCCTAAAAGGTGAAGCATATGATGGGAGATGGAAGTTGAATGCTTCAGTTGAATGCTTTACTAAATCAGTGATGGCCAAACTTGGCACTCCAGGTGTTCTTTGGACTTCAATTCCCACAAGCCTAAGTCAACACACCTGCTGATCAGGGCTTCTGGGAATGGAATCCCAAGAACACCTGGAGTGCCAAGGATGGCCATCAACGGTCTACGATTTCCTATTGCTGAGATGCGGACTTTGCAGTATTTCAATCTTGGGATATGTTTTCACCAAACAATGGCGGTCTTCAGGGTTCTGTATGATCTGCATTAATGGGCAGAAACCTAGCGCACAAAGAGGAAGCATTATGTAAATAAGGTGAAATGACCTGTGACTGCTTGTTTCGCATAAATTAAATCTGCTTGTTGAAGATGCAATCAGTTGCGATTTTGTTGGCGATGCAAGTTTTTTGTCTTTTTGTGAAAATGTTTACACTCTAAACTATTAAGGTTTGCTAATATTAAATAATTGCCAAAGGGGAATGTTGAGGTTACAACCATATGCCTACTTAAGAACGTAAGCTGCAGTTAACACTGTACTGGTATCTACCTGCTGAAGAAGGTTAACCTTTTCTTCATCTATGACAGTATTTCCCAACCGTTGGTTCTTGGACTTCAATTCCCAGAAGCCTAAGTCAATTCCCCAAAGCACTGATCAGCCAATTGACTGACATAGACTTCTGGGAACTAAAGTCCCCCTGTGGATAAACCACACCTGTATACTCACTACCTAGAAACTCTGGAGAGAGTCACCATAAGTCAGAGTTGACTTTGTTGTTGTTGTTCAGTCTCATAGTTGACTCTGACCCTTTGTGACCCTATGGATCATGTCCTGCCAGGCACTCCTGTCCTTCACCATCCTCCACAACCCACCCAGTGTGTCTACAATCATCTAGCCATCTCATTTTTGGCCACCCCCTTCTTCTTTTGCCCTCCACCTTTCCCAGCATCAAGGCTTTCTCAACCGCCTTGGTTTAAGTTGGCTGTAGTTTACAATGGCGAATCCTATGGAAATGCCCTCCGGGTTTACAAATGTTTAACGTATTTTTTTTCCAGTTTACAACGATCAATTCAGGACCATTTTTTTAATTTTTTTAATGCATCCCTATGGATGTTTCAGTTTACAATTTTTCCAGGCTCTTGAATGGACCTCCATCATGACCCAGGGTTTTATTGTAATTAAACGGCAAAAAGGGGTCCAAGAGGAAATCATTTGTGAACAGGCTTTGCCATGAAAATTTCAAGACTCACGAGGCTGTCTTTAAGAAAGAGATACTCTTCTTGGTTCCCTTATCTCCAGTATTTTATTTTATTTCTTGCGCTCAGAAGGTCAGCCCTGGCACTTAGAAAAATGGTGTGTGTGTGTGTGTGTATTTCATTTGTATGCAGAATGTAAATCTTGAGCAATATACCACCACACATTCTCGCTGTCTAATTCATCTTAATAAACTGGCCATCAAATTCTGAAACAGCGGCAGTTTTGAAGTTTCTGGGGTTGGCGTCATGGAAACCAAAAGGGTCCAGGGCTGTTTGTATCATGTCGGGATAATACGGAAAAACAAACAGGCGCTCCATCCAACAAAGAGGAGGCCAAGCCTTCGTTTCAAAATGCCTGCTGGAACTGCCCAAAATTGCGCAGCGAGTTCATTATCAAAAGCGTGGGTCCCTTGAGCTTTCGGCATCCCGGTTAAGCAACAGTAATAGGAAGCAGCTGGGAGAGGACATTAGGTCAGCCGAATCATTAGCCCTGAAAATTGCATGACTCTGGCTTCTGTCTGACAGCGAGGATTTCACACGCCATCACAGTCTTGAAAAGGGGAGGTCAAAGAGTCAGGTGAACTTGGCACCGTAACTCCATTACGAATGATCCGGAGTTCAGAAGTCCAAAGAAGTCGAAGGCAGGGGGGGAAACAGCAGGAGCTTAATGAATATTCCTGGGGCTTTCCTCCCTGCCTTGATCCGGCCAACCTCCCCATCCCTTCTGGAGATGACCTTCTTAGAAATGGATGCTCTCTTGATGAGATTGGTCTCCGGCAATCTGGTAATATTCTAATTACCAGGACTCCTAACTTATCTCTAGAACAGTTGCCATAGCCAGGAGCCTAGTCGGTTCTAAGCCAGGGGTTCCTGACCTTTTCAAGCCACAGGCCAGGTCACACTGTCTCAGTCAGCTTCGAGGGCTGTGGATGGCCATTTTGCCTTGCCTAGATGATGGGAGTGGCCATTTTGTCCCAACAGCTTCAAAGGGATAGCCATTCTAGTTTCTAAAATGCCCTTAGAGGGGTGGGGCACATGAAATGGCACTGCAGGCTGGATCTGGCCCACGGGTCCTAGGTTCAGAACCCCCCGTTCGAAGCAAAGATCAGAATTCAAAAGAGGTCAATAGTTTAATGGACCGACATGCTGTCAAAATTGGATTCTGAAAGTGACGTCATCACCATGTGATTCTGTTTACCCACATGGCTGGAAGTGATGTCACACCATGTGTTTTTGCTTACCCATGTGACCGGAAGTGATGTCATCGCCGCCGTGTTTGTTTACCCACGTGGTTGGAAATGACATCACGGCCATGTGCGCTGGAAATGACGAAGTAGCAATGCGTCCTGTTTACCAACGTGATCGGAAATGACGTTATCGTCGTCATGTTTGTTTACCCACGTGGTCGGAAATGGCTTCATGGCCATGTGTGCCGGAAATGACATAGTAGCAATGCGCCCTGTTTACCCACGTGATTGGAAATGACGTTCACCGTAGCCTCCATGACCGGAAGTGGTACAACGAATGCTACGTGGTACAAAAGGCCACCCCGAAGCGGAAATGGCCACCCTCAGGTATACTCTAGACCGGGAACATGAGGCATGCCACCCCAGGAATGAGCGCAAGACAACCCTAGTGCAGATTGGCTATGTAGGGACATGTGATACCCTCTATAACCTATATGCCCTCGCCGGAGATGGCCCTTTTGAAACACACTTGGTCTTTTGTGTGCCCAGACAAGATCTGAGGAGCGGACATAAAGATGACAAGCAGGCCACCGAAGACCACAGACATTTTTGTTCACCTCATAAAATGCAGAAAATACAACGAAGGAAGAGGACTTAGGCAAAACATGTAAGCGCCCCTTTACCTGAAGCAGATGTGGGTGCTGTGGACATGTCCCTACCCCGTGCACCCTTGAAGAAGAAACCCAAAAAGTTGAAAAAAGTCTAACCTGCAGCCTAGGGGATTTTCATTTCCACCCTTGAGTCTGAAAACCAACTCATTAGACTTGGATTTTTCTACAGCTTCTCAGAAGGGAAGAAATAAACTTTTTTTTTTCTGCAGGCAGAGAGCTTACCATATTTACAGCTGGTCAAGACTCGGATCCTGGAAGCACCACACCGACAAAAGGCTGTTTGGGATGTAGTGAGCAGTGGACCTACTGTAGCCGTGGGTGCGATCTAAAAGGATGTTCCGAAAACTGCAGACCATAAGATCTTCAACTGTTGAGGGTCTTCCAAAGCCTATAGATGTTGTGAATGGTGGGAACACTTTTCAAAGCCACCAAACCAAGTGGTGAGAAAACAAGGCAGGAAGAATTTGGACCTGAAAACACAGGGAAATGGATTGACCCGAGTATAAGCCGAGGGTGGGAAATGCAGCAACTGCTAGAGAGTTTCAATAATCAAAATATATGAAAATATGGTAAAATTAATTAAATTGTTGGCATGTCTCAATCCAACGTGGTCTTGGGATCCTCGTGGTCATTGCCCCGGGTATAAGCCATTTTCTCTTTGCGGGGCTCATTTTGGGGACTAAAAAACTAGGCTTATACTCAAGTATATACAGTACTTCCAAATAAACATGACTAGGTTTATCCTGTAAATGAATCAATAACAGTAACATCTCTTTCTGCCTCTCAGGCCTCCCAGAGCTCAACTTTTGCAGATCGAAATTATTTAGATATTCCCCCCCCCCCTGAACCCAAGCTCTGAAGCTGCTCAACCATTTGGTGTTCAAAGGAGAACCAATAGAAAAAAAATACCATCTGTGATGTAGAGGGAAGAACTGAGGAAATGTAAGCATCTCTTTTAAGAGGTCTCGTCACCAATTTCTTGGTTTAAGTATTTGTCCCTGAAACAATAATGCATTGGAACAGAGACAAATGCCTTTGTCAACGCCTGGATGTGTTCAGACTTAATCTAGTCCGCTAAGAGGGTCCCCCCCCCTCTCCTGAAAAACAATTCTGTGTTGGCAAAGGGGGGTAGCAAACTGGACCATTGAGCAGGGGGGAGAGAGAAAATATCTCCAGAGGACCGTCTGTTTTCGGCACATTCACCGCTCCTTCACTACCGTCTTGATGGATTTCTGTTGGCTCAGCAACAGGTCTTCTATCAATGTCACAGACTAAATAAGTTTGACTATATGCTGATGTTCCTCAAATTGTTTCGACTAGCAATAGTTCTGGCTGGTTGGCTTAGAGAGAAAATTAATGATGATACACCAAGGTCATTGTGCGTCTGCCTTACGGAACAGATGTTAACATATTAGTCCCACATGCTGCTTTCGTACCGGACTAACACGGCTTGGGTTTCCTAGCAGGCAAAGTAATGCAGCCAAAGGGACACATCCAGATACATTAAATGTTGAGCCTTGCAATGCTCTGGAAGGTGACAAATGTATCAGAAGCAGCAAGAAAGACGGCATATCTCGTTCTGTCCTTCAAGGAAGAGGGAAAGAGACCTTCTGGGTTGAATCCAAGGGTGTTTCCTGCTGTGAAATTGTGGGTTCCAATGTTGTGCCATTAGAAGATGTTTGGGATCTTTTGATGTTTTGAGGTTCAGTGGTACTTCGAGTTACAAATTTAATGCATTCCAAGGCCTTTTTCACGTTATGAAAAATTTGTAACCTAAATTTCCCTTAGGAATGTATTGAAAACCAAAATTCATAACTTGAAACATGGTTTCCCATAGGAATGCACTGGAAACAATTCATAACTTGAGCCATTATTTTCAATTGATTTTCATTCGTATTGTGAAAATTTCGTAACTTGAGGTTACCACTGTACTTAGTTTGGGAACCCCTGGTTTAAGCCATGGAAACTGAAACAATGTACACGTTACACTTCCAACTTGCTCAGTCCAAAAATTAAAATTAATTTAGACATTTGTGTGGGTATATTTCTGACTTTTTACGGTAGTGCTATTTTATTTATTTTTACTATATATTTGAATTCGCACCACCGCAGTTTTGGGACCTTCGGGATCGTTGACCCAAGTATAAGTCGTGTCCTCTTTTTGTATCTCATTTTCGAGGCTAAAAACTAGACTTATACTTGAGTATATACAGTAAGTCAATGTATCTGCAGCTCCATCCACTGGGCTCTGAAAAGCTGTCCCCAAGCAAGCTAGTGTCTCAATGAGCAGATGAGCGATTACCGTCGTCGTGTTCACATACCAAAATCCCCCCCCCTCCGCCCCGACATGTTTTACCATTTCAGAAGTACCCTACTGGCTATTATCCACAGATCGCTGGCATTTTGTTGTAATCTTTCAGAAGGATGCAAATTTTCCTTTTTAAAAATGCTTTTAATCCTTAGCAAGACAAGCCATAACAGCAGACGCTTATCACTGCCTAGGACTGTAAAAATAACACAGCATAGCAAGTACAGGTCTATAAATGGAGACTTCCCTTCCTGAAGTCATCCATTAACTGTGTATAAAGATGTCTGGTTCATTTTCTGCATGCCAACAACACAAACAAATTAAAACACAAACACAGACTTGGAATGCAAACAACTTACTGTATATACTCAACTATAAGCCGTCCCAAATATAAGTCGAGGTACCTAATTTGGACCTCTAAAACTAGGAAAATAGAGTGGGCCAAGTATAAGTCGCGGTGGAAAATGCAGCAGCTGCTAGTGAGTTTCAGTAATTAAAATACACGAAAACACTGTAAAATTAATTAATTTACATATTTGTGTGGGTATGTTTTTGAGGTTTTATGGTAGTGTTAATGATTTTTTTCCTATATGTTTGAATTGACACTATTGTGGTTTTGAGACCCATGGGGTAGTGGACCCAAGTATAAGTCGAGTCTCCTTTTTGGGGGCTGAAAAACTAGACTTATACTCAAGTTAATACAGTAATTCCAGCTATTAATTTCAAATAGCTTTCAGGTTGAGCTTTGCAGAGGAGGATATAGTGTCAATTTTTGATCTGTGTCAATGGCTTGGCTATTAGCATATCTATTAGACATGCATTTTTTTTACAGTGCAGTCCTATGTGTATTTATTTTGAAATTAGAATTTAACCAAATTTAATTGGATCCACTAAATTTAATGGCTCCTACTCCCGATTAATGGGTATAGGATTGTAGCCATGCAAAGCAATCTCTTGTACTTCGGTTGCAAGGGGGCAAAGTTGATGCAAATAAAGAAACCTGAACCATGAAGCCAGACTCATTATTACCTCCCGTTATGCAGCTATAGCAATGCAGCTTTAATTGGCTGAACTAATGCACTGTAAGCTTTTCTAATTTGCCAAAAAGGCAACATTTTAGAAATGTTAATTATTTCACTAGAAATGTAAAAGCTGCACGTGCCAGAATCCTGTTGGGGATATACACCGGTATAACTGTAATTGCTTAATTCATGGTGGCAAATTGCCACTAATTAACCAATTGCTCTCACATTCCTAGTTGTGTGCCCAGGCAACTATTTGGCATGCCATGATGAATGCCAATGGGTAACATGTTGATAATCTGAGTAAAGGTCTCCCTTGCTCAAAAGCTAGTCGTATCCGACTCTAGGGTTCAGTGCTCACCTCTGTTTATAGCCAGAGAGGCGGCACTGTCTGGATCTGCAGATGTTTCCATGGACATGTGGCAGGTATGGAATGCTGCTTACCTTCCCACCAAAGTGGTCCCTATTTATCTACTTGCAAATTCTTGCTTTTGAACTACTAGGTTGGCAAGAGCTGGGACAGAGATGGGAGCTCACTCTGTCATGCGGTACTCGGGAATCGAAGTCCGATTTTCCAGCCGCCGACTTCAGCATTTCAACCAATTGAGCCACTGGAGCCTCTTACAATTTATCCTAGACTAGTATAAATTCCTAATACACTTCTGGCATCTTTGATGTCTGAACTCCTGTTTTGGTCAGTTTCAATGTGCTATTTAATTTTTTTGTTCTTCAGTCGCACAGTCGATTCCGACCTTTTGTGACCCTATGGACCACTGTCCGCCAGGCACTTCTGTCAAAAACAACTTTATGAGTTCTGCCCTAAAACTGGCAAGCCGAGAACCTCATTTATCCATTACACAGTTTCCCCAGAAGTCAACCAAGACGTCCATCAGCAGGTCGCCCAGTTTCCATTCCACAGCAACAGATAACTCAAAGTTCATTTTCTCTACGATCTTGGAGGCAACAAATAACTACCGCTATGGTTTTCTAAAGGAAGAAATTAGAGGGCAAAACATGAGAGGGGCAAAATCTCCAGGTTTTGTACAACAGAAATAAGTTTATTTTCCTTCCTTGACCTTCTGTTTTTGCTTAGCAAGACTCGGTGTCAGCTGGAGAGGATGATTCCCAAAGGAGCCTTTAAAAGAAGCTTAGCTGAACAAAGAAGGTAAGAAAGTATTCAATACTTTATCTTCCCCCCCCCCCCAAGGCGTAATGTAGAATTTTCCTTTGGGTAATGGGATTTCTTCAGGAAATACTAACTTTTGTCCCTCGTGTTAAGGAACAGGAAGGTACTGACCTCTATGCCATCCCATAATTTGAAATGTTCCTGTATTATTATCAGGGGACAAAAGGTAAAAGCCTATGGAATGGACTTTTTATGTAAGTTGGGGTTTTATTGTACTAGCTACCTACATCATTATAGTCATCATCATCATCAAAATCTACCTTTAGATTCACAGTCAAAGACTGGTGTAAAATTAACAGTTGAAGACCTAACTAAGGACCTAAGAACTGTTAAGGTAACATCTAAATATATTGGCAGTTCCTTCTAAAGCTGCTTTTTTTTTAGTTAGGATGTTCATGACCAATAAATCCAAAATTTCCAAATATCTAGTGAATATTTACATATTGTTTCAAGGGCTCTGATTACGAGGGGTACAACAACAGAGTTCTTTTTCCATCAGTGTTCAACTTCAGATTGCAAATTGCAATATTTTATGATTATCTCCGGCTGTTTGTCCTCAATTCATACATTTCCTGGTATAGTAATGTCAATAAACCAAGTTTTCTTCTTTTCCACAATAGTTATATCAGGTATGTTGAGTCAGATGTCCATCTGTTTGAATTTCAAAGTCCCACAGGATCTTGGCTCACACACTTTCCAAATATTTTCTACCTGATGTTCCCATCATCATCATCGTCATCGTCATCGTCATCGTCATCGTCATCGTCATCGTCATCGTCATCGTCATCGTCATCGTCATCATCGTCGTCATTGTCGTCATCATCGTCATCGTCATCGTCATCGTCATCGTCATCGTCATCGTCACCAAGAAAAAGAAGAAGAAGAAGAAGAAGAAGAAGAAGAAGAAGAAGAAGAAGAAGAAGAAGAAGAAGAGTAGCAGCAGTATAAAATCTGAGGTGATATGTGCTAAAGCAAATCTAATTTGTGAGACCAGAATCCAAATCAGCTTTTAAATCTTCTGTGTTTAATTCAAGAATCATATCTAGGCATCCCATTTTGATCCATACCTTATACAAATCAGTCCAAATAAAGGCTGATACAGTTGGCCATTTGAGTTTCAGTCAAAACTACTGTGCAGCCATAGTTTATATTAAATGGAAGGGAAGTTTTACTGACTTGGGAGTAAGCACCTTACTGACGATAATGGGACTTTCAGTTAAGTAGATATACGAAAGGATTTTGTGAAAGCACATACTAGTTGGAAGTGACTACTGGTTTCAAAAGGAATAATAGTATAATTATGTGCCACCATTTTGAAATAATGTCATGGTGACCCTTTCCACAGTTTTCTAGGTAGAGAATATTCTGAAGCAAATATTCTGAAGCGAATATCCTCTGCGGGGAAACATTTGGGTCTATGAAGCTTGTTCAAGATCATATATGCTGGTGCCTCTCCCAGGAGATGCAGCCAGGAATTGAAGACCCAGCTTTGCAACCAGACACCTATTCAGCGATCCAGCCAGCCTCTTAAGTCAAATTACAACTTATGGCAACTCTTTCTAGGATTTTCTAGGACACCTTTTTCAAAAGGAAGCAAATGTTAAGAAAAAAAATACTCACTAGAGAATTCTGCTATTTTCACTCCTCATTGTTGCTGTTACTGTGAAGCAAACTGTGCATGAATTGTCTGTTTACACACACACGCACTTGAACAATCCTCATTATTATTCTGCAATCTAATAAAATGAGGTTGTCACCTATGATTTGATTTTGCCTATTCCAGACTGTTTGCTATCTCTGTAGTGCTGTGGAAGGCCGTTTCTGCTTATTTACTTCGGCATACCTATATCCTACCAAGTCTGCTACAGGTAATTGGATTCTGGAGGGAAGTGGCAGTGTGTGTGTGTGTGTGTGTGTGTGTGTGTGTGTGTGTGTGTGTGTGTGTGTGTGTGTGTGTGTTGGTGGCAGAAGAGATCAACATGGGAACAGAGAGGCTGTTAAATCTCCTTTCCTCCTAATGCTGCTCTAAACAGGCAAAATGGCACAACCTGGAGACAAGTAAAGCGCAGCTCCAATTTTAATCTGAACTTCATTCCCATTCGTGGCTGGAGGATATTTAGCTCATTCTAGGGAAAGGACACTCTCCTCCCAACCCCGGGGAAAATAGACACTTCACTTCGAGTCAATACAGAGGGGATGTCCAACAGACATCATTTTCATGTGAGGAAGGATAGCGCGGCTGCCACAGGCGCACACTTTGCCCTGGCACTCGGAGGGGAGGCGATCTGGGCGGCAAGCGCTGGTGGCGGAGCTAAGCACTGTCCTTATTAGAGCAGCGTGCCTCCGGACCTCGCCAAAAATTTCTCCTTGTGGGCGCTGTTCCCCGCCCTCCCTCCCTTAAGCTGCAGTGTGACTATCTTGGTTGCTTCGGGGCCAGATGGGAATTTTTGCTTGGAACCCGATTGGCTTGTTTTTTTCTTGTCGTTTTCGCCCATCCCACACTGCCGTGTATGGTTGAGACTTGGAGGTCCTGTTGTCCCTCGGCGGGTAGCACTGGTAAGGACATTAAATCGATCCCTATATAATCTGGTTGTGACACATTTTTTTCTCTCAGATTGGCTGCCGCCCTAGAAAGAAATACATCTCTGATTGATTAAATGCCGCACAGGAACAAAGGACTGCCGAGTTTGACACCTTGCAGTCCCATAAAATCGTCCGCCCGATTTTGGTCAGAAGGGAAAGCAGGAGAGAAATTTTTTATAACCAAGAAACAGTTGTCTGCCTCCTTATTCCGAGGGCCCTTGGGGCAAAGCAGACAGCTGTGTAGCTGGAGATTTTGTTAAAATCAGCCAGGCAACATTTCCTCATAAACGTGGACATCCTTATTCCAGCATGTTGTCATTGTTGTTGTCGTTGTTCAGTCCCCAATTTTTAAAAAAAGATCTCTAGTCCTTCCCCTTCTATTGTTTTCCTCTATTTCTTTGCACTGTTCATTTAAGAAGGTTTCCTTATCTCTCCTTGCTTTTCTTTGAACATCTGTGTTTAACTGCTTGACTTTTTTCTCTTTCACTTTTTCCTTTTGTGTTCCTTCTTTTCGCCGCTATTTTAAGAGCCTCATCAGACAGCCTTGTACTGCTTGTACTTTTACCTGGTCTGGTCAGTTAAATGGCCACCTCAGTCTTCACCCCAATCCAGTTTTGATGCACCACTTCAGGGAGAGAGACATGGTGTTTCAACAAGCGTGCCAGAAATCCGCCGTTCATGGAAGAACCAATGCACTCTCCAATAGAGAGAACTCTGACATAACTTGGAACTCATTTGGATGATTCCCCCACCCCATTTATTTATTTATTTATTTATTTATTTATTTATTTATTTATTTATTTATTTATTTATTTATTTATTTATTTATTTATTATCTTTGTTTATTTAAATGTGTTTATCGCCCTCCTCCCCGAAGGGAGCCAGGGCGATTCACAACTATAGGGGTTCCCAACCTAAGGCCTGTGGGCTGGATCTGGCCTGCGGTGCCATCTCATGTAGCCCCCCCCACCCCTCCAAGGGCATTTGAGAAACATAATGGCTGCCCTTTTGAAACTGTTGGGAAAAAATGGCCACCCCCATTGTGTAGGCAGGGCAAAATGGCCATCCGGCCCTCGAAGCTGACTGAGAGAGTGTGACCCGGCCCTGGCTTGAAAAGGTTGGAAACCCCGGCTTTACTACATGACTTATATTAATGTGGGCATTGACAATAACATACAAAGACACTTTCTTATTCCTGATGTGCTTCAACATTGTTTTCATGGGCTGTTTCACTCAGACACACAACAATGTGCTCATATCCGTGTTGCATTTGCTTGTCACCGTACAGAATGGAATAGGAACAGATGAGATATAGAGCAGACGAAGAGACAAAGACTTGAGCAATCATAAAACAGTGACAAGCTATTCTTGCCTCATGCTCCATACAATTTTTAATATATATATATCATGTAATGATGGAGGCTTCCTAATGCATTGGTTCCACTCCAGGAACAAGACAAGGTAATTTAGATCCTCCAATTCCCAGGGGGAATTGAGCTGAGAAGTGTTTTGGAAGCTTTCCCATAATACACAGTTAAGAGAGATAGTTTCACCGTAGCATTAAACGTTGTCTGGACGCGCTTTAAAACTTCACCGTCCCTGTTCTGAAACTCGGGTGAATGGTGACTCGCTTCAAAAGGTTAATTTTTTATTCCTTAATCAAGAATGCATGGAGGTTATTATGACATTGCTGTAAATATCCCAAAGTGCCTGGGCATATAAATAATGAATAGGACAACAGGAGAGCCTATTATTTGAGGATTTCTGGCTATTCCTCTTAGTTTTGCAGAGTAGGAAGGGGGGGGGGGACAAACAACAACATAGACAAAATGTGTCATAAAACATAAACATCTTGTCCACAGTGTCTGACTCAAAGGACCTTTGTATGGGAGTGGTATTCCTCTTCACATTGCCACATGCTGTGTACACCTATTGCCATGATGGTGAACCTTGGCACTCCAGGTGTTATTGGACTACAATCTCCAGAAGCCCTGATCAGTGGGAGTGCTGGCCTGGGCTCCTAGGAATTGAAGGCCAAGAACACCTGGAGTGCCAAGGTTCGCCATCACAGACCTATAGTACAGATCTGGCCTGCAATCTCAGGCATCCCATCACATAATAATAACAACCACCACCACCACCATCATCCTGGACATTGTTATTTTAGTGACGTAAAGCATGGAGGAATCCACCTTGAGAAACTACAAGAAGACTACCATTTGCGAGTCAACAAATGCAACATAGATGTTGCGTGAAGAAAAGATGTGGACTTCTTGGTGACCCATGCTTACATAATTGCATTGAGACATAGAACCATTGAGTAAGAAAGATTATCTCATGAATCTACTGCTCAGGTAAGATAGTAAAGGTAAAGGTCACCCATGATCAAAGGGCAGTTGTATCGGACTCTAGGGTTCAGTGCTCATCTCTGTTGATAGCCAAAAAGCCAGCGTTGCCTGCATTTGCAGATGTTTCTGTGGACATGTGGCAGGCGTGACTAGACACTGGAGTACACAGAACGCTGTTTACCTTCCCACCAAAGCGGTTCCTGTTTATCTACTTGCACTTTCTTGCTTTAGAACTGCTAGGTTGGCAGGAGCTGGGACAGAGACGGGTGCTCAAACCGTCATGCAGTACCCGGGTCTCGAACTGCCTTCTTGCTGCCCTTCCAGCTAACAGGGCGAGCTTGCACTCATCTTCTTTCACCTTAAAATAAGCTCGCTCGCTCTCTTTCGTAAAAGTAAAACACTGTGACATCTAGAAGACCAAAAGAATCATTTTAGTGTGACATTTCATGGCTTCATGAGAATGGATTGTGAGCCATGAAAGATTACCTTGAAATAAACCTGTTCATCTCACAGCTGTTAAAGTTGGTTGGTTTTTATTTTTTGATTTTCATGTCTGGCTTGTTCTCTCTTTGCGTACTGAAAGAGATTGACAAGCTGTTGTTCCAGAAAAAGCTGCTTTGAACATTTCCAACATTTTTTAGGCTTACTGGGTATTTTTCAGAGAGAAAAGGTATTCAAAACAAGTAGGCAAAAGTGCTTTTAACCTAAAACCCATCCTCTTTCACATGTAAAATATATATCGATTTTGTGTATCAGGAAAAAAAAATACACAAACTAGGCACTTACACATTTCCAGATGGAAAAAAAAAAGAATTATACACCAATTCTCATAACCTAGTGCAGAAGAATGGAAGGAGAAAATATAGGCTGGATTCTCAGAATTGCAATGAAATGAAAACTAAGTTTCTTTAACATATGGAAAATGCAGGACTGTCTCTCTCTACTCTAGACCCATTTTTTCTCCAGCAATTTACACCTTCAGTTTCTGCATGGATCCACATGTTTCCCTGCAGACTTTTGCAGGAGGACCAAAACAGCTGGAACTGCTTTGCTTTAGACTTGAGCCATGGTGGCAACTGAGAGAGACGACAGACCTCCCATTGTGGAGCAAACTGCCCAAAATTTCAACCAGCCAGATTCAGGGTTTTATGGACTGGATACTTTAAAGATTGCTGGAAGGAAGGAAGGAAGGAAGGAAGGAAGGAAGGAAGGAAGGAAGGAAGGAAGGAAGGAAGGAAGGATGGCTGGATGGAAGAAAGGAAGGAAGGATGGAAGGAAGGAAGGATGGAAGGAAGGAAGGAAGGATGGAAGGAAGGAAGGAAGGATGGATGGATGGATGGATGGATGGATGGATGGATGGATGGATGGATGGATGGAAGGAAGGAAGGAAGGAAGGAAGGAAGGAAGGAAGGAAGGAAGGAAGGAAGGAAGGAAGGAAGGATGGCTGGATGGAAGGAAGGAAGGATGGATGGATGGATGGAAGGAAGGCTGGCTGGATGGCTGGATGGCTGGATGGAAGAAAGGAAGGATGGCTGGATGGCTGGATGGAAGGAAGGCAGGAAGGAAGGAAGGATGGATGGAAGGAAGGAAGGAAGGAAGGATGGCTGGATGGAAGGAAGGAAGGAAGGAAGGAAGGAAGGAAGGAAGGAAGGAAGGAAGGAAGGATGGATGGATGGCTGGATGGAAGAAAGGAAGGAAGGATGGCTGGATGGCTGAATGGAAGAAAGGAAGGAAGGAAGGATGGATGGATAGATGGATGGAAGGAAGGAAGGAAGAATGGCTGGATGGAAGAAAGGAAGGAAGGAAGGATGGCTGGATGGAAGAAAGGAAGGATGGCTGGATGGCTGGATGGAAGAAAGGAAGGAAGGATGGAAGGAAGGAAGGAAGGAAGGAAGAATGGCTGGATGGAAGAAAGGAAGGAAGGAAGGAAGGAAGGATGGATGGATGGATGGATGGATGGAAGGAAGGAAGGAAGGAAGGAAGGAAGGAAGGAAGGAAGGAAGGATGGATGGATGGATGGCTGGATGGAAGAAAGGAAGGAAGGAAGGAAGGAATAGAAATGTGGGCGAAAGAAAGAAAGAAAGAAAGAAGGGAGGGAGGGATGGGCCGAGGCCATCTATACTTGGTCCCATTTCATTTGTGTTCCCGAACCAAACTGATTTATAAATTCACTTCACTTCACCCCAAACCTGAAACTGGCCTCTTTCAATTTAAAATTATTGACACCCCCTTTCTTGCAAATCCCATCCATTCCTACCTACCAGCAGAGCTAAATTCCAAGGGTGGTGAGAGGTGTAATGTTGCATTATCTGAAAGCCCACCTATTTCTGGTCATTGGGCCAAATATTTTTGAAAAACACATAGAGCAGACCTTGGCACTCCGGGTGTTCTTGGACTTCAATTCCCAGAAGCCCAAGTCAGCACTCCTGCTGATCAGGGCTTCTGGGAGTTGAAGTTCAAGAACATCTAGCGTGCCAAGGTTGGTCCTCATTGACATAGAGCAAGGCGAATGGAACATGACATGTTTCTTTTCCAAACAGAAGTCAACTATGCGGCATAGCGCATTAGCTCCCCTTCGGTATCACAAGCACTGTATCTGCAGTGTATGATCTTAGCAAACAGAGTTGCGTTCGGACTCCTCAAACAAATAAAATTCCAGGAATATATTTGACTTTCTTTCTCTTATTTTAGAAGTCACCAAGGGGAGCTCAGATAGCACCGATCCAGAGGAGGGAAATGGACTAGACAGAAGGTGCTTCTAATGGCAATCAAAAATTAATTAGAAGAAAGGAACAAGCCAAGGGACAAACATCTGCGAGAGGACGAAGGCAAGAGATAAACAACTCTAGTGTGTGACATTTAATTTTGAATTAGGACCAGAAGCTGATTGGGCTACATAGGAGACATTTGTAAAGGCTTTAGGAAGGCAGTGGGTAGACAATGGAGTGGAAGAAGAAGAAGAAATTAGGTTGGCATTTGGTAGGTGGTTCCCCAATGTGGGGCCCATGCCCCACAGGGAGGCAATTTGATTTTTAAGGGGGGCATTTTGAGAATGAGTTATTAGTAGTGAATGGCCTCCATATGAATAGGTAAAGTTCTCCCTTGCTCGAAACCCAGTCGTATTGGACTCTAGGGTTCAGTGCTCATCTCTGTTTATAGCCAAAGAGCCAGGATTGCTTACATTTGCAGACGTTTCCATGGACATGTGGCAGGCATGCCTAGACACTGGAGTGCACGGAATGCTGTTTCCCTTCCCACTGGAGTGGTCCCTATTTATTTAATTGCAATGTCTTGCTTTCGAACTGCTAGCTTGGCAGGAGCTGGGACAGAGGCGGGAGCTCACTCCATTGTGCGGTCCTAGGGAATTGTCATCAACTGCAGCATCTTAACCACTCCAGCCACCACAATAAGAGTTCGCTTTTTGAATAATAAGAATTACATATCACGGAGGGAGTTGTCCCAACAGCTTCAAAGGGGGTGGCCATTTTATTTCTCAAATGCCCTTGGAGGGGTAGGAGGCCACATGAAATGGCACCGTGGGCCGCATCCAGCCCTCGGGCCTTGGGTTCGGGGAACCCCTGGGCTAGAGTTGTGAAAGAGCTGGCGGGAGCGTGCAGTTTTTCAATACTTCCACGCACCAGCGCATAAAATAAACCTGTGGAAATTAGAGGGAAGCAAATAATAAATAATCATTAAGGCAAACAAGGGAGGCAACAGAACGCGCCGTGATGTGCTCGTGAGTCGGGAATGCAAATGGCAACTCCAAAAATGTAAAGGTGTGCGAGATGCAAACTATTGGTTTTAGTGTATTTGCTTTGTGAATGTGATCCATGTTTGAGCTCTCATCCGACACGCGAACCCCTTGACTTTATTCTGGAAAGGAAAGCGGAGGAAAGAAAGAGAGAGAGAAGGAAAGATAAGGAGGGGAAAGAAGCTGGTTTACCCTTAATCAGAGTATTTAATCTTGCAAGGCAGGTGACCTGTCCAGGCCTCCTGCATTAATCCTGCCTGGCCATCCATTAAAAATGCAGCTCATTAGTTAACTGTAACAGCAGTTCAAAGAGCCAACCATAGACCTGAATTTGCCAAAACTAGGGAGGGAAATCCAATTATTTTTCAGCATGATCAGAGAGACCAAATGTTGCAGATGTGGATGCAGGCAGTGATGTAGCGGAATCTGAGGAACCCTTCAGAGCAGAGCATCACAGACAGGGTGAAGGTTGCCCTTGCTTGAAAGCCATTCGTATCTGACTCTAGGGTTCAGTGCTCATCTCTGTTGGTAGCCAAAGAGTCAGCGTGGTCTGCGTCTGCAGACATTTCCGTGGACATGTGGCAGGCATGACTAGACACTGGAGTGCATGGAACGCTGTTTACCTTCCCACTGAAGTGGGAAACAAGAGATGAGCACTGAACCCTAGAGTTGGATACAACTGACATTTAAGCAAGGATGAACTTTATCTAAACAAATGAATGTGTCTCTGATTTTGTAGGGCTGGTGAAATAAATGTGGGCTTTACTCAGAACTTCATGGGAGCTCTCCAATGTCCTGAATGTGTTTCGTCCAGCACTTTGGGTGGTTTTGGCATAGGTTGTTCTTGCTCGAAAGCCAGTTGCATCCAACTCTAGGGTTCAGTGCTCATCTCTGTTTATAGCCACCAGTTTCACCCCTCTGCTCAATGCAGGAATCCAAATCAAAGCAGATATGACAGATGGTTCCCCAATTCTCTCTTGAATGCTTCCAGTGTTGGAGCCCTCACCACCTCCCAAGGCATTTAGTTCCTCTTTCATACTGCTCTAACCATCAAGAGTTTCTTCTAATATTAAGCCTATATCTGGCTCCCTGTAGTTTCAGGAGCTTCTCCCAACATTGGGCAGCAGAAAATACCCAGCTGTTCTGTATTTATTAAGAAAAGAAAGAAAGGTGACAACAAAGCCAAAAAAACAAGGTAAAACAATGAGAAGCAGTCAATCCATTGCCACTCGACAAATCTGAAAGTCTTATTCCCGTAGAATTGTAGATGTGTTTGTTTAACGTTGGATCTTGGTAAGCTCATCTTTTACAGTCATCTGTTGTAATATTTGTAGTAGGCAAACACTCGGCAGGTGTACACACACCCGCACGCACACCGCAGAGGCATGTTGCTCTAAACATTTCTAAATGGCTGCATGCAACAGCTTGTGTGTACATGAAATATTTGCACTGTTTCTAATTACAAGCCCTCGGCATCCAAATGGTGCGACGGAAACACAAGCCAAAGGGATCCGGACCCAATCGGAATCGCTGAGACTCCGAGGAGGGAGAATAGAAGGGATAAACAAAGTGACGGCACAAATAAATAATAATGGGATGCTAATACAATACTGCAAATCCACATACCGCAGACTATAGTAATTTGGAACAGTAAACATCGCGTTGCTTTGTAAATATGCTGCACACACACACACACAAGTTACTATTAGAATTGATGTAATATTGAAATCCATGGTAATTTAGGGAGCTGAAAAATCTCAGTTCATGAATTGAACTGGTTCAGAATCAGGAGAATGCTCCCTGAGAAATAATTGGTTTCTTGCTAAAGGAAATGGATGCGATAACTCTGTTCCAGCATCGAAAATAAAATTAGGTGGCTGGATATCTTGTCGGTGACAGATTTAAAGTGTGCCTGTAAATATGTTTAAATGCTAACACTGTCATTTCCCTTGTATATGTTTTGGCTCAGGACGTACATTTTCCAGTTTCTGGCTAAGATTCAGGAGCACAATTCCACCTTGGATTCCAGTGGATGATGTGCCGGAAAACGAAGGCCTTCCTTATATAGTGAACTTTACAGTAACACAAAGCTCAGTTTTCCAGGAAGTCTTTGGACCACAGAAACACATTTGATGCATTTAGGAAATGACCCAGAATGAACTCAAGTCAGAAGGTTCTCCATTAGCATCCAGGTGGTCTCCTTGGGCTAAACTAGACTTATTTAACCTAGGAAAGTTTGCTTCATAGCATGCCTGGAGACCGAGTTCTCAGAGATTTAAGGTCAATTGAAAGGGTACTGAAACTTTTTCATTTGTACAACTCTCCCAATAAAAATAGAAGGATGGTCTTCTTCTCCTGTCTTTGTCCTGCCAACCTAACAGTTCAAAAGCAAGACATTGCAAGTAGATAAACAGGGACCACTTCGGTGGGAAGGTAAACAGCGTTCAGTGCGCTCCGGTGTCTAGTCATGCCTGCCACATGACCATGGAAATGTCTGTAGAAGTAGACAGAGCTGGCTCTTTGGCTTTGAAACAGAGATGAGCACTGAACCCTAGAGTTGGATACGACTGGCTTCCAACCAAGGAAAACTTTTGCCTTTACTTCTTCTCAAATCTGACTTCGGCAAAGATTTTCCATTTCTTCAGACTTGAAGTAGGTAGCTGTCTTCCTCATGGAAATTTACTTTATTATAGGACCATGTATGGAACTGACAGAAAGCATGTATTACTCTGAGATTTTCAAATTAGGAGCATAGTTTTCCAATCATTTACAAAATAAAAACAAGTGTACTTTAACTCAATAAAAAAAAGAAGCCCTCGTCGAATCTTTCTGATGCTCTTTCATTCTCTTAGTCATTAATTAAAGGTTAGGGGATTTTAATATTTGGAATAAACCCCCTTATTATAGGAAAGAAAGAAAATACTGTCAGATAATTAGCTCTTCCTCTAAATGCTTTCTGGCTCTCATTACAAACAAAGTACTATGCTAATATACCTTGTGTTGTAAATGTCTCACAATTCCTGTTAATTGAATTAAACTCAATTCTCTGCAAATAAACTCCTGGGCGCACTTAATGGGGAAAATAAGGAAGAGAGCTCTTCCATCTGAGAATGGGGCCATTACTACAATTGCCTAATTACAAGCATCTTCTTAATGCATAATGTAAAATGCTATCTCATGCAGCCTTCTTACAATGAAGGCAGTAGCAAAATCAATGATGTGGGTTTGCCCTTGAGAATCAGAGACGAGCAAACGAAGAGACAAATTAGATGGAAAGAGTGATAAATATTTACTGGATTAAGGGACTGCGTACTTGTATTGGTGGCTAGAAGGTGGTTAGAAGGTCAAATAGGACCTTCTAGTCCAGTGATGGCCCAGCTTGGCACTCCAGGTGTTCTTGGGCTTCAATTCCCAGAAGCCCAAGTCCCAAGTCAGCACTCCTGCTGATCAGGACTTCTGGGAATTGAAGTCCAAGAACACCTGGAGAGCCAAGGTTGGCCATCAATGGTTTAATAGATAAATGAGGTTCTCAGCTTGCCAGTTTTAGGGCAGAACTCATAAAGTTGCTTTTGAGATGAGTAAATTAAATGACACATCAAAACTGACCAAAACAGGAGTTCGGATATCCTGCTGATCAGGGCTTCTGGGAATTGAAGTCCAAGAACACCTGGAGAGCCAAGGTTGGCCATCAATGGTTTAATGGATAAATGAGGTTCTCAGCTTGCTGGTTTTAGGGCAGAACTCATAAAGTTGCTTTTGAGATGAGTAAATTAAATGACACATCAAAACTGACCAAAACAGGAGTTCGGAGATCCTGCTGATCAGGGCTTCTGGGAATTGACGTCCAAGAACAACTGGAGTGCCAAGGCTTAGCCATCCTTGTTCTAGTCCAACTGACAGGCTAGTGACAGTGTCTGGGCTACAAAATGTTTGGATACATAGGATATTGAATTGTTGTCAGTTGTACTCATAAGGGACTATGGTGGCCTACTGACTAAGATGCACAACAACGGCCAGAGGGAGAAGACTCCATGGCCCTCCTCTGGGCCCACAACAGCGGCCAGAGGGGAGTTTGCCTGTGTTATTTGGTTGTTTTGTAAGGTTGTATTTTATGACTTTTACTGTACTGTTGCTGTTTTGACTGTAAGCCGCCCTGACTCACCTTGGTGCGTGGGTGGCAATATAAATCTGAACAAACAAACATACAAATGACTTGAAGGTCGGCAGGTCAGCAGTTCGAGACCTGAGTGCTACACGATGGAGTGAGCTCCTATCTCTTTCCCAGCTCCTGCCAAATTGCAAGTAGATAAAAGGGTACCACTTTGGTGGAAATGTAAACAGAATTCCATGCACTCTGGTGTTGAGGCATGCCTATCACATGTCCATGGAAACATCTACTGGGCTATAAACAGAGATGAGCACTGAACCCTAGAGTTGGATACAACTGGCCTTCGAGCAACCTTCACCTTATTTCTGTTGGGGTGAACAAGGGGAATCTATTCTCTTTCTCCACATACTCCGCTGAATATCAGAAATTTCCTCCACTTTTCCTCAGGACTGCCAGACATACCCTGTAAATAGATATTAATACTTCACATGACTGTAATTGCATTAGATGTTGGCCTGGTAGACGAATCAGCAGCCAAACCTTCCGCCTGAGCAGCGCGTTTGCGTACAATCGGAGGAGGACTTGGACAGAATTTCATTCACTTAACACAACTCTATTCTTCTCTCATTTGTAAGATTGTAATGAGAAAGGCTTTTTTTCTTCGTGATGTGAATGTAATAAAAACAGGAGAGAGAAAGAGTTGCTTATTAGATTAGGAGGCAGCGTTGAATTTATTTATTTTTACAAACGCAACGGCTGACCAAAATGAGATGATCGGAGAGCGCCAACTCTTCGTACTTGCAACCAAAATCTTATTACTCAAGCCTTAATAGGGTGTTTTCTTCGGTTTTTCCTGTGGAATACAGAGAGGCGGGTGTTTCAGGAACTTCAGCCTCACGGTGGGAATTTCATCCACTTTCCAGCCTGTATTGATCTGGCATTTCCTTGTGTATACATTTCGCCATCCCGTTCCTCCATTGATCTGCAATTTTTATTTTTAAAAAATCCCATGAAAATCTGTATTTTGGTATATATTTTAGAAGCAAATTTCAATGACGAAATGGCATGTTTGTAATTGTCATACAAAAGCTTTGCAATGGAAAAGGTCAAGGTCCAACCATCCTCGAAAGCCAGTCATACCCAGCTCTAGGGTTCAGTGCTCCTTTCTGTTTATAGCCAAAGAGCCAGCATTGTCCGCATTTGCAGACGGTTCTCCTTCGGCTGTTTTGTGTCTTTGCAGATAACTGAGCTGTCCTAGGTACCATATATATTCAACTATAAGTCATCCTGTATATAAGTTGAGGTACCTAAATCAGACCTCTAAAACTTGGAAAATAGATTGACCCGAGTATAAGTCAGAGGGTGGAAAAAATGCAGCAGCTGTTAGTGAGTTTCAATAATTAAAATACATGAAAATATGGTAAAATTAATTAATTAAGACATTTGTTTGGGTATGTTTATGAGTGTTTATGGTAGTGTTGTTCCCTTGTGTTGTTGAAATAATGGATTTTCTCCACACCAGTTTGAGACATGCCCAGTCCTCCAGTCTTGTTGTCAGTCTCAAACCAGCATGGTTTTGAGACCCTCAGGGGTCGTTGACCCAAGCATAAGTCGAATCTCCTTTTTGGACCTCATTTTGGGGGCCTAAAAAACTAGACTTATACTCAAGTGTATACGGTAACCAGAATGTCTTCCCCGTTAGTGTATTTATATATGTATTTAAACATGCCCTTCTCCCGATAAACATTTCCGCAGCTCTCCGCCTTCTATCAATTATGTGGCTTTTTTTGGGGGGGGGGGGGCTCGGATACCAACAGTTTCATTAGGGGTCTGTCAGCCTCCCATTTGATTTATTTCTGCCTCTCTCTTCCCACTAGCCATATTCCCTTGATCTGGATTCTTGCATTCAGCTTGCATAATCTTGTAGCAAAGCGATGTGAGAAGGACGTCTTTGCTATAATGTATATCAACCACCTCGAATGCTTTTCAAACTTTGGCTACCTTTCATATTGAAGAAGAAGAAGAAGAAGAAGAAGAAGAAGAAGAAGAAGAAGAAGAAGAAGAAGAAGAAGAAGAAGAAGAAGAAGAAGAAGAAGAAGAAGAAGAAGAAGAAGAAGAAGAAGAAGAAGAAGAAGAAGAAGAAGAAGAAGAAGAAGAAGAAGAAGAAGAAGAAGGAGAAGGAGAAGGAGAAGGAGAAGGAGAAGGAGAAGGAGAAGGAGAAGGAGAAGGAGAAGGAGAAGGAGAAGGAGAAGGAGAAGGAGAAGGAGAAGGAGAAGGAGAAGGAGAAGGAGAAGGAGAAGGAGGAGGAGGAGAAGGAGAAGGAGAAGGAGAAGGAGAAGGAGAAGGAGAAGGAGAAGGAGAAGGAGAAGGAGAAGGAGAAGGAGAAGGAGAAGGAGAAGGAGAAGGAGAAGGAGAAGGAGAAGGAGAAGGAGAAGAAGAAGAAGAAGAAGAAGAAGAAGAAGAAGAGGCTGCTGTTCAGTAGCAAAAAGCTCAGCCCTAGCTCAGTTTACACTCTCCTAGAATCAAGGCAAATATATATATATTTTTAAACAGCTCAGTGTGTAATCTTGCTTTGCCGTTCTAACTTCAGCAAATTCCATAAGGTGTCCAGGGGTCTGCTTTTAAAATATTGTTTTTCTCTCTTTAAATGCCACTCGAAGCCGGCAGAAAGCACCTACGAGATGCCACACACTGTGAAAATGATCTGAAATCACATGTTCCAGGCCACATTGTGAAAAATTAAATAAACGGCATAGACCGTATTTTGAGTGCGACGCACAAAACAGTGTTTCTGAGTTTATTTGGTCGCCACACAAAACCCGGTAGGAAGCACTCAGCTGAACAGAACTGAAGTCAAAATATAAACCAAATAAAAAGCAGGTGGATTATCCTGCTCATCTGGAGAGGTCACTTTTTCCTTACAGTGTGAGGATCAGAAATTCTGGGGGAAGCTGGCATCGAAGAACAAGGAGAGAGAACAGGAGAAGGCAATTTGTTGTTGACTAACTGCCGGGCAGTGGGAGGTCACATCACAAGGTAAGACAATGGGACTCATGGGGGACCCACTACAACCACATGAACGAGGCCTTTCCAGCTCATAACACACCACAACAACAATTTGGCTACTGCGAGTAACACATGAGATTTACTTGATATTGAATGTGCGGATTCCAAATCTGACCTCAGAATTCACCTGTCACGTACAGATTTTACGTGCTATAGCTGTCCAAATGGTCGGGAATTGGGTAATGTATTTTTACATGGGAACATTGTAACAGTTGCAGCTACCACTAGGCCTGCTGCCACCTCGGGTGAATCATGTCCCCTGGTGGCGTGCATGTTCCAGCAGCAGCCAGGCATGCCTCTGGCCCACAGACCTTAGGTCGGGAACCCCTAATATAGATATTTGAGAGATAGCAAAGGAAGAACAGTGAATTTTTTGGATTATTAGCCGTGTTAGTCTGTGGTTCAGGCATATCGGAAAACAAAAACAAAACGATACAATGAATTAGAACCAAAAACACTGAAGCTTTTTAAAGACTAACTGCTATATTTTATACTGTGAGCTTTCGTGGATCAAGACTACTTCTTCATACAAGGAGTAAAACTTCCAGTCATGGTTTATATCAGTGTTTCCCAAATGCTGGTTTGTAGACTTCAATTCCCAGAAGCCTAAGTCATTTCCCCAAAGCACTGATCAGCCAATGTACTGACTTAGGCTTCTGGGAATTGGAGTCCACTTGTGGGCTGTGTACTCTCTGTTGGGATCCACTGGTTTATATGCACCAGATGCAAGGGTCAAGATGTCACAAGGCAAAAGGATCACAAAGCAACGAGGTAAAGAGTAATCAAAGAGAATGACAGACAAGCATGGATAGAAATACAGCTTCCTACAGCTAGCACTAACAATAGATTATTCAGATTAGTATTTAATGTCTCTCTTTCCATTTCAAAAGTGTGAAGTTGCCAAGCAAAGAGCAGTGAAGTTACTGTTCTTGAAGGGCAAAATAGGTTGCAGGGCTTCAGGGTTGTCAAAATCAGGTAACAGTCAGGTAACAGAAGGCTGAGCTTCTTCCACCCACGTCTTGTGTCACTGAGGTCAGCTATACAAGAATCACGGCATGGAAATGAAGAATCAGACACATATGAAAGTTGACACAGTAATGAATGTTTAAACATTAAGGAAACACATTAACAACAACTACCGCCGTGCTTTTGACTCAGGTGCATCCATCCTTCCCTTCTTCTCCCTCGGCAGCTGTCATTTCCAACCCCCCCCGTTCCCTTTGTGCCAACAAGGCTGACGGCATCTCTTTGCATTGATCATGTGTGTTTGGCAAACACAAACGCAACCGCGTCTCCCTCCCCATTGGGATTCTGTCAAACTGCTGGCAAATTACCTCTGGGATCAGCCGTCAGAGCCCCGCGGCGCACTGAATTCCAACCCAGTCCTCACATCAATTGCACCGGAGGGAAACCCGTTGAGACTGACATCACGAAAATGGCTCTTGCCGGGACCAGCAAGATGGAGATCGGGGCTCATGAGGCCATTAACAGCTCGGCCCTTAACCCTGGAGAGATTATTTAATTGTGAAGTTAAATGATTTAGTTCCAATGTGTGACATTTATTATGTCTTCATCTATTATGTGATGACAGCTGGGTTTGGATTGATGGTGAAAAGGCAGCGAGTTGACAGATCTACGCTATTGGACAGGGATGCCTTCATGCTTCCCCCAACATGCACGCATGGATCTCATTTCTTTACTTCTAGGGAGACATTTGCTTTCTAAGGGGACTGCGGTGGCTTAGCAGTTAAGACACTGAACTTGACGACTGGAAGGTTGGCAGGTCAGCAGTTCGAGACCCAAGACGGAGTGAGCTCCTATCTCTGGAGTGAAATTATTTGCATCCACTTGGAATAAAGCATCAAACCAACTTAGCAAGATCTTAGAGCAGGGGTGGCCAAACTATGGCCTGTGGGCCAGATCCAGCCTGTGACAGCTAATAATCCAGCCCTACCACCTCCACCGGTCCCGGAAGTAGAAGTTAAATGCACCGCATGTGCAAAATCCTACCATAAATGCACCCACGGCTGTTGCAAATGCGGGTGCAAATGCGGGTGCTGTTGCAAATTACTTCCGCTTCCGGTGGGAGGAATCACGTGACCAGCTCACTCAACCCCATGACCAGCTCGTGGATCGAAAAGTCTGGCCACCCGTGTCTTAGAGCCACTTTGAAATCAACAGATCCATTCTCAAAGTAATTTGCTTGCCACCTTCTCCTGTTACATAAATACCTCAAATTGCAAGGCGTTTTAAGCAAAACTAGCATCATTTTCTCCGTGACGGTTAATTTGCATTTCCAGCTAAATGAAGTCTGAATGTGTCATGTTTCTTTTCATGGCCTCGCTGGCAAGTGACGGTGACAATCCATGGCAAATCAGTGGGAGAACATTTCAGATAACTGCTACCAGAGACCCACAGAAAGAAAAAAAGCAACATCCGCATTTGCAATTATGATATGAGAAACACCTGAAGCTCAGTTCTGCGGGCTGCGCTTTTCAATTAACAATGCGCAATCAGAGCATTTCACATTTAAAGACAGTGAGCAAGTCTCGGGCTCTTTGTCACAAGCGGCGGATGAAAGCTTTACAGCTCTTTGGTAAATAATTTTGAACAATTAAATTGTGGGGCAAAGACTCAGCCTCACCTTAATATTTGAATGTCTTGAGAAGACAGCACAGCGAATAGGTTGCTTGCAATGAATCATGAAGCATCATGAAGCCAAAGCATACCGGGTGAAAGGTCATGGGTGAAAGAAAGATATGGAGGTACTCAAAGAATAAGTTAAGACTCCATTTAGCTCCAAGCATATTAACCATAATGGGCCACCAAATCCATTTGAAGTGATAGCAACTCAATAAAGTTCTCCAGGGTGGTCCAGGAGTTTAGGGCCTGGAATATGAATCTCTACTTGTGTCTCCTGAGAGAGGACCTAGCAGAAATCACATGGACCATGTGTGATGGTTGTGTTCACTCCCTTGCATCCTTGAACAAGATACATGCCCCCAGAATGACCTCAGAAGGCATGAACACTAAGTGACCTCTGAGTGTGTAGAACCAGGGGTCCCCAAACATTTGAAGTCAGGGGCCAGATCACGGTCTCTCAGTCAGCTTCGAGGGCCAGATGGCCATTTTGCCCTGCCTGCATGATGGGAGTGGTCATTTTTTCTCAACGGTTTCCAAAGGGGTGGCCATTCTGTTTCTCAAATGTCCTTAGAGGGGTGGTGGGCCCCACATGAAATGGTGCCATGGGTCAGATCTTCCCCTTAGGTTTGGAATCCCTGGTCTAGAAAGCTAGGAAGGTTGCTGTCAATCGGAATTGATCTGACGGCATATAATTAACTTCTCTCTCTTACCTCAAGGACACCCACGCCATTCAAAAATCTCCTACAGAGGACGGAAGTAATTCCTTTTACATCAAATTGTCCAACTAGTTCATTCAACATAGCAGCAGCCATACAATAATGATACAGTAATTGAAACTACACCGCTAACTCATTTCAGGGTCCTGTATTCAAGATTCAACAATGAATGAGTTCGCAATTAAATGAATGGGGAGATGCACTCCCTTGCATTCTAAGATCCACTAATGAAAAGCTTCCATGTGACCATCTTTCAAAATATCCAAAGACGTTTCACAATCCAGTCTTCCTTTCTGAATTCACTCCAGCAGCCCAATGGGAGTGCTTCCTCCCTCCCCCCAGCACAGAGTTCATCCCTCCCCTCTGCCCAGCAGCCCAATGGGAGTGCTTCCTCCCTTCCCCCCAGCACAGAGTTTGCCCTGCCCCTCTGTTTGGATACTTGGCCTCTAAAAGGTTTGCCATCACTGTCCTAGGATTTGGCTTCCAGATATTTTACCATCCTGGATGGCCAGAAATGGAGACAGTAATCCAGGTGAGATCTGACCAAAGAAGAATACAATGCTATTCTTGTACCGAGTCCATTCTACTCTTTCTCCTTGTGTGGTGGCTCACAGCTTGCCTTGTTAGCTGGAAGGCTGGCAAGTTGGCAGTTCGAGACCCGGGTACTGCATGATGGATTGAGCAACTGTCTCTGTCCCAGCTCTTGGGGACATGAAAGGAACCTCATTATGGCATCCCATGAGCGGAGTTTCTTCAGCAAAAATTCCTTTCAACCCAGAATAATTTCTGACACGAAATTATTATTACTTCTATTTATGCTACCTGGTATTACATTCTTTTTGTCTGCTGCTGGAGTTTAATTTAATTTAACAAGAGGATTAATTAGCTGTTTTAGAAACCAAGCAAATCCAAGAATATACCCTAAAGGTCTCTTTAGTATCCATTACTTTATTTCTGGTGTCTATTTTTCATGGTTTTGAAACCGTGGCCATGACGGAGAGCTAGAGAGACATCTATTCATTAGTAGAGATTTGATATTTATTTTTAGTGGCATTGTTTACCTCCGGAGCTTGAGAAGATTTATTTTTTTACATCCTTAAAGATGGGATAAAGTACTTGAAATATATAAAATTGCCTCTTCCAACCTTCCAGAGATAATAATGTTCCTTGAATGCATTTATCTAGAAGGCCAAGGTTTTATCTTTTTAAAGGAGTGGATTTTTTTCCTAATAAGTAGACCTGGCAGCTTGTTCTTAAGAAAACTCAAACTGGAGGAGGCTATTGAGAAATGAACACAAAGGTGGAACAAAGCAATTAAAAACCACATGCCCACCTATCAAAACATCCAGCGTTAAAACATTCAATGGTTTCAATCTCTGAGCAGATGAAATGACCACAAAGGCTTCACAAGTTCCAGCACTTCAGATAACAATGAGAAATAACTGGGATGGCTCGAGTGGTTAAGACGCTGAACTCACTGACTGGAAGGTCGGAGTTCGATACCCGAGTACGGTGCAACAGAGTGAGCTCCCGTCTCTGTCCCAGCTCCTGCCAACCTAGCTGTTTGAAAGCAAGAAATGTCAGGTAGATAAATGGGTACCCCTTCGGTGGGAAGGTAAACAGTGTTCTGTGTTGAGGCATGCTGGCCACGTGTCCATGGAAATGTCTGCAAAAGCAGACAGCGATGGCTCTTTGGCTATAAACAGAGCTGAGCACTGAACCCTAGAGTCAGATATGACTGGCTTTAGAACAAGGGCGACCTTGACCTAACCAGATGAATGTGTCTCTGATTTTGTAGGGCTGGCAAAACAAGTGTGGGCTTTACTCAGAACTTCATGGGAGCTCTCCAATGTCCTGAATCTGTTTCGTCCAGCCCTTTGGGTGGTTTTGGCATAGGTTGCCCTTGCTCAAAAGCCAGTCATATCTGATTATAGAGTTCAGTGCTCATCTCTGTTTATAACCAAAGAGCCAGCACTGTCTGCATCTGCAGACGTTTCCATTGACATGTTACCGCATAACTAAACACAGAATACTGTTCACCTTCCCACCGAATTGGTACCTATTTATCTACTTGCAATTTCTTGCTTTTGATCTGCTAGGTTGGCAGGAGCTGGGACAGAGACAGAGATCGTGCAGCACTCAAGTCTGGAACGTGCATTCTGGTATCTAGTCATGGCTGCCACATGACAAAGGAAACTCCTGAAGACTCAGACAACGCTGGCTCTTTGGCTATGAAACAGAGATGAGCACTGAAGCCTAGAGTCAGATACAACTGGCTTTCGTGCACGGGTGACCTTTACCTTTAGTCTTTGTGGTCAGTCAAAGAAGCTTCGGGAAGATTGTTCTGAATCTATATAGATAAAGTCAAGACTCTCCCCCAGTTTCCACATGAGCAATTGCAGGATTTTTTTATTTAAATGAGGGAGGAAGGGGAAGATGCATCTCTCAGCCAGATTGTTTAACTGTCTGATCCACTTAATATTGTTCTGAGGCTGGTGAATGCCAAGAGAAAGGAGGAAGGGTGTTATGCACACGGCGATTTGTGAGTAAGACAAGCAATAATTTCAAGGCCAGCCATCATTATTTCCTCGGGAAATGATTTTCATACCTTCTTACAATAAAACTTCCCTCCCCCATTACAAGAAATGACAAAGCAGCTTTCATCTCCCGTTCTTTTGTGAGAATGATGGATCAGAAATTTAGAAATTCAGCAGCATAATGACACGATTCTCCGCCGCTGGAATTGGGTTCTTGAAAGGTCTCGGCGTCTGGTGACATGGTGCAATTATTTTGAGCTTGTCAGGAGTCCAGCACCGGATAAAATTAGAACATCCCTTCCAGTGGCTCTTCAAGGGGTTGAGTCATCAGTGGCAAGGCTTGTCATCCGAGGTCATGGGTTGAAATGCCATCCCAGCAAGCCTGAGATGTTCAGGAACCAAGTAAATAAGAAAGTAATGTCGACTTTGAGGCTGTATTGAAATCACCATTCTTCTTCCTATTCTGCAATATCCAAATCCAAATATTGGCAATCTTCATGGTGATCAGCCATGAAGATTGTCCTGAGAATCGAATGCAGTGGCTTTCAGCTTGCCTTCTGCACCATGACTCCCACACCACTGATCTACTTCTGTGGGTCACTTTCTGGTCCTGAGTCCTTTTGGCACAGTGTCCTCTTTCACCAGGATGGATGAAGCTGCTGTCCTTCATCAAGATGGATTCAAGTATGATTTAATCCACTTGAGGACCATCACTCTTCCCTGTGGACTTCGGCACCCAAGACCATTAGTCCTCAGGGTTGTCAGGTCAGTTAACTGCCACCTGACACTCAGTGTTGAGTCGCTGGCTGTATGGTCTACTCTATTACCATAGCAGGATAACCTGGCCAGACATTTCTAATCACCATTAGAAATATGTTTGTTTGTTTTTTTTGTCTCATGTAGAATGAGTATTTCTAATGTAGAACATTTTTTTGTGCCAGATGGATAAAGAACAAGAACTGTTTAAGACCATTAAGCAAAAAAAGCTCCAATACCTTGAGGAACAAGATTAAATATAGAATCCTCCAACTTGCTCTGCAAGAAGAAGAAGAAGAAGAAGAAGAAGAAGAAGAAGAAGAAGAAGAAGAAGAAGAAGAAGAAGAAGAAGAAGAAGAAGAAGAAGAAGAAGAAGAAGAAGAAGAAGAAGAAGAAGAAGAAGAAGAAGAAGAAGAAGAAGAAGAAGAAGAAGAAGAAGAAGAAGAAGAAGAAGAAGAAGAAGAAGAAGAAGAAGAAGAAGAAGAAGAAGAAGAAGAAGAAGAAGAAGAAGAAGAAGAAGAAGAAGAAGAAGAAGAAGAAGAAGAAGAAGAAGAAGAAGAAGAAGAAGAAGAAGAAGAAGAAGAAGAAGAAGAAGAAGAAGAAGAAGAAGAAGAAGAAGAAGAAGAAAGTATAGAGACTGCTAAATATTGTTCATCAATCCAAGAACTTGACCAAGAATAAGTATGTTACGAACGTACTCAGATTTTCTTATCCTCAATGAAAGAGACTGCTTTGTCAACAAGTATGATTTCTTTTTGAAAGAAAATCTTGTATTAAATTGTTTTGAAAAATATATCATTTGGCAAAAAAACAATTTTCTGAACATTTCAAATTCACGTACTTCCCACATGTGTGTAGAGACACATAAACATGCATAAGTTTCCCCATGGTTTTTAAGTACACTGTTGAAGGAAGGAAGGAACTTTAAATGTGTCCCTATTTTTGCAGCCAGAAATCTTTCCCAGATATCTTTCTCATTGTAAAAACAAAATCAGAAAAGAAGACAGAATTGATTTTTAATCTGTTCAACCTCGAGTAAAATACAGTTTAGGAAACTGATCTAAGCTGTCGAACTCCTAGGCTGTTCTTATGGTGTCTGCTGCGTAATTTCCCAATTACGCCACTTTGCCTTATAGACCAAACGTTCCTCAGCTTTGAAGTACAAGGGTGTGCAAAAAAGGAACCCAACCTCCAGCCTCTTAATGCCTTGGCTTTTGGAGAAATCAGTTAAAAACACCTTTTTTTTTAGAGTTGTCCATGTGCTTGTTTTGTTATTAATATCTATGCTGATGCTTCATATTGAAATTACAGGTAAAAACATAATGGAAGCTCAGGTTGCATAAGAAGAGGCGCAAGACGAAACCATTCTGTAAGGTAAACTAAAATGCTTTAAAAGTCCCCGTGCCCACAAGGCCTGGTATGGTCTCACGCAACATCTCTCTCTCTCTCTCTTCAGAAAACAATTATTTTATTCCTCCTTGACTTTGTTTTGACAGCTCAGCCTCCCACGACAATTGCTAAGTTTCTTGCTTCCTGCTGCTTTTTAGAAAGAAAAGTTGCTTCAGCTCCAAAAACACAATAAGGTAAAGAAAAAAAACCCAACCCGCCAGAAAGAGCATGGGGATGAAAATATTTCCTTTGCGCAAAATTCTCCTAGCTATTTCCCCCCCTGTCAAATGGTAGCGGGACTCAAGCCAATCAAGGTTAATGAATCTAATGACAGGAGATAATCAGTCCATTCCAGACTCAAAGTGCTAGTAATAATTAATAATTTCATGTCAGAAATTATCCTGGGTCGAAAGGGATTTTGCGGAAAAAACTCACTCAGGGGATACCCAAATGATGCTCTTTTCATGTCCCCAAGAGCTGGGACATAGACAGGCACTCAATCCATCATGCAGTACCCGGGTCTTGAACTACTGACTTGCCAGCCTTTCAGCTAACAAGGCAAGCTTCTTAACCACTAAACCATCACATCCTCAAAGTGTTGACTGCTATCAATTGCTAAAAGATTCAGAACCTGGGACAGCTCCTTTAGAGATTGTACTAGACTCTAGTGCAAGAGTTGCCCAATATCATTTGGCCTGCCACCACACTCGCCACTAATAGACACATTTATGACAGACGTAAAATGTGCCTGCACGTGTGTAAATGTGCCTGCATCTGCCATAAATGCTGCAATAGCTGGACCCGTGACTGTCGTAAACACATTTATGACAGCCACAGATGCATTTCATGGCAGCGTTTATGGCGGGAGGAACCATGTGGCTGGCCCGCTCAGTTGTCCAGGAGGCATCATCTGTCTCGCAGTGCAAAAAGGTTGGGGGCCCCTGCTCTGGAGCATCGGATCAATTGGAGCCCATGGCATTTCATCGGACAAGGAGTTCTCTCCGTCCTGCCACTCTCAGTGATACTGGCGCATTTCCAATCAGCATTCATGAGCGTGAACGCCTAACGGTAAAGCAAGCTGACATGAAAACAAATTGATTTCTTTGAAATAAAGTGCTGGAGGAGAATGTCGAAGATATCTTGGGCTGCCAGAAAGACAAACAAACGAGTCCTGGAGCAACTCAAGCCTGAACTATCTGCGAAGAAGGGGGGGAATGACGAAATTGAGATTGCCGTACTTTTGGGCACATCGTGAAATGGCGAGATTTACTAGAAAAGACAATAATGCAAGGAAATGTTGGGTGTAGCAGGAAAAGAGAAGGGCACATATGAGATGGATTGTCACCCTAAAGCTGTCTGAAGGAGCATGACCCAGCCCCTGGCTTAAAAAGGTTGGGAACTTCTACCCTAAAGCCATGGTCCCTAACACAGACCACACACCCTACAGGGGGGCAATTTGATTTTGTAAAGAGGGAAATTCGAGAATGAATTAGACCAAATGAATGGCCTTCCTCCACGTGAATAATATAAATTATATGTCACAGGGGGAATCAGGATTTTAGAGATGCTTAAGTGAGGTATGCCTCCTCCCATAAAAGGCTATGAACCACTGGCCAAAAGGATGGTACAGTCTTGAGTTTAAAAGAGCTGAGACAGACACAATGTTTTGAACGTCACTCATTCTTATGGTCACCATAAGTCAGAGTTGACTAGGCAGCATGTAACAACAGCAATTAATCAATGGTGGATCAGTGGATAAGAAGCTCATTTTGTTAGCTGGAAGGATGGCAAATCAGCACTTTCAGCCCTGGGTACTGCATGATGGATTGAGTGCCTGTCTCTGTCCCAGCTCTTGACATGAAAGGAGCATCATTTGGGCAGTCCCTGAATGGAGTTTCTTCTGCAAAAATCTTTTCAAACCAGAACAATTTCTGACGTGAAATTATGATTATTATTATTAACCAATGGCATAGATCAATCTCAGCTTATCCATTAACAGTCATGATTCTCCAACAGCATACTGTGTTCAACTGTTGTAATCAAACAAAAGAGACCTGTGAAACTTGGAGATGGACAGATTGTTAGGAGGCATAGAACAACAGACATGCTTGTCTTAACATTGCCACACAGGATTCCTTGATGTTCCGTCTTCACAGCAGCCGATCCTGATTTCGTGCCACCCACATCTGGATGAAATTCCATTGCAAAGCATGAGTAGACTCATGGCTGATTCGAGGTGCACACACTTGGGAAAAACTGACACTCAATATTTCATCTGAAAAGTGAACATTTCAAAGGGAATGCTGCTTTTCTTTTCCCATGCAGAATATCCACAGAAATTAAAGCCAACGTTTAAAAAAAGAGAGAGAGATTTTAATATGATTATCTGAGGTTCTCAAGTTTCTTTTCCACACTTCCCAGGCTTTCATTGGATTTAGATCAAAAGGGGAATTTGATGCCAATTCGAAAGCTTCTAATGGATTTTAAGGGAAGGGCATTTAACTTCTGCAGAAGGATTTTGCACGAAAGTGGTACAAGTCCTATTCGGTCATTATCTTTATCATTCTTCTTTCGTGTCCTGATCAAACCCTGGACTGCCAAAATGAAGCCACTTTTTTTGCTTGGTCATTGCCCAAACACAAGTCCTCATCGGTTCATGTCTCTGGCAGTAATCGGCAGACCAGCAAATAGGCCGGACTCTCTGTCTCTCCACATTCACACTGTGTGTTGTTGTCCACCAGCATCCCCCACTTGAGCCTGTTGGTCTTGCATTTAGGGACTCCAACCTTCAGCCTATTCAGGGTTTTCCAAGTGACGTCTCGGAGGTTGAGTTCCTCAGCCATTTCCTCCTTTAATGATGTTCCTTGTCCAGCGAGCACCTTCCTCCATCTTCTAATGTGGTTTTGCTCTTGTGTACCCTCAATAATGTCTGTTCTTGACATAAAGCTCTTCCTGGATCTGAGCTGGCGGACTTGAGGCTCATCTCCATTCAGAGGGTGCCGAGTGTCCTTCTCTTGCTTAGTCCTCTCAGCATCTGCTGCACCTTCTCTCCTGATCTTAGGTGGAGCAATACCAACAAGGGGTTATATTTTCTCACCTGGTGTAGGTTTAATGCTTCAGTGTTTATTTCACAAATGGAATATATTTATTTATTAGTTCAAATTTATATTGCCGCCCACTTGCCATAGCAACTCAGGGTGGCTTACAAACAATACATTATAATACAATATATCTATATATGCTAGTTTAACACCAAGGCTAGAAATTTCCCTCCAGTATATTTTGTGCAAATGACCAAGGCCTTGATGGAAGTGAGGTGTTTCGATAGGATTAGAGGATTTCTGAGATGTTACCTTGCTGTGATGGGACATACTTCCTTGCCTTGAATCTTGTCAGTGACAAGAGGGTTGTTTGTCTGTTTACTGATGCGCAGGCCATTCCTGCGTTAGGAAGCTTGTAAATCATAGCTAGATCCCCATGCTTCCCCTTGTGTGGCCAGCTCACAAACGAGCGGTGCCAACCTTAATAAATATATCTCCAGGAAGAATGTGGACCCTGACAGGAGGCTAGCAGAGAATCATAATCCCAAGTGTGCAATCCCACTGATGAAAAACACACACACATACACACAAGACCTTTCCCCTCAATTTTCTCTATGTCTTCTCATCGTGAAGAGCTGTCTTGTCAGCTTTTGTAAGGTAAATGGAGGGAGGACAGGACAGGATTTGTATCAGAGGCTTCTAAAATGACATGAAGATTGCCACAGCAAAAGGTAGAGCCAACTAGAAGAATACAAAGCATTGCTCCGTTGAGGACTGGCCAACTCGCTAGCTGGTTGGCTACATAGTTTGTTTAGCTCATGGGCTGTTGTTGTCACATCCACAGATCAACAGAGGGAACGGGATGGAGATGGTGTGGCCAACAGGAATAAGAGTAGATGATGTGGGTGATTTTTTAAAATATAAAGGTACTGAGCTGTCAAATCAGTCTGGCCTCCACATCTGGATTGAACTGACAGAAATCGGCTTCATGGCTCAAACATAGCGTGTGATATGTTTCATCAAGATCTTTCATCTTATGACAAGAGGCCGCAGTGACTCAATGGTTAAGAAGCTCACCTTGTTAGCTGGAAGGCTGGCAAGCCAGCAGTTTGAGACCCAGGTACTGCATGATGGATTGAGCGCCTGTCTCTGTCCCAGCTCTTGGGGACATGAAAAGAGCTTCATTTGGGCATTCCCTGAGTGGACTTTCTTCCACAAAAATCCTTTCAACCCAGAATAATTTCTGACATGAAATTATTATTGTCATCTTACGGCAAACCCTAACAGAGTTTGCAAGATATGGAAGAGGGCAATAGAGCAGACCATATGACTGACTCAACGCCGATTGTCAGGTGACAGTTAACTAACCTGACAACCCCAAAGACTAACAACCTTGGGTGTTAGTCTTTGGAGAGTAGAGTAGAGTGACTCAATGTAGAGTAGAGTGACTCAATGTAGAGTAGACTGACTCAACGTAGAGTAGACTGACTCAACGTTGAGTAGACTGACTCACCACCTATTGTCAGACATCAGTTAACTAACCTGACAGCCCTGAAGACTAACAGCCTTGGGTGGTGAAGTCCACAGGGAAGGGTGATGGTCCCCAATGAGATTAAACCCCACTTGAATCCATCTTGATAGAGGGCAGCAGCTTCATCCATCCTGGTCTGGGGCCAAGGAGGACTTTGTGTGCCAAAAGGGCTCAGGACCAGAAAGTGACTCGTCGAACTGGATCAGCAGTACAAGCATCATGCTTCCATGTGGAAGGCAAATGGAAGGGCACTGCATTATATTGTTTCCAGGACAATCATCATGGCTGATCGCCATGACAATAGCCAATATTTGGAATCAAATAAGGCAGTTGAAGAAGAAGAGTGAGTTCCCAGCTTAGACTTGCATCTACACTCTATCCTGTACATTATGCTGGCTCTCAGATGCCAATGCAGTTCTTATTGTTCTCCTTTGGAAGAGAGTAAAGTATGATGTGATTTTATTTAAAATGTTTGCTCCTAGACTAAAAGAAGATACAGAAATGTGTTTTAGTAAATGAATATGATATCTATATACCTAGTAACTGTTTAGATCAACTCTCTCAAATACTGTGTGTATTTCCTTCTATTCTGAATTCTACATTAGCTAATCATATATCATGTAGCCTTTGGAACAGAATAGAATCCTTACCTCCAATCTATTCAAAGGCTGTAATTTCCAACGAACTGAAACAAGTGAAGTAAAAGGTCAACATATGACATTGATTTATAGCAGATAACCATCATTTGCTGCCTTCTAATTCTATTTTTGCAAGTCTCCTCAAATTCTGTTTTTTCCTCCAGTAGTTCAGCCATTTGACAAGGCAGGTAGATTTTTCAGTTTGCCTTTATTTGGATTTTATTGCTGCTATGAGAGAAGAATTTGGCTTATCAGCAAAACCTCTAACCACAAAACTCTCTTATCTTTCAGGATTAATGCACAACCCGAGAACTAAGTGTGTGTTCCTATTAAACGAACTCCATTTTTGCAATGTGGCTTAAATAAAACTAAATATTAACATTTTTATTGAAAACAAACCAAGAAACCTCCCCTACTTTCCCCAGTTCATCCTTATGGGAGTTTGGGCTCGATAACAAAGCAAAACTTTGACATAGGTGTCTGAGCATTTGTGTCCAATGTGATTACCAGTTTGTTGGAAGATGTTTTATTTTGTTGATATTCTAGTGCCCTTGTCTGGTCAGACATCCTGCGACCGTGATGGAGTAGACCGTATAGCCAGTGACTCAATGCCAAGTGTTGGGCGGTGGTAAATAATCTGACTCCTTAAAGGAGCCAATTGCTACAAGTGGATGAGCCCCTTTGGGTGGGGTGATGGCCCCCTCAGTGGAGGAAATGCCACTGGAAACCATCATATGGGGTCTAATGGCACAATGAGCAGAGGAGGAACTCTGATTCCCAATGGTCATGGAGGCAGAAGAGGCCATGCCAGATGGACTGGCTATGAAGGTCACCTTGATCATATCCTCAAGGCTGCGGCAGTCCATTGCAGTCCCAGTGTTAAATCCTGCATGTCTCATTTCATACATGCCACAGGAAATGGCTCCATTATCATAGCGTGTGGGTCACTTCATGGCAAGCTGCGATCCACCTGAAACAAATTCACACCACTGGCATTTTTCCTGGTTTCCAGGGGGAAAAAATGTATACTCGGATACGAGTTGCAGCCGCCATAGCTGCAAAATCTTAAACATGCTTACCTTACAACTAATTCCACTGATTGCAGTGCTGAGCAGACATGCATAGGATTTCTTTGCAGATGTTCTGCAAAATGATTAAAGATGAACACTAGCATTTCACTCTTGCTATATCCATCTTCAAAGACTGCAAACATCAAAACACCCACCGTGCTATATTGAGTATTAATCCAGAAGAGGACAGGAGGGGGTTGAAATCTCCACCCAGCTGCATATCAAGGAATACGGCTATAGGAGGTCATGGAATGCTGAATACAGGGTTGTCTCTACTATTGGGCAAAGTGAAGTACCTTAGATAGCTGATGATGGGTGTATTAGTGGCTAATACACTGAACTTGGAGACTGGAAGTTCGAAGTTCGATCCCCAAGCGCTGCAGGATGGATTTTGGGGACAAGAAAGGGGCCTCATTTGGGTGTCTCCCGAGTTTCTCCAGCCTAAATCCTTCCAACCCAGAGTAACTTCTGACACGGAATTATTATTACAAAAGGGATGAAAATATTCTATTATAAAATATATAGCTGTATAAGGACTGCAGTGGCTCAAGTCACTAAGACGCTGACTGGGAGACGGAAGGTCAGCAGTTCAATTCCCGAGTACTGCGGGACGGAATGAGCTCCCGTCTCTGTCCCAGCTCCTGCCAACCTAGCAGCTCGAAAGCAAGAAATTGCAAGTAGATAAATAGGGACCACTTCGGTGGGAAGGTAACCACATTCCATATGCTCCGGTGTCTAGTCATGCCTGCCAAATGACCATGGAAACGTCTGGAGAAGCAGACAGCGCTGGCTCTTCGGCTTAGAAACAGAGATGAGCACTGACCCCTAGAGTCGGATACGACTGGCTTTCGAGGAAGGGAAACCTTTACCTTTACTAAAGTTGAGAACCCGAACAATTCACAAGTAAGAGACACAGGACACTTCCGCGAAAGTCAGATTTGAATTGAGCAAAATCCAAGCCCTCTGGGACAAGATTTGTGAGCTGAACAGAAAACCATCTTAAGCCATCTTAATGACTAAGGAATTATTGTTTATTCTATTTATCATATGACTAAGGAATTATATTCAGCATAAACTGCTAGATGTAATAGCCAATTGCTTCAGATGTAGCCCAGTACAAGTTAGGCCAAATGAGAGGTCTCGGTTTTTAAGGGGCTATGAGTCTTTTTGATATTTCTCCTGCAATGCCATGTGCCCGCTGAAAAATAAGTATGAAAGTATATTAGGAAAAAGGAGAAGGCTGGAGGGGTATTGGGGTGGGACCCAGTGGATGGCACCTGCCATGTCCTTTCTGCATCTGAACATTTTAGTGCTCCCCATCCCTGAGAAATAAAGACCTACTGCCATCAATCATACAGGTACATAAAGTGAAAACAGTGCTTTATACTTATTGCTGGAAAACTGTAATAGCACTAACACCTCTAGCTACTGACCCCAAATTCCTGTAAATACAACGGGCTTTGCAAACTCATTTGTCTCCATCCTTTAGAACCCCAATTACTCGTCTCTGTCACTTGTCTTGCCGGACATTTCGCTATGGTAATGGAGTAGACATTACAGCCAGCGACTCAACGCCGAGTGTTGGGCGGGGGTAAATAGCTTGAATCCCTAGAGGGGCCAATGGCTATGGGCAGGTGAGCCCCTTTAGGTGCGGTGATGGTCCCCCCTCAGTGGAGGAAATGCCACTGGAAACCATCCCATTGGGCCCAAGGGCAAAATGAGCAGAGGAGGAACTACTTTTGATTCCCAACGGTCATGGTGGTGGAAGACGCCGTGCCAGATGGACTGGCACACCTTGATAATATCCACAATCAAGGCTGTGGCAGTCCATTGCAGTCCCAGCGTTAAATCCTGCTTGTCTCATTTCATGTGTGCCGCAGGAGATGGCTCTGTGATCATAGTCTGTGGGTCACTTCATGGCAAGCTGGGATCCACCTTAATTCACACCACTGGCATGTTCCTTAAAATGATTTCCAGGGAAAATATGTGCTCGGATACAAGTAGCAGCCAACGATGACGACTCATCACCGCATGAAACTGAGAAGGAAAGCAATCGCACTTCTATACCACTCCATGCTTTAGTGCATTCTGTGGGCAGTTCACATGACAATGAACATTTTGCCCCCAACATACTGACCTTGGAAGGATGGGAAGGTTGAGCCAACCTGGTCAGGATCGAACTCACAAACCTTTGGTTTGCAGTGCAGCAGTTTAACCACTGTGTCACCAGGGAAACACCAATGATGTGGTATTGAGTTGGAAACAAGTTTTTTTGTAACCCTTTCCTCACAAAGAAAGAACATGTGCTTTCCTTCCAGCCCCATGGAAATAATGTAAAAAAAAAAGTGATTCTTTGTCATTTCGTTGGCACGGTTCTCAAAGGCCACAAGGACTCTCCCTTTAAACACAGAGCACCTTAGATGATGATGATGATTTACAGTGGCACCTACCAGGATGTTTCTGATCTACGGCACAGCTGTGCCACAGTTCTGAGAGCTGCTTGCGAGAGGAAAACATTGCGCCCTGAGTCTAGCGAAGTCCCGGAGTGTCGACCCATCTTTTCTACTGCTACGAGGCAACCGCTGGAAACAGAGAGCAGCGTCAGCCGTGGTAGCAAACAAATGCCACAAGAGCAATAGATGTGTACATGTGCAGAGCATGGCACAGCCTCTAGGAAGCTCAAGGCGGAACGTCAGTGAACATTATTTGTGTCTCGCCTGCCTGTCTTAACTCTTGTGCTTTAATCAGATCGCCTGATCTTCCTTCTAGCTAACTTCAGAGTGAATCCTACCTGCAGGTTTTCTCTCCCCCTTCTCCGTTCCCACTTGTTCCAATAAACAGTTTCCAAGCAACTCGGTCTCTTTCTCCACCAAAGGAAAAATAAAAGTATTGATTTTTAAAACAACGAGAATATTGATTTTAAAAAACAACAACTAGCTTAATCTTCTAATCTTCATCTTCCTTCTTCATTTCTTTCCTCTTTCTTCATGTCAGAAACGTCACAACAGTAAAGGTCAAGGTTTCCCTTTGCTCGAAAGCCAGTCGTATCCGACGCTAGGGTTCGGTGCTCATCTCTGTTTCAAAGCCGAAGAACCAGCGTTGTCTGCGTCTGCAGGCGTTTCCATGGTCATGTGGAAGGCATGACTAAACACTGGAGCACACAGAACACTGTTCGCCTTCCCACCAAAGTGGTACCTATTTATCTACTTTTGGGCATGGCCAAGGGAAAGCCTTGTGTTGCATCCGAATTAGGACTACTGTATTTCAAAACTTGGATGGGGAGAATTTCTGCTACTGGTTCTGGTGAACTGGTGTCAACCTGCTGAACCCCTAGTTTTTGTACATTTCTCCAAATACAGGGTATATCCTACAAGACGAACTGTCTTCCTAGATCCCTGATGGTCAACCTTAGCACTCCAGTTGTTCTTGAACTTCAATTCCCAGAAGCCCTGGTCAGCAGGAGTGCTGACTTGGGCTTCTGGGAATTGAAGTCCAAAAACACCTGGAGTGCCAAGGTTCGTCATCACTCCCATATGAACAATAAGGTGATATTTTTGAAGTGCAGTAATGCATATCCATGCATCAGTAACTATGCATCAGTATCCATGCATCAGTAACTATGATATTTTAGGAGTAATAGAGGTATATCATAGGAGCACTCAACATGTGCAGCTGCAGTAGCTCAGGGGTTAAGAAGATTGCCTTGTTAGCTGGAAGGTCATCAAGTTGGCAGTTCGAGACCCAGGTACTGCATGACAGATTGAGCGCATGTCTCTGTCCCAGCTCCTGCCAGCCTAGCAGTTCGAAAGCAAGAAACTGCAAGGAGATAATTTGGGACCACTTTGGTGGGAAAAGATCTTGGGGACATGAAAGGAGCCTCATTCAGACGTCCCCGGAGTGGAGTTCCTCCAGCAAAAATCCTTTCAACCCCAAATAATTTCTGATTTGAAATTATCATTATACCCTGAACACATAGAATTGATTTCACAATCAGGGTTCTATCCTGTCAATACTTTCTTGGGAGACCACCAAGGAACACCATGGATTTACAGGTAGGGTAGAGGAAAAACCCAGCCCAAAACCTAGAATTAAAATGCAGCTAGCCAGACCCTGCCATAGCTGGGAAAGACGGACCACACCTTGGTAGAAGACAATTTCCTATGTGGTAAAGACATGTCAGCTAGAGACAAGTACTTAAGGACCTTTGCTATCCTTTCTCTGTGTGTTGTTTCCTCATCTGTAGAAGATTACTCACAGCTGACCTCACTGCTTACCATGTACTCCTCTCTCTGTCTTTCAGTCACGCAACCACGCAGGTTGCGCTTGCAAGAACTGAGCAGCCCTGCTGAAAACAGGACTTTCTGGAAGTTTCTCCTGTATACATTGGGGGAAAATTTATGGCCCTTGATCATAAACACAACCCAGTGAGTAGGTCCTTCACTGTACCCATGGTATGTAGACCAGTTTTGGACTAACACAACATTTCTTTCATTGACACCACGTGAACATGATTCAATTCTGCTGGCAGTTCTAAACATCAGCTTTCGCATAGCTGGTTTTGACTGCGTCCACCACCATGCTAATAAGAAGATTTCTACATGACCTACCATTCAGTTTCTATGCATCCCAATGAATTTGTTGTCCTTCAAAAAAAAACCCAATCTACTATCCTTATCAAAATGCTATTGGCTTTTCAACATCCACCGAGAGTCTCCCAATTTTGCCCTGGTCTAATTCCAGTAGGAACCCAACGCAAGGTGAAAAAGAGTATTTTATTTTACTAATCTCATGTCGTAATCCAAAATCCCCTAGGACAGAGAATGCCATGACACATTCTAGCAAATAGTAAGAGCCTTACCTATATGAAGGAAAATAAGAGTTGGGGGGAAATTCACATTTCTTTTCCTTTAAAAAAAAAAGCCTTTTTAAAGACCTTGACTCTAATGCAGAATAATCCCACAACGGCTTTTATCTCTGTGGTAACTGTTTTAACATTTAAAAATAACACAATGGAGAAAATAACTGCAGAAGACCAAGTAATAAAACTGAAACTGTGAAATGCTAAATAATTTTATGTCTTGGCTTTGTTTAGTTTGGAGCTGGCTAGAAATAAGAATCTCAGAATGATTTAATGGCGCCCTCAGCTGATCATGGCCTCGGTTCAAAGAAAAATAAACACATCTGTCTTTTGATGAAATAGCTAAAGGATAGGGAAGTCATCAAAAAGTAAGTTAAATGCTGCTGCAGCAAGAAATATACTGATAACAAACAAGCAAACAAGCAGGGGAAAAATATTAACTCTGTCTAGTAAACATTTTCATCTAATAATAATTTTGTGCCAGAAATTATTCTGGGTTGAAAGGAGAAGCTCTGCTCAGGGGACGCCAGAATGAGGCTCCTTTCATGTCCCCAATATATTTTCCTACCGAAGTGGTCCCTATCGATCTACTTGAAATTTCTTGCTTTCAGTTTGCTAGGTTGGCAGGAGCTGGGACAGAGATGGGTGCTCAGTCCGTCATGCAGTACCCTGGTCTCAAGCTGCTGGCCTTCCAGCTAACAAGGTGAGCTTCTTAACCACTGAGCCACTGCAGTCCGTACGGGTGGCTGAAATTACATTAAATGCTTATTCTTATTCTTATGCCATTTCCGAATCTGAATATTGGTGATCATCATGGTGATCAGCCATGAAGACTGTCCTGAGAATATAATGCAGTGGATCACAACATGACACCCATATCACTAATCCAGTTCCATGAGTCACTTTCTGGTCCCTTTTGGCATGCAAAGTCCTCCTCAGTCCCAGGCCAGGATGGATGAATCTGCCTCCTTCCATCAAGATAGGATTTAATCGACCTGGAGACCATCACCCTTCCCTGTGGTCCTCTCTACCCACCACCATTAGTCCTCAGGGTCTTCAGGTTAATTAACCGCCACCTGGCACTCAATGTTGAGTTGCTGGCAGCATGGTCTAGTCTATGACCATAGCAGGACAACCTGTCCAGACACAGATTAAACACTTGCAACCCAAAATTAATTAGAGATGGACTGCAGTCCTCTAGAGGAAAGAAGGGACTTCTTCTTAAGGTTTGAGAGGAGAGACTTCTAAATATTTCCTGTCAATTCTTTTTCCCCAGCGAAAACGGTAAAGAGTCAGGAACAATGGCCATTGTAGGTGATGGGTGTTTGCCCATGATGTGTCTGACCACACCTTTGCTAAGTCAAAGATTTTGATATTGGATTGCAAGTCTGGTGTCAAACATATAAAACCTTTCCTCCTATTATCAATGTTCCTCTCAGAGATGGGGGGGAATGTCACTCCCATCATGGGTGAGCTAGCAGGGCCACAGGTGCAAAGAAAGGAAGGAAGGAAGGCTGGAAGGATGGACGGACAGAAGGAAGGAGAGAGGGAGGGAAGGAGGGAGGGAGGGAGAGAGAGAGAAGGAAGGAAGGAAAGAAAGAAAGAAAGAAAGAAAGAAAGAAAGAAAGAAAGAAAGAAAGAAAGAAAGAAAGAAAGAAAGAAAGAAAGAAAGAAAGAAAGAAAGAAAGAAAGGTAAAACACAAAAAAATACAAAATAGGTTCTTGATCATTATAATTATATTTTTAAAAGGATGGGGATTCTTCCAACAATTCCTAGTACCACCCCAAGAAGGAAGGAAGTCTTCTAAAATAATTATTTTCCTTTTTCTATCATACTTGTGAGGCATTCTCACAATTCGAATCTGTACACTTTTTTTTACTGTTATTCCTCCATTGGGCATTCTATTCTCCTCCTCTTCTTGTTATTAAGATATAGGAGAGAATCATCGACAGGGATTTTTGGTTCAGAGGAAAAGACCTCAGCACTAGGAAAGCAAAATGCATTTAATCTTTTGACCAAGAAAGGGGACATTTCCGCCTCAGCGAACAGCTTGTATGGTTTTCCACTCACATTACTTGCAGTCTCTCTGTGAATCCGCCTCTCATCTCTGTACTCACCTGCCCCAACTAAACTATCTTCATAGTTTGATTGACAAGCAATATTGGGGTAATTTGCAGCCATCTTTTCTATTTCTTTTTGGACAGAGAAGCAATGTTTGGCTTGTGCAAAAATGCCTCAAAATTTACACTAAAACATAGCTCCACGTATGGATTTCATGGCTGAAATATGAGTAAATATCTGGTTATGAGTTGAACACCAACACACGGCAAGCTAATGGCAGGAACGCACGACATCGAAAGAGTGGATAAAATTGTCAATTTGGGGAGTGTGTTAAATGAAAATTGGGATCCTGATTCAGAGGATAAAATGCGTACAGAAAGGGCAATATCTGCCTTCATAAAAATGCGACATTTGTTATGCAGTAGAGATCTGACTTTTGCTACAAAGATCCGAATAGTGAGATGTTAGGTATTGCCAGTGTTGTTCTATAGAGTCGAAGCTTGGCCATTGACTAAGCATCTGGAAACAGAATCAACACTTTTGAGATGTGGATCTACAGATGGCTGCTAAAGATATAATGGGTTGACCATATTGAGTAATGTAGAAGTGTTGTGCCCAATGGATAAAGAACAAGAACTCTTTAAGACCGTTAAGCAAAAAAAACCATCTCCAATACTTTGACCATATCATGAGGAACAACATAAAGTACAGTAGACTTCAACTCGCTCTGTAAGGAACGATCCTTGGGAAAAGACAGATTTCATGGCTGAAGAACATGAAAGACTGATGTGGAAAGTCCTCAGAAGAACTGTTCCAAGGAGTTAAGAACAGGAAGACTATTGCCAATATCCGAAATGGGATATTCAGGAGGGGGGTCGTGTCATGGGAGATGTCTCCCATGACATATGGCACCTGAAGAAAAAGAAGTATATGGATTAAGCTTCTATTTTAAAAGATCTACAACAATTGACATGACATCAACAGTCTTGAAAGTGCGGTACAGCAGATACAATTTTAGATGGGTTCAAATCATCTCCCCTAGACTAGGAGACCAGGGAGGAGATGATTTGAAGCAGGGTCCTCTGAATCCTAGTTCAATATTCTATCTGCTACATGACAAAGGCACTCCTTAAAAAGACCTTAAGTTGGTTTACCTAAGAGGGAATCAATTGGATGACACATACCAATACCAGCCCGTTGGAAGCCAAGAAAATAGTGTACAAGCTTAGACATTGAAGAGTTTCAAACCAAGCTTCCAGCTGGACATTAATGTCTCTCTAGCAAAGCCTCCTCAAATGACCCACCTAAGATCAAACTGCCAGTAAATGCAACACCAGGCAAAATCTGTGCCAAAACAATCTTTCCTCACTTGAGGCGCATCATTTCTCAATTCACACTAAGAATATTTTTTTTGCCATGCAAACAGTTCCCTAACACTGGAAATCTAGTAAAGGTAAAGGTCGCCCTTGCTCAAAAGCCAGTTGTATCTGACTCTAGGATTCAGTGCTCATCTCTGTTTATAGAGCCAGTACTGTCTACATCTGTAGACATTTCCGTTGAACATGTGGCACGCATGCCTCGACACTGGCGTGCATGGAACGCTGTTTACCTGCCCACCAGATTGTTCCCTATTTATCTACTTGCAATGTCTTGCTTTCGGACTGCTAGGTTGGCAGGAGCTGGGGCAGAGACGGGAGCTCACTCTGTCATGGAGTACACAGGAATCGAACTCCAACCTTCCAGTCAGTGAAATCAATGTCTTAACCACTTGAGCCCCCCACAGTCTTTGGAAATCTAGTACCTCCACCAGAAAAAGAAAGACCGGATACACAACCTTCTTCTGTGGCTGCTATGTATTGTGTTTGAGACAGACCTGGGATAAAAACTTTAAAAATTAGTTATAGCTAGCAGCTCATGTGCTAGATACCACTAAGTTTTGTTAAAAATCTCTCTCATTTCTTAGAAGTAACAACACAATTACCTGAACCTACTGTTGAATTGGGGGGGCGTAGCCTCCTCTACCATCTAGTAAGGCCAAGTGTTTGAAGATATAATTGTGATGCATTTGAGGGCATGGTGGAGTTTTTTCCAAAGGCCTCTGGTCATGCGCGGTATAAATCAATTAGCTGCTTGGCTTAGAAACAAATTTGAAAGTCTCCCCAGAGCCAAGTTTCCTCATTTCCCCCCCATAACCACTGCATCTATCAATTTTTGCACCATCTCTCACAAGTTTTTGCTCTATCTGGGGGAGAAACCACGTCGGAATGAGTTTTACAACAACTATTAAAAATATGACAGCCCCGTTGCGTGTAACGGCACAAATATTTTTCAATGTCTATCATTTCCCGAAAACAACTGTCAGTCCTAGCAAGTCTAGCAATGAATTCTTCCCTTGGATGGTGGCGGTCCTTTTCATTAATGTGAAGATGAAAGCACCTGTTAAAAGTTTGTGTTCAAGGAAGCGAAAAGGTTGTAAGGAAAATGAACACTGTTTTATATATCCCTCTCTCTCTATATATTTTTGAAGGTGGGTCTAGTGATAACAGCAAGGGCCAGCATAAAGACTAGACTGAAATAAAGGACATCACAGAACAGAAGGGAAGAAAATCTATCCAAAATAAATAACGTAAGCATCCTGGATTGAACTACAACTATCATTTAAATTAATTAATTTATACTCTTCTTTATAGTTCGAGAGACTCCTATCCAACATGCGAGAGAGGCTTCCCCAATACAGGACTTGGGCAAAGTTGTACTGGGGCTTATAAAATCCACCCAACCACCCATGTAAATTAAAAGTGTACAGTACAAATCCTGAATTCATCTATCTATCTATCTATCTATCTATCTATCTATCTATCTATCTATCTATCTATCTACCATTTCTGTGCCTATCTATCTATCTATCTATCTATCTATCTATCTATCTATCTATCTATCTATCTATCTATCTATCTATCTATCTATCTATCTATCTATCTACCATTTCTGTGCCTATCTATCTATCTATCTATCTATCTATCTATCTATCTATCTATCTATCTATCTATCTATCTATCTATCTATCTATCCTTTCTGTGCCTATCTATCTATCTATCCTTTCTGTGCCTATCTATCTATCTATCCTTTCTGTGCCTATCTATCTATCTATCTATCTATCTATCTATCTATCTATCTATCTATCTACCCTTTCTGTGCCTATCTATCTATCTATCCATCCTTTCTGTGCCTATCTATCTATCTATCTATCTATCTATCTATCTATCTATCTATCTATCTATCTATCTATCTATCTATCTATCTATCTATCTATCTATCTATCTATCTATCTATCCTTTCTGTGCCTACACTTTGGGTAATGTGAAGCCCATCAACTTGGTCCCAGGAATGAAAGCCATGAAGACTAACCATGAAGAACCATGGAGGTTCTCTTGTATAAGTCACTTGCTTTAATGATAATTATACCTATCCCAATAATTAACTCACAATCTTATTGCTTAGCACAGACCCACTGAATCGACTCCACCTTAAATTCCACTGGTTTGTTCATCCTATTTTAGTTGTGTCAAAATACTGTAATAGGATTTCAGCCAATGTGAGTAATCACAGGGAAGGGATATTTTTTTACCTACCAGGTTGTCTTCCAGCTGCTTTAAAGCTCACAATGTTGTCCTAAGAAAACACAAAACCAGAGGAGGTGGAAAGGATGAAGGGGGGGAAACAAAACAAAGGAAGGAATAAGTCTTGAAAAATCTACATAATTTGAATTTAAATGAGATAGATTGGTCTAATTTTTGCTTCAGTACTTTTTAATTGCATTGATAATTAGCAAAAAGCATTAACACACTACACAGAGGGGTCAACAGTTTTTGGTAAAGGAGTCTAATTAAAACACTCTGCTATCATTATCCGAGACATGTGCAAGTCGTAGAGCTCAGAAAGTTATCTTCCAAATGTAATTAATTACTGTTACAGTTCTAAAGTTTAATTCCCACGGCAGTGTTAAAAAGCCCCGATTTCCCTTTCATGTTTCCGCGATGTGATTAAAATGGCCCGTTTACACTTAAGTCCTTCTCCAATGATTGCTAGAAAGAGGACTTGGTGGGAATCACTCCCTCCTGGTTTCTATTTTAAAATCAGTTCGGAGCAAAAGGCAGAAACTCAATGGCAAAAAGCTAGCCAGCATTTGAATTACCTTTTTTTTACCCTTGATATGATCAGTGAAAAGGAGCAAAGGCATCTTCCATTAAGATATAGCCCTCGTGTGATTAATTATACTGCCACTGCAGCAAAAAAAGGTATTAATTGCAATTAGTTAATTACTTGTACTGCCATTAATGCAAAGAAGAATTAACTGCAATCAGTGTATTTTTCATAATTAGTTACTTACAAGCTTCAGGAGACCAGAAGCAGAGAGAGAGAGAGATTTTCACTTATTAATATGAGGATCTATTCCTGCACCTGGGACTTGTTATGATTTCTCTGTTGGAAACGCCACATACAGACACAATGATGCTCCCTTTGAAGGCTGGTGAAGTCCGAGCTATGCACAGCAAGGAAGCATTTGGATTGTGTCTCGGCAGTTTCCCCATCTTGATAAAGCTATTATTCTCTGCACAGTTTCAACAGGGCCTCTATAGCAGGGATTCTCAATCTGCGGCCTGGGGGCCAGATGCGGCCCATTGCCACCATTTCATGTGGGCGTCCACTGCCTCCATCTCACCCGGAAGTTCCATGTGGTGGAGGAAGGGCAAAATGGCCGTCCGACCCCCGGTGCTGTCTGAGGGAGCGTGATCTGGCCCCCGGCATAACAAGGTTGAGAACTCCTGGTCTATAGTATAGATGCAAAATGATAAATCCTAAAAATCAAAACAATATAAAAGCACTAAGAATAGAATAATAGGATATGGCCAGATAAAAACATAACAGCCAGCCTTACACAGAGCTAGATCATTAGTTTTTATTTCAGTGTGGTCTAAACAGGGGCAATAGAAGCTCCCAAATGATTAGTCCTACCCTACATGGCCAACGTTGAAGGATGATGAACGGAGGAGTTCATCGACATCTTTTAGGTCAAAGTGTTCCTTCTAAATTTCCTACAATGAACAGCAGAGACTCCTCCACTGGGATTTCTCCTACCCAATCTGGGAACCTCTTCGTGCAACAGTAGTTTACAAAGTTCATAGTCTGCTGATTGGGAGGCAGAAGGTCAGCAGTTCGATTCCCGAGTACTGCAGGACGTCTCTGTCTCAGCTCTAGCCATCTCATTTTGGGCCACCCCCTTTTTCTTTTGCCCTCCACCCTTCCCAGCATCAAGGCTTTCTCAAGCGAATCTTCTCTTTTCATTTGATGTCCAAAGTACTTTAGCTTCATCTTTACTATTTGACCTTCTAAGGAGCAGCCAGGGTTGATTTCTTCTAAGATTGACCTATTTGTTCTCCTCGCTGTCCAGGGGACTCTCAAAACTCTCCTCCAACACCACATCTCAAAGGCATCTATTCTTCTGCGCTCAGCTTTGCTCCACTCCTAGTTCTAATATAGATGTCAATTTCTTAGAATAAGCTAAGGGGTCCCCAACCTAAAGCTCATGGACCAAATCCAGCCCCCAGCACCATTAACTAACAGAGAGTGTCGAAATCTTGCCAAGCTAGTTGTATTGAAGGATGCAAGAGAAATCATAGCCAGTGTGAAACAAATGTTTTCCTTGAGTTGGCTCAGAGTGAGACTGGAGTCAAGGTTTCTCAAACGGCCCTCGGCCATGGTGTGTTCTTGACACATAGTACAACATGAAGGGTGCATTTCTGTTCTTTGGATTGCTTGTTCCGCCAAAAGTAAGGCAAGCAATACGAATACAGCCGGGAGCATACGCTGGTTCAAACCAGAATCCTATCTAGCCATCTCCACAAAGAAGAACATGGAAGAACTGTGCATCAACCTTATAGGGCAGAGGTTCCCAACCTAAGGCCTGTGGGCCGGATCTGGCCTTGGGTTGGGGACCCCTGTTTTAAAGTGACAGCAGAGGTCCAATTAGCAATCTATCTGCTAAATTCAAAGGAAATTTGGCGAGCACTGAAAGCAAAGCCGTTGAAAAGTTCTGAAGGAAAGCAAAGTATGCTGATAAGATTATATATGATAATGCAATTAGTTCTGAATGATAATTCACATTTTCTTCTTTGCTTGTATACAGAAACAGCAAGAAGGAGGGAGGGAGGAAGAGAAACCCTGTAGTTTTTATTTATAAAACATAAGATTCTGAGAAGCAATACACATGCGGACATAAAAAGAAGTTTTTCTTACCGCTTTTCATCATTTAATCTTTTTTTTTTCCTTTTTAGAGAAAAATGTTTTTTAATTACACTCACGCATACCTGAGATTCCTGCTGGTAGTTGTAATGAAAACTGATGTAAAAATGGTGTAATCTGTGATAGTGGCAAAGCATATGGGAACTGAAATGCAAAGAGGCCAATTACAAGATACATTCGAAGACGGAGCCAAAAGTAATTGGAATTGCTCGTTAGGAGGCTGCCTTATAGAAGAAGCCTGTTTGTTTCCAGTTCTATTGTTTTCAAACATTTTAAAACATCAGATTGTTCCTTCAGGGTCCATTTTCAGTTTGCTCGCCTTTGTTTTGTTGCAGGGAAAGAATTGTTAAAACTTCCAGTAAAAACACGCTCGCAGTTTTCTACAATTTTGTACCAATAGGTACAGTTTGAACACATTTCTGATGAAGTAAACATTCCCTACACATTTTCCCCAATTTATGTAGATCAGTGTGCATTTTATTTGCATAATCTATGCAAATAGATTATGCAAATCTATTTGCATAATCTATGCAAATAAGTGTATTTTTTTTCAAACTTGAAAAGTGCATCTCAAAATTCTACTATGTAGGAAAACAAAGGGATATTCACTAGGATTCTGCACTAGATTAGCCCCAAACAGTATTTAGATAATAATAATTTTGTGTCAGAAATTATTCTGGGTTGAAAGGATTTTTGCTGGAGAAACTCCACTCAGGGGATGCCCGAATGAGGCTCCTTTCAGATCCCCAAGATCTTTTCCCACCCAAGTGGTTCCTATTTATCTACTTGCAATTTCTTGCTTCCGATATGCTAGTTTGGCAGGAGCTGGGACAGAGATGGGAACTCACTCCATCATGCAGTACCCGGGTCTTGAATGGCCGACTTGCCGGCCTTCCAGCTAACAAGGTGAGCTTCTTTACCACTGGGCCACCGCAATCCCTAGTACTTAGATTACCTGATTAGATTGATTTTGTAGGAAGATCCAGTTTGGAGAGAATGGCTAACACTTGATTCTTGGTTGAAACTAAGCAAATCACGAATACAATGGGCACTTTTGAATCGATTGAGTGTATGAAGGAGTTGACCCACCAAATCCCTACTGATTCAATAGGCTTACTCTATTGTGATTTACTCTACTCTAAGCAACAGTTTTTCAACCACTGAAAGCTGGGCCTTATCTGCTTTCAGACCTACGAAAGCAAATCAAAAAGAAGAGGCAAAAAATGGAAGAATCAAGTAGACAAAAATCATAGAGAATTATTCCATCATCTCTATTACAAATGTCATCTCTTCTCTTAAAAGCACATAACAGTGATACACCAGTTCATATTATTGACTTCTGTCCATGTAGTGTGGCCTGTGAGCAGAGAAAGAAAACTGTGCTAGAAAATTAGCTTTTTTGGTACAAAATAATAATCACAGAAAACACAACTTACAGACACGGACAGACTGAACTAATAGTAAATAGTTGTATCATTGATTATTTTAGTGCATGCATTTCCCACTAATTACCTTTTAAATAATAATAATTGCGTGCCATCGAGCCAATTATTAGCCCCTGAACAAATTGGCTTTAGGGCAGGACAGTCTACTCTGGGTCATGTGTTTTTGTTACATCACCTAATTAAAAAGTATATCAAGGGAACATTGGGACAATTACGTGTAGCTTTTATTGATCTCAAAGCGGCATCTGATTCTGTCCCTAGAGATCTCCTTTGACAAAATTTGAAGAAGAAAAAATGTCAACATAGACCTCAGATTGCTAGAAAGAATTAGAGATTTGCATACTGAAACTTCTTTAAATATCAGAGTTGGCATTTCAGGTCAATTGTCTGATACAATGAAGACATTTATTATTTATTTATTTATTAGTTCAAATTTATATTGCCTTTAAGGGGGTATGTTAAGGTTTTCTCATGCCCCCATTGCCTTTTAGTTTACAGTAATACCTTGGATAACATTTGCATCAGATAACGCTAAAATCGCATAATGTTAAGCAATGGGGGGGGATTGCATCGAATAACGTTAAGATCCTATGGGGTGCATCAGAAAACAACCGCTAAAGCCTGTGTGGTTACAATGTATCTCTATGGAGCTTTAACGTTATCTGATGCATTCCATAGGATTTTAGCATGCATTGGATAACACTAAAAATCGGATAACATCAAGACTTGTGGAACCAAGTTTTAGCGTTATCCGATGTTTTACTGTATATATAAATGATATGGTGGAGTGCAATTCCCCCCCAGGGAGAATAGGTGGAAAGGCCTTCTCAACATTACTTTATGCGATGCTGATTTATGGTGACCCTTTCCGAGGCTTTCTAGGTAAAGAATGCTCAGAAATGGCTTTCTATGTCCTTCTTCTGGGGGCATCTCTAGTCTTTATTGAGCTTGTTCAAGGCTACATAGGTTGCTTGATCCCCCCAGGAAAGGAGCTGTGGTGGCTTAGCGATTAAGAAGCCCACTTTCTTAGCTGGAAGGTTGGCAAGTCAGCAGTACGGCATGACGGTTTGAGCGCCTGTCTCTGTCCCAGCGCCTGCCAAACCTAGCAGTTCGAAAGCAAGAAAATTGCAAGTTTGGACCACTTGGGTGGGAAAAGATCTTGGGGACATGAAAGGAGCCTCATTGAGCAGAGTTTCCCCAGCAAAAATCCTTTCAACCCAGAATAACTTCTGACACGAAATCATTACCATCTCCCAGGAGGCGCAGTGTGGGGAATTGAACTCCCAGCCTCTGGCTCCACAGCCAGTTTCCCAAACCACTGAGCTATCCAGCCAGCTAGACATCTTTTAGAGAAACAATGTGAGCATCGCCCAACAATATCCTTCCCCCGCTACATTGGTTGAGAATATTAGGTCCTGGAATCATAATTAATTCATACTTTGGACTCTTAGGATTATGAAGTATTAAAGAGTGGAAGTGCCGAGATAAAATGCTCTCATTCACCAGCTGTCATGTATTTAATTAGAGATTTTGATGAATCCTTTCCTTACTTAGAAGTCCCTCCGTCATTCGTGCCGGATTAGGAAGGCAGAGTGACGATTCCCTGCATGAAAGATTCAAGAACGGTGGTTGCTTTGTCTTCAGAACTGCCGACTTGCATGTCTTGGAAATGGTAGACCCCATGCCGAAGATGGAGACGGCTCCTAAGCCCCGAAACTATGCTTCTGTAAAAGGTTCACTGTGTGCTGAGGTAGAAATGTAGATCGGGGTACCCAAACCACCGCCCGCGGGCCAGATCCAGACCCTGATGCCAATTCATCCGATCCGCACCACACTCATCGCGTACAGGCGTGTTTTGCTTCCACTTCCGGGAGCGATGAGGGTGGCATGGGCTGGATGAATTGGCACTGGGTGCCGGATCTGGCCCATGGGCCGCAGTTTGGGCACCCATGGTTTAAGCAGAGAAAATGGCTGCTTAAAATCTATCTCATCCTGTTGCGAAACAGATTGCAAGGGACGTTTTACTTCCGCTTTCGGCGGGAGGAACCATGTGACCGGCCTACTGAACCACATGCCCGGCCCGCTGTACCACATGACGGGCCCAGTCAGGGGATGTGATTGAGCTGAGGTGCAGCAGGCCTAGTGGTAGATGCAACTATAATGTTCCCATGTAAAAATTAATTACCCAATACCATTTGAACACTTGTAACGTGCCTATAACTTGAAACCTGTACATGACGGGCCAATTCTGAGTTCGGATTTGGAATCAGCACACTTGATATCATGTAAATCATGTGCTGTTCCCAGTGGCAAAATTGTTGTTGTGCAGTGTTATCTATCTGACATCGTTCTCCAGGTCTGTCTCCCATAAACATTTACAACAGCAGTCGTCAACCTTTATAAGCCAGGGGCCGGTTCTTGCGCCCTCATTTTGCTCTATCTCCACCACATGGCACTTCCTGGCGTGGTGGAGGTGGTGGTGGGCACATGAAATGGTGCTGTGGGCTATATCTGCAAGAACCTTGTGTCTTCCTCGACACCCAAATGGGTAAAAAAAGGAAGGAAAGCAGAAGAAAAGAAGTCCATCCAAGACGCATCGGAAAAGACATCTCTCTCTTTACTCGTTCTGAAGGTTGAGCTGACGGTCCCGTCAGTTTCTGTGCACAGACAAGATGTGAAGGTCTCACATTGCCATTTGCCACAGACAGCCAGGAATGAGCATGACTTCATGTTTACACTAATTGGTAAACAGCGGATTGGTTTCAGAGATGATCTTTTCCCCGTTCTGGGGAAGAAATTCTATGACCCATAAAACTGTATCAAGCTGCCACTGCCGGTATCCATACCTGATATTTTGGATATCCGTGTATATATTAGAGCACATCTGATTCTAGCGTTTCATTTTCTAGCACATTTAATCTCCCATTGTCCTAATAATAGACTCTTTCAGGGAACTGCACAAGTCTGTTTTTGATATCAGCATGAGCCGCATGGGAAGGGGAAACGATAACGTTGCAAAGATGTCGTATCACTACTGAAAGCTACACAAAGGTTTCCAGCTCACATTGAATAGGGGATATTTGAGCTTACCAGAGGGGCAGTGTGATAAAATATTTGTCTCTAATCAGGAGGAGGCTTAGATCAGGGATCCTCAACCTGTGGCCCCGTGGGCCAGATGCGGCCCATGGTGCCATTTCATGTGCCCCCCACTGCCTCCACCTCGCCTAGAAGTGCCATGGGGTAGAGGAAGGGCAAAATGGCCATCCGGCCCCTGAAGCTGTCTGAGGGAGCGTGACCCAATGGCCCCCGGTTTATAAAGGTTGAGATCCCTTGTCTTAGATAGTACTGATTCTTCATTCTATGTACCTGACTTATTAATTTTTGTACGTATTCACAGCATGTATATCAAATAATCATGTTTGTGATTTTTCTTTCTGAAAGCTGTGGTTTTTGTTTAAGTCCTGAAAACTGGGGGGGAAACAGGATAGACTTAGAAGACCAAAGATAACAATATCTCTGTAAACAAAAACTGATTTTCAGTATTTTTAAAAAAATCCCCTTGAATACCAAAAGTATATAATCTGCAGAGAAGATCCATTTAGGAACGATTGGGAGGGAGGAGATAATAAGAGTCCTTCCGTCCGTCCGTCCCAATAATTATTATTTATTCCCATCTTGTGGAGCAATCCACTTTGATGGAGGTAAGTTCCTAAAAGTAAAGAAAACTCAAAAGTCCTGACCTTTTGTGCTAAGAAACATGAGGCAACCTGAGCAGTGGTGGGCAGCCAAAAAAAATTGCTACCACACTGTGGGCGGAGCCCACATCATGGGCAGAGCCTACACTGTGGGCGGAGCCTACATTGTAGGCAATCTAGTTATGCCTGCCATATGGCCATGTATACATCTGCAAACACAGGCAGCACTGGGTCTTTGGCTGTAAATGGAGATGAGCACTGCACCCTAGAGTCAGATATGACTGGCTTTTGAGCAAGGGAGACCTTGAACCACTTGCAGGGACAAGACCTGATGGGGCAGGGCAGGGAGGTGGGCGTGGCCACACAATTTGGCTACCCACCCTCCTGGGGGTTGCGAACCTGTTGCTGCCCACCACTGAACCGTGCTTCTGGTAACAGCTGTTGCATGGAAGAAGCAACAGAAAAAGGAGGAAAGGAAGGAAGGAAGGAAGGAAGGGTTGATGATGGACTGAAGGAAGGAAGGAAGGAAGGAAGGAAGGAAGGAAGGAAGGAAGGAAGGAAGGAAGGAAGGAAGGGTTGATGATGGACTGAAGGAAGGAAGGAAGGGTTGATGATGGACTGAAGGAAGGAAGGAAGGAAGGAAGGAAGGAAGGAAGGAAGACACAACAGCTGTTGAATTGGTGTTGATTGTGGGTTTTCATTTTACTGACATTGTAAGGACTGAAGGCTGGGTCAACCTTGGGCCCCTGCAGGATTAAATGTACAATGTTAGAAGTTTTGGCTGCAATACAGCAGTTTACCCACTGTGACACCAGGTTTCCTCTTTTCTAAATGCCCATCAGCACATCCAACGTCTTGGACTATACAAATAAAATAAACCCCCACCTCTTTTGAGATTCCGTTTAGGACTTTCACAGCCCCACATGTCTAGTAGCCCTTGTGGACAGAACATTTCCCCTCACCTACACAGCACGCTGACACATTTTAGAGTGCCAAAGTAGCACAGGTGGAAAATTAGTTGCCTTAGCCGCAGCGCATCGCCTGTAGCAGGCTGGTTCCACCGTGTGGAAGTCCAACTGATAAAGCCACTCGGGTGACTTAACCGGGATGAGTATTTCACCCGGGTCAGTTCTTTTTAACACATAACCAGAAATGTGGCAAATGAAAACGGAACTGTTCCTTATTTGTTATCTGGGAGATGCTCAGGGCGGAAATGATTTAATAGTGTGAAATAAGAGAAAAGTAACTTTGGCATCAGAAAAAAAAAACCACACCACCATAATATTTTAGTTATATGTACGCTAAGGTGCATGTGAGAAGAGAAATAATTTTGCATGGATATTTAAAAAAAGTCTGAGATTCTAGCTGGGCTCAAACCTTTCAGAGTGGTCAGCTGGCACCTGAAATATTTTTCCACCCTCCTCTGGTATCTTTGATTCTCATTTTTTTTCCTGAATCTCAATCCTTCCTTAATTTTTTTAATAATCATACAGTCTATATGGCTAATTTAGTAGAACACGCACACTCTCTCTTGTAATCTTTTAAACTTTTTAAACTTTTGTCAGTAGTTTTTAATGGGTTTTTAAATTGTTTTTAAAACTGCAATTGGTTTTATTTTCTATGAGCCGTCCAGAGTCTTCGGAGTTGGGCGGCAATACAAATTAGAAAATAAATAAATAAATAAATAAATAAATACGGGTCTCCAATTTTGTTCCCCTTCCTTCTTTATCTGTATCCCACCTCTCAGTTGTACAATCTCCCATAGGATACAATGCATGTAATGCCCATCGACGTCCACCGAGCCAGCGCTTGTCCGCTTCTGCAGATGTTTCTGTGGTCACGTGGCAGGCATGACTAGACATTAAAGCACACGGAATGCCATTTAACTTCCCACCGAAGTGGTCCCTATTGATTTACTTCCAATGCCTTGCTTTCGAGCTGCTAGGTTGGCAGGAGCTGGGACAGAGACGGGAGCTAATTCCGTCGTCCTGCAGTACTCGGGTATCGAACTGCTGACCTGCTAACGTGTAAGCGACTGGGGTGCCTCAAGTGAGTAAGATGCTGAATTTGCTGACTGGAAGGTCGGAGCTTGATTCCCGGGTACAGCGTGACGGAGTGAGCTCCCGTCTCTGTCCCAGCTCCTGCTAACCTAGCAGTTTGAATGCAAGAAATGGCAAGTAGATAAATAGGGATCACTTCGGTGGGGAGGTAAACAGCATTCCATACACTCTGGTGGTTAATCATGCCTACCATGTGACCACAGGAACAACTGCAGAGGCAGACAGAGGCTCTATGGCTATAAACAGAGATGAGCACTGAACCCTAGAGTCAGATATGACAGACTTTAGAGCAAGGGGCAACCTATACTTTATTTTTAATTGGGTAAAGAGACAGACAGAGGAGGGAAAACATATGATTCGAGTCCTGCCATTTTCTCTGAGTAGATTCTGCTCAAATTTCATCTGTCTGGTATTTTCTCTCCCTCCTATTGTTATTATTAACTGATTTTTTCCCCCCTCTTACTGAATTACAATCAACTCAGGCAACTCCTCTCTCGCTTTTACTTCCTTCAGAAATAATGAGGATGGTTTCAGAATATTCCTGTGATCTTGATGTGCTTTTCAAAATAATGTGTCTGGCAGAGATTTCTCTCTTACACACACAGACACACACACGCATGCACGCACACACGCACACGCACACGCACACGCACACGCACCTCTACTTTTCTTTCAAGTAGACACTGAATCTTTATGTTCATGCCATTGTGAGGAGACCACAGCAAAAACCCTCAACTCCTCTCTCTAGGAATTGTTAAAAACCCAGCGCCATAAATATAAATTATATTACGGGCACAAAACGATATCCAGAAATATTTATGTTTGACCCTAGGTACAAAAATAAAATGTTTCTCTCCCCCCCCCCCCATTGCACCTAATGAAATTACACCATAAATTATTTCCAAGAGCATTCCAATGTCAAGGTAACTTACTTAATTATCCATTATCATCGCAATGTTAATTAAAACGAAGGGGCAGAACCATTTCCATTTTTTATTAAGATACATGGGCCCGTTTCAACAGCCATTAGCCTCGCTGCCAGGGTGAGGTCGAGGACAATATTTGCCCCGTGAGGTAGACCACGGCATAATGGATTTGAGAAATTATGGCACAGACGCATTCTAATAAGGAAATTTTGGAGCATGATTTCTTGCTGGCACAACGGAGGAAAGATCTGTATTGTTGCTGTAGATCTATCTCCCCCCACACAGAAGCATGCTATGAAGCTGCAATGGAGAAATGGGGGTGGGGGAATAATTATGTCAGGGATTCTCAACCTGCAGCCAATGGGCCAGATGCGGCCCATGGCACCTTTTCATGTGGCACCACCACACCCAGAAATGCCACGTGGTGGAGGAAGGGCAAAATGGCTGTCCGTCCCCCAAAGCTGCCTGAGGGAGTGCGACCCGGCCCCCCGGCTTAAAAAGGTTGAAAACTCCGGATCTATATAAAAGTCATAGAAAGTAGAAATACATAGTTTCATAGAACAACTGAGTTGGAAAAGGGCCTTTTAGACCAAAGAGTTCCCAACCTAAGGCCCAATGGGCTGGATCTGGCCCACAGCGCCAGTTCACGTGGCCCACCCCAACCCCTCCAAGGGCATTCTAGGAACAAATGGCCACCCTTTTGAAGCTGTCGGGGCAAAATGACCACCCCCATTGTTCAGGCAGGGCAAAATGGCCATCCGCCCCTTGAAGCTGACTGAGAGAGCGTGACCCGGCGCTCCCCCCCCCCCCCGGCTTGAAAATGATGGGAACCGAACCCCTGTTTCAGTGATGGCCATGTTATTCCTAATGGGTTTTGGTCTCATTGAAAGTTTATTAAAAGTACGGAGAGTGGAACACAAATGGGATAGATAGATAGATAGATAGACAGACAGACAGACAGACAGACAGATAGATAGATAGATAGATAGATAGATAGATAGATAGATAGATAGACAGATAGATAGACAGACAGACAGACAGACAGACAGATAGATAGATAGATAGATAGATAGATAGATAGATAGATAGATAGATAGATAGATAGGTAGGTAGGTAGGTAGGTAGGTAGGTAGATAGGTAGATAGATAGATAGAGAGGCACAGAAAGGAAGGTTAGATAGATAGATAGATAGATAGATAGATAGATAGATAGATAGATAGATAGATAGATAGATAGATAGATAGATAGATAGATAGATAGATAGATAGATAGATAGATAGATAGAAGGATGGATAGATAGAGAGAGAGAGAGAGAGAGAGAGAGAAGGCTGGATGGACGGATAGATAGATAGATAGACAGATAGATAGATAGACAGACAGACAGACAGACAGACAGACAGACAGACAGACAGACAGACAGACAGACAGATAGATAGATAGATAGATAGACAGACAGACAGACAGACAGACAGACAGACAGATAGATAGATAGATAGATAGATAGATAGATAGATAGATAGATAGATAGATAGATAGATAGATAGGTAGGTAGGTAGGTAGGGAGGGAGGGAGGGAGAGAGAGAGAGAGAGAGAGTCTAAGAAACTCTTGCTTTGGATCCAGAGCCAATAAAAGCTTTATCCTGGGCCCACCTTTGAGTCCCATGAATTAAATTTGCTTCTTGGAAGGAAGGCTGATGACAAAAGATGTTGCCCATGGAGGGTGGGTGATGGGTTGTGTTATTTTGTTGTTGTTGAGTTTTTAGTTTCCATGGTAACACCCACATTCCTGCTCTCTCTCCCCCCCCCCCCCACTCACACACAAACTGTCACAGTAAAAGAAGGACAAAAAAATAAATCAACAAGGCAACTTAACGTAAAACGATTCACTTCAGGAACAATTGACTTATATCATTTCCCACTTCATTCTCTTGTTCTTTGTTCTCCGATTTATTATGATATATTTTTCCCCTCCCAGGGGATGTCAGTGTGAAAAACCCTCCTCGCCTAACCTATGCTGTTTTGCAAATTCCACAAAGGCCTCCCCCAGCATCTTTTGACGAACTTTTCGGTGATTAACTTACAGCTAGTAAACCAAAACAAAGATTTGGGGGGGGGGGTTTAGAATAGGTTGCCATGGTGATATTATTCCAGGGGGAAAAAATGCACACCAAAAACACAATACAGCTCCCAACAAATAAAAAGGAGAGGAGGACAAGAGGAGCTCAACACATCTGGAATAATGGCATTATTTATTTAGAAACTGTCTCGGGTTGTTTATTTATATTCCAAACCACTACTTGGCTTCCGCGCATTGTTCGGTCTTTGCTGAACAATTAAAGCGGCAACTAATAAATAAGATATTTGCTCCAGGAAGGGAAGGATGGAGAAAACAGGGAGAGTTACTGAGTTTTCTTTTTGAAAAACCTCATTTGTCAGCAGTGGTTGGTAATGCTAAGCACCAGGGTAGCCATCCATGGGTAGAGGTAGCTATTGTTACCATCTCCCATATCCCCCAGTTTCCCCATGGATTAATCCCTCCCTCCATCAATGGACCGTCCTTCTGGTCTATATTCCATTCATCCTTTGGCCTGCACAAAATGGTGAGGTTATGTTATGGGGGAAATAATGTTTCTTGCAACCCCCTACGCTCTCTGGACTTTCAAAGGAGAGTCTTGGTGGTGTAGGGGTTAGTGTGATGGGCTGCGTTTGTATACATTTGGCCAGAGGTTCTCAACCTAAGGCCCACAGGCCAGATCTGGCCCATGGTGCCCTTTCATGTGGCCCCTGCCCCTCCAAGGGTGTTCAAGAAACAAAATGGTCACCCCTTCTGAAACCGTTGAGACAAAAAAGCTGATCCCATCATGCAGACAGAGCACAATGGCTGCCCGGTCCTCATAGCTGACTGAGAGAGCATGATCCGGCTCCGGGCTAGAAATGGTTGGGAACCCCCAACCCCTGAGTGGAGTTTCTCCAGCAAAAAGCCTTTCAACCCAGAATAATTTCTGACACAAAACTGTTATAATGACCTTTGAAGCGTCTCTTTCCAGTCCCCTTGGTTTCCTCCCTCTACGGCTTGAGCAAACGAATCTTCTAAACCCTTGTGGCTTTTAAAGACATGCGTGATAAAGACAGCAGTTCAACCATGATGCTTAATTGAGATTTCATTTCAAAACATGCTCAGGAGGGGGAGAAAAGGCAGGCTGAGCGATTGCTGAAACATAGAGGCGACAGGAAAGAGGCAGGGTAAGAATTCATTGATATTCCTAGTTTCTCCTAGTTTCTCCACGAACATGATTCTTCTGAATGCAAATACATTGCCAGGTAAGTGCCATTGTTCGCACCTATGTGACTGCCAGAGCTTTGATTACGATGCTCCGCTTTGCTGGGGAGAGAGGGGTTTTTGTCTGCTTGGATGATATTATCAATTCTAATCCTATGAAATGTGGTGAATGTCGCCGTAGGGCAAACACATCACTTTGCTCCTGGAAGAAATGTCAGCGTTCTTCACGGTGAGAAGCTGCTGCCTTGACTGATAGAGTCCACATCGAGTAGACATTGTGACTGGCAAACAGCCAGTTGATATATGCAAATAGGCTCAGATGTAATTAGGCCGTTTTCTCAGGCAGCTCTTGCGAATGAGTGGCCACATCAGTCTCCACATGTTCATTTGCAGAAGCAGCTGAAAAAGGATTCTGATTCCATTTCCCCTCCTTCCTTCCAATATGAAGTGAGATCGTTTGATCAATTCTTGATTCTGTTAGAAATCTGGAGATGGTATTAGATGTCCAGCTGGCATTTGAAGAACCTCTTGCGGTAGGCCAAGCCGGTTACTTCATTTGGATGGAGACAACCAGGTGATGGTTGTCTATTAGTCCACACAACTCGGATTAGACGGCTACAATGTTCCATACATGGGACGGCCCTTGAAAACTATTTCAAAATTGAATTGGTAGGTCGTCACGTCACTGCCGTCAACTGTAACTCATATCCAAGAGTGCATTTTTTCCCCTGAAGTAGGAAATAAGTCACTGGTGTGAATTTGTTTAAGGTGGATCCCAGCTTGCCATGAAGTGACCCACACAACATGGAGCCATCTCATGGAATGAGACATGCAAGATTTAACACCGGGACTGCAATGGACTGCCACAGCCTTGAGGATATGGTCAAGGTGTGCCTTCACAGCCAGTCCATCTGGCATGGCCTCTTCCACCTCCATGACCGTTGGGAATCAGAGTTCCTCCTCCGCACATTTTGTCCTTGGGCCCAATCTGATGTTTTCCAGTGGCATTTCCTCCACTGAGGAGACCATCACCCCACCTAAAAGGGCTTATCCACCAGTACCCCTTGGTTCCTTTAGGGAGTCAGGTTAGTTAACCGCCGCCTGTCATTCGGCGTTGAGCTAAGCGAGCAAAATCATAAACCTGAAGGGAAGACACGAGAATTGTGCAAGCATTGTTGCGGCATTCTTGAGGGTTCACATGAGCAAAACCAAATTACTGGTAGACGATGGAGGAAGGAGCACACTAGGCAAGGGAGAACATTAAAGGAGGAGGGTATGGCTGAGGATCTCAACCTCCCCTACATCACATGGAGGACCCAGAATAGGCTGAGGGTTGGCGTCTTCAAATGTAAGACCAACACACTCAAGTGGGGGGCCACTGGTGGACAACAACACGCTGTGTGAATGTGGAGAGATACAGAATCCGGCTCATTGGCTGGTCTGCCGATGACTGCCAGAAACTAACACCGATGAGGACTTCAGTTTGGCCAACGACAAAGCCAAGAAAGTGGTTTCATTTTGGGAATCCAGGGTTTGATCAGGACACGAAAGAAGATGTTGCTGTAAGCTATGCGTTTGATTGACAGCAGGCTCTACAGTTACAAAACAAACGCATCATGCCTTAAAGGCCACACATCTCTTCAAGCTATGAAAACCATACTCTGTATGTCTTGGTCTTCCCAAATATCCCCCTTTGGAGTTGCAGTGAATGGAAAATAGCTGGAGGCTATTTTTTCGGTTGTCTGGTTAGTTCCTGTTCAGAGTCACTCAACTTGTGATATGTTATATGTCTTTTCTCTCTCTCTCTCTCTATTATGGTTAATTCACTATTTGATCGATTCATTCCATAGCTGCCCCCTTAGATCGTGGACATTTTCTTTCATGTATTGTGATTTTTAATGATGTAAGTCAACACTGGAGGAAAAATCTCCCAGATGGGTGGTATATAAATTAAGTAAATAAATGAAATCATATTGCATTTCCAGAAATACTCTGAAAATACTTCTATTGCCATCCAGAGGACTGAAAGTAGACTGAGCTTGGATTTCCTTCTGTAACATGAAACACACTGACTTGGGATCAATTGTTGTTGAAAATAAGAACACAACTAAATATATATTATCAAAAAGGGAGAAGAGGCATAATATCAGAGAATTTCCAAAGACTAATCCATAATTTTCAACATTGCATTATGTAAATGCTCATATTTTTTTCAACTGATATCATATTTGGCCTTTTCTCTTCTTTTGGCAAATGTGCGAAAGAACAACACATCTACTTATCTGGAAATTACTACGAGTAAAAATAACATCTTGACAACAAGATAGTTCTCTCTATGCTCATTATCACCTGAGTTCTATCCCAGGGGTTCCCAAACATTTTGCGCTGTGGCCCGGTCACATGGTTGAGCAGGCTGGTCATGTGGTACTTCCCACTGTAAAATGCATCCACGGCTTTGGTAAATATGTTTATGACAGCCATGGATGCATATATGGAGCCTTTTACTTCTGCTTCCGGTAATGGCAAGGGCTGCACTGATCTGATGATTTGGTGCTGCGGGCTGGATCTGGCCCACAGGCCGTAATTTGGCCATCCCTGCTCTACCCTCTTTTCTGGAATACCCACTTTATTCCAACCAAATTTTCCACTGTTTTCTTCCACACTAGTCCACTTTCAATGGTTGCAGAGGATAAATAGTAAGCATGGAAATTTTCAGTTTCTTGAACTACATGTACCATAATCCTCTATTCTGTGAGATGTAGCAACTTTGCAGACACCTTTTGGATACCTAAATGTGGTTTTGAAAGGTTTTGAGACCTAGCTTGATTTAGCTTGTTCTAGTCCTGGTGGTAGCTGGAAACTTTCTTTTTCAACAAAATGAATGGAGCTAAAATTAAAGTCTTCTAATTTAGACCTTTCCCCCTTATGTAACAGATTCAGATGGACTGACATTTTGCAAAGAGACAAGAAGTCTTTGTACTCCAGAAAAACAAAAAACAAAATCCCATATCTAATATCTACTGTATATACTCGAGTATAAGCTGACCCAAATATAAGCCGAGATACCTAGTTTTGACCTGAAAACACAGGGAAATGGATTGACCCGAGTATAAGCCGAGGGTGGGAAATGCAGCAGCTGCTAGTGAGTTTCAATAAACAAAATACATGAAAATATGGTAAAATTAATTAAATTGTTGACACATCTCAATCCAGCGTGGTCTTGGGACCCTCGTGGTCATTGACCCGACTATAAGCCAAGTCTCCTTTTTTGGGGCTAAAACACTCGGCTTATACTCGAGTATTATGGTAGTCTTCATCTAATATTTGGATTATTTTTCTCCCACCCACACAAATATTTCTATACTTCGAGAAATATTTGATTCCCCCAAATCCTCTGACTACCCCTTTCTTTGCATGAGTGATGACATATTATTATTATTTTTTTGCAACAGCACAATTTGAAGATTAGAAACAAAGGAAATTATAATTGCAAAGAGGATTATTATTTCAGAAGAGAGTATCACATATGCATCCATGGATCTTTGATCTAATGGGTTTTTTGAGTCACATGCTATTATATATGTATATTAAAGATGATTATGCCATTTGAATTATAGAAATGCCTTTTGAGCTAATAACGTTGCTGCTCCAGCTTTTTCCTAATCTCACAGTAAACGCAAGTTATTAATAAAATATTAAATGGAGATGTGTTTTGGAAAAAAAAAACACAAAACAAAAAAAACAAATCTCAGTCGAGTTATTTTCATCTAAATTGAAAACAAAGTTTTTTTTTCCAAAAAAATAAATAAAATAAGCAAAACAAAACCATCAATTTACCAGGCAGAGCAAAACCCTTATAAATGCTGGAAGCAATTTTATTTTGGCATTCATAATTCATTACAAAGCACAGCTAAAACAATTATGATTTTTCTTATTATTATGATGAACGTGGCAAGCACAGTTTGGTATTAAAGAAATGTGAAAAGAGACATAACATAATCTGGAGCCACCCAACAAACAATATTTCGACTTAGTTGTTTCTAGACCCACCGAACTTCTCAAGACTCACCTGCTTTCGTAATTTGATAGGCCAATTTCCCAGCTGGAATAGATGAAGATTTCTTACATTTTCTCCCACATAAGGCCCTATTTAGTCATTACTGTAGATAACATAATTACAGAAACATGCCTAGTCTACTCCCTGCTCTGCTGTTACTTTCTGCAGATATCTGGAGGACTGATTTTTGCTTGTACTGTATGTAGACCAGGGTTTCTCAACTCACTATATTAAAAGCCACAATGAAATGTCCACCACATAGACCATTGATGGACAGCTGAAGGCATCAAAAAATCTTTCTGATGTTTGGTCAGAATTTTGTTCCTTCTCATTTGAATCCTAAAGTTGAGATCCTATCCTCTAGAGCAGGGTTCCTCAAACAAGGCACTCCAGCAGTTCTTGGACTTCAATGACCAGAAGCCCATGTCAGCACACCGGCTGATCAGGGCTTCTGGGAACTGAAGTTCAAGAACGCATGGTGTGCCAAGGTTGGCCACCCATGGTATATAGACCCTCTGCATGAACAAGAATTCTTATCTTCTATGGTCAACCTGCTATGGTAATACAGTAGACCCTACTGCCAATGAATCAATGCTGAGGACGAATCAATGCTGACAACCCTGAGGACTAATGGTCTTCGGTGGCGAAGTCCAGAGGAAAGGGTGATGGACCCCAGGGGAATAAATCCCACTTGAATCCATCTTGATGGAGGGGAGAAGCTTCATCCATCTTGGCCTGGGGCTAAAGAGGACTTTGTGTGCCAAAGGGGCTCAGGACCAGAAAGTGACTGGTGGGACTGGATCAGTGGTACAGGTGATGTGAAAGGCAAATATAAGACCACTGCATTATTATATAGTTCCCAGGACAGTCTCCATGGCTGATCGCCATGATGATCACCAATATTCAAAATCGGATACGGCTCTTGAAGAAGATAGTTAACCACAAAGATCCCATCAAAACCTAGCAGTGGATCTTACAACTTGTGAGCGTGGTTTTCTGGGAAGGACCATTGTTTCTTAAAGGTGCCTCAAGGGGTCCACCACCACATTTCTGATTTTTTCCATCACATTTTGCTACTCCGACACAACTGATTTGACCTAAGTAAGAAGACAACAGCTGTGGTAACATTGCAACCAAATTCCCACTGCAATTCCAAAGTTGACAAAGCAGCAAGAACATCCAACTGCATTGTGCTAAGACACTAATACAAGAATTCCCAACCTTTTCAAGCTGGAGGCCGGATCACGCTCTCTCAGTCAGCTTTGAGGGCCGGATGGCCATTTTGCCCTGCCTGTATGATGGGGTGGCCATTTTCTGCCAACAGTTTCAAAGGGTGTGGCCATTTTGTTTCTTGGATGCCCTTGGAGGGGTGGGGGGCCCCACATGAAATGGCACCATGGTCCGGATCCAGCCCATGGGCCTTAGGTTGGGAACCCCTCCACTAATATGTCAGATACCTTTTCTCATTCTTTTGGAGTCACTGGTTAGTGCTGCACAGTATAGGGATGGCAGCTACTCCACAGAAAGAAGTCTAGGATTCTTTGACCAAAGCAATGCTCCTTTATCTCCATGGCGTTTATCCTGATAGATTGATAACATGCTTCCCTTTCTTTGTTGCCGATGGTATGGGGTTGCGGTGGCTTAGTGGTTAAGAAGCTCACCTTGTTAGCTGGAAGGCCGGCAAGTCGGCCGTTCGAGACCCGGGTACTGCATGACGGATTGAGTGCCCGTCTCTGTCCCAGCTCCTGCCAACCTAGAAAATTGAAAGCAAGAAATTGTAAGTAGATCAATAGGGACCACTTCAGTGGGGGAAAATATCTTGGGGACATGAAAGGAGCCTCATTCAGGCATCCCCTGAGCGGAGTTTCTCCAGCACAAATCCTTTCAACCCAGAATAATTTCTGACGCAAAATTATTATTATTATCTGTTGTCAATTTGCAGGCTATTCTCCATCACCACCAAAGTTAAACCATACAGCCGATGGAAGGGACATTCCAGGATTTCTCCATCCCCTTGAAGAAATTTGGAGAAATGGATCCCCCATTTTCTCTGCCCAGGTGGAGAATTCAAAGAAGACTTTTTGTATATGACTCTGTTTCCTTATATCTCTTGAAAAGATTTATCTCTGATGGCCAAGAAGCCGAAACAATCAAGGCTGTTCCCATCACATTGATAGGCCTGTTCAGGGTAACAGAAAAGATCTTTACACAGTAGAGACTGCTGATAAGTGTCTTTATCTATTCAGGTTTATTCCAGTTCTGAAACTAAATCGGTTTACATTGATGAGATGTATAATGAGTACTCCTGGAATACAGATTTTTTTTTATCTCTTGAATGAAACAAGCAGTGTGTAACTCATACTGGATGATAGCACACATGAATTATGAAGATCCTTACCAGGGAGTGGGGCAAATTCTACATTTTATATGTACTCATTAGGTATTCTATAGACTGCAGGAAGATAAAAGAAAGAACATTTCTTTCTCATTTATTACTGTGAGGTATGCTCAATCTGGTTGAAGTCAGGAAAAAAATATGCAGTAGAAAGGGAAAAAAAGTCACATGTTACAGAAGTGATCTTAGCCTTGCAGTAGACAGGATGCTCATCACACATCAAACATCATCTGACAGAAGAGGTCTCTGATGTTCTGGAGTGCAAATAACATTGAGTAAGAATATAAGAGGACCCATTCCATCTATATCAGGGGTGTACAAACTATGATCCATGGGCCAGATCTGGCCCCTGACACAAATTCTTCCAGCTCATGCCACCCTCATCACTCCCGGAAGTGGAAGTAAAGCATGTGGATGCATTTTATTCCACTTCCGGGAGTGATGAGGGTGGCACAGGCTGGATGAATTGGTGTCGGGGGCTGGATCTGGCCCACAGGTTGCAGTTTTGGCACCCTTGTTTAAGCAGAGAAAATAAGAGCCTAAAATCTATCTCATCCTGTTGCAAGACATATATTTTACAAAACAGATTTCAAGGTGTGTTTTAGTTCTGCTTCGGATGGGAGGAACCATGTAACTTGCCCGATTGGGGCGGGATAACAAATGGGAAGAAATAATAATAATAAATAATAATAATAACTGGTCCGCTAAGCCACGTGACTGGCCCATGGCCTAAAAAGTTTGGGCACCCCTGTGTCAACCTGGAAGACACTTGAAAGAGGAAAATCCAGCCTCACCTCCAGCCAAGAGTGTGTAATGGTATGTTGTTTGTTTCTGACCCAAAACTCACAAAACTGTCTATGCAAATGTTCTGTCTTTCCCTTTCAAAAGCAAAGCACAGTTAGTAACTCTGCAAATTGGGTAAGCCAGATTGGCCAGTGTGAAAGTTTCCCCCCTCTTTCTGCTGTATTTTTGTTTTATTATTATTATGGTCGTATCTCCCTCAAATTGGGAAAGTTCCTTCTTTGCACTAATTTTTCTTCTTCCGTGTCTTGGCCAGACGTGAAACTGCCAAAATGAAGCTACCTTTTGGTGAGTCCATTCTGCAGTTCCTTTGGCCTGACCTAGTGTGAGAAAGATTAGCCAGCAACACAAGGATACCATTACCAGGGTATGCCCAATTGTGGTTAAAAAAAGAACACAATCTTCGAAAAGGCTCTTTCTGTGTACCCGTGCCATGATGACTATCCTGAGAATATATCAGTGGTTTTTGGGTTGGGTAGTCGGTCTCTAAAAAGTTCGCCATCACTGGCCTAGGATGACATATATCCACCAGTATATTTAAGCAACATTGCCAACAAAGACCTTCACACTGATTTTCGTATGTTAGTCAAGAAATACAGAGAAAGATCCCTTGGGGGAAACAATGCATAATTCCAAAGTAAACTTTCTACAATGATTTTAGTCATTCTCTCGCCTTAACCAACACACCATACCATTTCAAAAGGGAAGAAAAGATGCAACCAAATCTCTTTCTCTCTCTCCATAGGAACAGACAGGTTAAAAGCCCTGCGGTGATAATGTCTAGCTAAGGATCAATATCTAACAGGAGTTCCTGACCCCCCACAGACAGTAGAGGAAACTGAGGCAAAGTCATCTTGAATTAATTCAAACTGATTGTACACCACTACAATGGAGAAATGCAGTGACAGATGCCTGGAACCCTCACTCAGCATGTTCCAAAGTGTAAAAGCAAAGCCATTAAACACATGCTAATTATTCTCCTTGTCTCGTTAATGGGAGAGGGGGACGTCTGCTTTTGATCCTAACAAAGACAATATTGCTTTTGACTCTAACAAACTCTTATCCCTTGGACACGGAACACCTGGTAAAGACGTGAAATAACCTTTAAATTGTTGCCACTCGGCTTCTGTGGTAAGTGGAGCCCGTGGGGATCGATATCACAGCAGTGCGCTGCCTAAAAACAGAGTGTTACATCGTAGGATCAGACTCAGTTTCATTTCATCCAAGTGAAGTGTAACCAGTCCCTGATCCAGCCTATCCTTTCCCAATCCCCTGTCCATCAGTCCCAGCCACCAGGATGGGAATTAGAAACCAAAATGTCTGTAAAATGGAACCATTCTCACTGATAATAGTTTCGTGTCAGAAATTATTCTGGGTTGAAAGGTTTTTTGCAGGAGAAACTCTGCTCAGCGGACGCCCAAATGAGGCTCCTTTCGTGTCCCCAAGAGCTGGGACAGAGATGGGCACTCAATCCGCCGTGTGGTACCCGGGTCTCGAACTGCTGACTTGCCAGCCTGACTGAATGACCATAAGGAGATCAAAAGCCCATGAGAGAAGTTTTAGTTTAAGAGAGTAAGACATGGTTTGAGTACCTTCAACAGAGACATTCTAGCTTCCTGCGACCCATTTCTCAGCCAATACCACTGAAACAGAACATCTTCTTTGGTGTCCAGGTCGGACTTCAAACTGCCAAAATGGCCAACCCCTTTGAAGCTGTTGGGACAAAATTGCCACCCCATCGTAACCAAGGGACCATTGCTTGAAAAGGATGGGCACGCTTGATTTAGCGCATGGCAAATCATTGAGATTTTAAATCCCAGAAAGGATAACTGATTACTTGATGGTTAACACACTTACTCGTCCATATCTTGTTTCTTTGCTTAGCAAAAGTTTCTGTTCTAAGTTTCACTTTCGGTATAAAATATGTCCTTGTGAAAGCTGTTACAAATGTCAAGGCGTTAAGCCGCCTAAATTTATGGTGGCATTGAATTTTAATAGCACCATAAATGTCTGTAGTAATGGTGATATATCCATTGCAATAAATTGCAATGAAGAAATGTAAAAATAAATGCGAGATAAAAAGTTTGTGTATAAAATATGTTTTTATATAGCTTTTAATGATTTTAAAAAAATCTTAACAATCAGATGTTTTAAGCTACTTAGACTCCAGTCCTAGATCTCCAAGGAACATCACCCTGGAGTCTGAGTCTTCTTTTCCATGGGTGGAAGGAGGGTTTTTCTTTGATTTGAACTCAGATGTTCCCTTTGGAAATAGTATCAACTTTCATAGGCAAAAAAAAAAAAGGAAGATTAGCTGTGTGAGCCATATTCAAATTGTAAAGAATGCAAAAGATGCAGGACTATCAACTTTAACTTTCCAGTATTGGAAATTCAGCATCAGTCCTGGTGGAAATGGATCTGGTATGCGTGGACTTCAGGTGGACCAAAGACATGCCAATTCTGGAGTTGATGGAGGTGAATTTTAACTTTTAATCTCTTTTAATTTTTAACCTTTAAAGTTTAACTTTCTGGGGTGGGTGGAATTTTATCATGGGTTTTATTGTTGATTTTGACTGTGTTATTCGTGAGGAGGACGGCATAGAGGTCTGACTAAATAAATGAATGAATGAATGACCATAATTTCATTTTTAACAGATCCAGAAGAATATATCATGCAAACAACAACAAACTTCAAACCAAGAAATGAAGAGAGACCAAACACAAATGTTATGTTTCTTCCAAGGACAGACTGATAGATCAAGATATGTTCTTGTTATGTCCATAACTCTTGTATAATTGTTTGTGTTTAGCACAAAAGCAAGACAAGTGTCCTTTTTTTTCCACTGAGAGTTCCTAGATTTGTGCAAAATACGAATCTGGACAAAATTATAGATTTCCCTTTGCAAAGAAAATGACAACAAACATACCAATGATTATTAAAAAAAAAAAGATTCATAGAACCCATCCAATGCTTCTAGTTTTGTCAAAATAGTGATTTTTATATCTCCAAGACTTGGTGTGTGAAGAAATGCATCTCATGTAAGGAAATACCACATTTGTGAGGTGGATGGGTCATTCTGGAGAAATGAGAAAATGCAAAGCATTGCATACGTTTAAAAACATGAATGGCTAAAATATGTACTTCTTTTGGACATTATCAATTCTACTATGATTTGGATACAGGAAATCACTTCAATTTCAATGGTTTTCCAGCCCAAAAAACAACCCCCATTCTCTTCACATGGACAACAAAAAGCTGAAAAGCCATTTGAGAACAACCAAGTTGCAAATCGGCAAAATCTGTTATCTGGTGAAATGGCCTGCCCAGAAATTGGTTAAAAACATGGAGTATAATTGGGCGATCATGCCGGTCATTTTTGGGTCAGTTTAACTGCTGTTGACATGAACATGATGAACTGCATGTTAATGTGACCGAGATCAGAGATTTTCTCTTCCTTTGCTTTAATGGTGGTATCTAAACTATTAAATCAAATGCCTTGAGCATTTCCCTTCATCTTTATACACTCACTTGATCTGAAATGTGTGAGCTTCAATGGCCTTTAGCTGGTAAGGTAAAGTAAAGGTCACCCTTGCTCGAAAGCCAGTCATATCTTACTCTATGGTTCAGTGCTCATCTCTGTTTATAGCCAAGGAGCCAGCACTGTCTGTGTTTGCAGACGTTTCCCTGGACACGTGGCAGGAATGCCTAGACATCGGAGTGGTTAAGAAGCTCGTCTTGTTAGCTGGAAGGCCGGCAAGTCAGCAGTTCAAGACCCAGGTACTGCATGATGGATTGAGTGCCCGTCTCTGCCCCAGCTCCTGCCAACCTAGCAGTCCGAAAGCAAGACATTGCAAGTTGATAATGGGGACCACTTCAGTGGGGAAAGATCTTGGGGACATGAAAGGAGCCTCCTTTGGGTGTCCTCTGAGCGAAGTTTCTCCAGCAAAATATCCTTTCAACTTCTGACACAAAATTATTATTATCTTTAAAATCCTGCTCTCCCTTCGGAATGCAAAGACCTTTGAGAATTTTTAAAAATCACTTAAAAGTAAATTTGTGCCAGCACAATTTATGGATACAACTGTTCTTAGCATGGGGGAGGACTGCAGTAAATGCTTACCCAGAAATGTGTTAAAGTTGAGAAACTTTTCAATGCATGAATGAATGAATGAATGAATGAATGAATGAATGAAGGAAGGAAGGAAGGAAGGAAGGAAGGAAGGAAGGAAGGAAGGAAGGAAGGAAGGAAGGAAGGAACCAACCAACCAACCAACCAACCAACCAACCAACCAACTAATCAACCAACCAACCAACCAACCAACCAACCAACCAACCAAACAAACAAACAAACAAACAAACAAACAAACAAACAAACAAACAAACAAACAAACAAACAAACAAACAAACAAACAAACAAACAAACAAACAAACAAACAAACAAACAAACAAACAAACAAACCAATGAATTAATGGATTCTGCATTAGTAAAAGGTTTCCCTTGCTCGAAAGCCAGTCATATTCGACTCTAGGGGTCAGTGCTCATCTCTGTTTTAAAGCCGAAGAGCCAGCGCTGTCTGCTTCTGCAGACGTTTCCGTGGTCATGTGGCAGGCATGACTAGACACCGGAGCGCACGGAACGCTGTTTACCTTCCCACCAAAGTGGTCCCTATTTATCTACTTGTAATTCCTTGCTTTCGAACTGCTAGGTTGGCAGGAGGTATTCTGCATTAACCTGGTTAAATACGTAGTGTTTCAAAAATTAAATTTTATATTTTAAACATTCACATCCCTGACCTTGGATTAATGTACTCAACTTCTGTAACACTCTTGGGTCCAATGGGGCGATAGATGAGCATTGCAAACAGGCCTGCTTTTGATGCCTCGTTAGTTGTATTCTCAAATCAATTGTCCAGGTTTTAAACATTCAGAATCCTTTGGGGTGTTAACAAAAGGGATTGTGCCAGACTAAGTGACCCGGATATTGCTGCCTAAATTAATCTTGTCTGTGACAAAAAAACAGCAGGTATTTAACGGGTACCAAATGCCCATTCAGGCTTCTTTTGGCAATTTGCCTCTTTGCTGGGAGGACTTCCATGAGTCGATTTCCCAAAGGCAAAAAGTCACATTCTGTTCATGTGGTGAAAAAATAATAACCCAGGATAATTTGTGTGCAATCTTTTCAATTGGGGTGCTCTTTAAATCACCCACAAGCAAGGTGCTGACAAACAGCTACAAGGAATTGGGGAAATACAATACAAGGCATGTTGTTGAATAGAAAACAAAGAGAAACACCCTTTTTATGCGTGAAGGAGAAAGTAATCTATGTTTTTTGACCCCAAATCTGGCCTTAAACTTTTCCTCTTTATTCTGCTTTCGTATTTCTTCAGAGTTTAATTTATTTAAGTTTTCTGTCCGGAAAATGAACAGGAGAGAGTAACGTGGTGGTATTGTCCTATCTAAAGTTTAATGTACTGACTTACTACACTGCAAAAATTAAACATTGTCTGCTACTTGGGCTAATCCATGTGTCTTAGACTAAATCAAATGCACTGAATCCAAATCTGAAGTCCGATTCTGCCTTGGACGTCAGGATCTAAAGTTAGCAAATCTCACCCTCTTGGTTAGGTGTTTGCATTGATCACGCGGGGTAGATTTGCCACAAGTGTAGTAAAAATTGTCCGGTTTATTAACTAGAAGAACAGGTGATCTGAAAAGCGATGCTTACTGCCAAATTTCACCACAATATCTCTTTGCTTCTAAGATCTTTGGAAACACAGCCACAGTAAAAAGAGCTTATTATGCACGGAGCTTTGCGCCCCAGCCATAAGGATTAGTCCGTGCTTCAAGAAGTCAGCAACGAAGGTCTAGATTATAATATGCAAAAGATGGAAAGTGCCCACAGATCTTAAGATATCGGTGCAAGGAAAAGATGAAAGTCAGGCTGCCAATGGTTAGCAGTTGTTTCACCCCACAAAGCAAACACCGCTCAAGGCAGACCAAAATAAATATGAAAAAATGGGGGTGATTTAACAATCCTCCACACACATCCGCACTGTGTTGCTCTTGGAATTGATCTTTATGTTATCTATTGATTTCTTTCAAGCACTCGGGTCTAAAGACACAAGTTTCATTTTCTGGAAAGAAGAGTAGAAAAATGCAGGAAGGGGAATTTCAGACTAGAGTAACGATGGCGAACCTATGGCACACCGTGCCAGAGGTGGCAGTCGGAGCCCTCTCTGTGGGCACCCCAGCACAGAGTTTGCCCCTGCCCCTCTGCCCAGCAGACCAATGGGAGTGCTTCATCCCTCCCCCAGCACAGAGTCTGCCCCGCCCCTCTGCCCAGCAGACCAATGGGAGTGCTTCATCCTTCCCCCACCACAGAGTTTGCCCCGCCCCTCTACTCAGCAGACCAATGGGAGTGCTTCATCCCTCCCCCAGGACAGAGTCTGCCCCGCCCCTCTGCCCAGAAGACCAATGGGAGTGCTTCATCCCTCCCCCAGGACAGAGTCTGCTCCGCCCCTCTGCCCAGCAGACCAATGGGAGTGCTTCATCCTTCCCCCAGCACAGAGTTTGCCCCGCCCCTCTACTCAGCAGCCCAATGGGAGTGTTTCCTCCCTCCCCTGTTACCCTGTTGGCAATTGGTGATAAATAAGTAGATTTTGGGTTGCAATTTGGGCACTCGGTCTCTAAAAGGTTCACCATAACCGGACTAGAGGATGGCATGCTGGACCAGGACTCAAGAGACCTGGCTTCAAATGACTACCTCAGGATCTTTTTACATTATCTGCTGTTGAGAATAGAAGGGATAAAATCAGGAATGAGGTTCTAAGGTAAGTAATTGGAATAGAACCAATCTTCGACTACATGCAGAGACAGCATACAGAGTGGTTTGCCCATTTGACTGTGTTAATTCTGGAGTCCCTTTCAGATCAGTTCTGCAATAAAATTGAGCAGTCTTCGGTAGAGGTCTACCTTGCTCAAAAGCCAGTCGTGTCCAATTCTAGGAGGTGGTGCTCATCTCTGTTTACTGCCAATGTGCCAGCACTGACTGCATCTGAAAAACATTTCAGTGGTCATGTGGCAGGCATGACTAGATGTGAGAGAAAAACTTTTTTTGGAAGGTTTTATCAGTAAGTAAAGGTAAAGGTCCCTTGCTCGAAAGCCAGTCATATCCAACTCTAGGGTTCAGTGCTCATCTCTGCTTCTAAGCCGAAGAGCCAGTGCTGTCTGCTTCTGCAGATGTTTCCATGGTCATGTGGCAGGCATGACTAGACACTGAAATGCACGGAACACTGTTTACCTTACCACCGAAGTGGTCCCTATTTATCTACTTGCAGTGTCTTGCTTTCGAACTGCTAGGTTGGCAGGAGCTAGGACAGAGGCGGGAGCTCACTCCGTCCTGCAGTACTCGGGAATCGAACTGCTGACCTCCCGCCATCCACTCAGCATCTTAGTGACTTGAGCCACTAAGTACAGGGCAGCAAAACAGAAACCAAACACTGCAACTCACAATTTGATCGTTTCGTTCTATTTCTTCTTTTATCTCCCATTCTGAAGCTTCCACAGTATTGTGGTTGGGGAAACATTTATGCAAAGATGTTCAGATGTGCCCCCTTGCTTCGCTGCCCACCCACTCTCTTATTTTTTCTGCGACAGATTCTCATTTCAATGCAATAATGTGCCCCAACCACCACAACCCGCGACCAAAATTGAACAGCACAAGGATTGATGGCGCGACACCAGTTGCGTGGCTCCAGAAAGCACAAAGTGCGATTAATCCCAGCCACGGAGATGATGAAAATCTGAAGGGCCGAGTGAGATCTCGCTCGCCTGTGTTTAAAAACCTCTACAGATGGAATTAAATTCTGGACAAGGAGAAAATAGCTGTCACAAAGGGAGAATGCAATCCTTTTTTTAAAAGAAAACGTGTTTTCCTCTTTCATCCTCCCCCCCTGAGTCATAACCTTGGCCTTCAAAATAGCTTTGAACTGTTTCTTCCATTTCTGTCCCTGCAACACAGATATTACTTTTAAAAGGCATTGCTGGTAGGAGATGCAACACCATGAATGTAAATTCCCCGGAGTGGATTTACGGTCCTTGGGAAATTGTAATCAGATTTTACTGGTTGGAATTGGATAAAAATGAGAGAACTATGCGCTGCCGAGACCAGGGGTTTCTAACATGGGGCCCAGACCCCACAGGGTGAACTTCTATTCCCAGAAGTCTACGTCAGTCCAGTGCTTTGGGGAATTGACTGAGGCTCCTGGGAATTGAAGTCCAAGAACCAAAGGTTGGGAAACTGCTCTGTGAATCCACACGAATGGGTTTACTGCGTGTGGACATGTGGAGTCACAGAACAGTGTTTCCCAAACTTTGGTTTTTGGACTTCCATTCCCAGAAGCCTAAGTCAGTCCATTGGCTGGTCAGGGCTTTGGGGAATTGACCGAGGTGTCTGGGAATTCAAGTCCAAGAACCAAAGGTTAGGAAACCCTGCTCTGTGAATTCACTCAACTGGGTTTACTGCGCATGTTTCAATGCATGTCTCTGGCAGGAACCGAAAGTCGGGTAATTGGGCCGGACTCTGTGTCTCTCCACATTCACCCCGTGTGTGGTTGTCTGCCATCAGGTCCCATTTGACTCTGTTGGTCTTGCATTTAAGGACTCTAACCCTCAGCCAATTCAGGGTCCTGCAGGTGATGTAGGGGAGGTTGAGATCTTCAGCTGTAGATGATGATGTTTGTTTGTTTGTTTGTTTGTTTGTTTGTTTGTTTGTTTGTTTGTTTGTTTGTTTGTTTGTTTGTTTGTTTGTTTGTTTGTTTGTTTGTTTGTTTGTTTGTTTGGTTGGTTGGTTGGTTGGTTGGTTGGTTGGTTGGTTGGTTGGCTGATTGATTGATTGATACAACCACATTTTTCGCCTGAGTGACCCAAGGCGACTCTCAACATCAGCTAAAACCCATACCCAACACCAATTAAAACCAAATACTATAAAACTATCTAAAAACATCCATGAAACCTCCCCAAACCCTTAAAAAAGAAGGATGATGGTGGTGGTGGTGGTTATTTAAGTGTCAGAAATTATTCTGGGTTGAAAGGATTTTTGCCAGAGGAGCTCCGCTCAGGGGACGCCCGAATGCGGCTCCTTTCATATCCCCAAGATCTTTTCCCTGCCAAAATGATCCCTGTTTATCCCCTTGCAATTTCTTGCTGCCGATCTTCTAGGCTGTCAGGAGCTGGGACAGCCAACAGGCGCTCAATCCGTCGTGCAGTACCCGGGTTTCGAACGGCCAACTCGCCGGCCTTCCAGCTCGCAAGGTGAGCTTCTTAACCCCTGACCCACCGCAGGCCTTCCAGCTGTTGATACAACTCTCCCTTGAAACCTCAGGTTGTTCCTGTCATTCTGTTTACGTGGTGTTGTTTTTGGAATCCCACATAGGAACACCGTTGCCTTCTCGAATGCTTTCCTGTCTCCTCGTTTTGACCTTTTAGGACACCCCAATTCTCCACTTTTCTGTTTTCCCTTGCATGGTTTTCTGGACAGATTCAGAAGGGTGGGGGTCTTCCTTTGCAACTGTGGCAGCGTATTTGTTTAGAGTGCCAATTTTAGCTTCTAGCAGGAGAGGGTGAAGCTGGCTGATGACTTCTCAGCTAAGGGTCATGTTCCCCCCCCTTTCCCTCCCCCCAATCTCCATTAGTGTACTCCCCATGGGCAGGAGAACTCGCCAGCCTGAAGGCTTCCAGCACACCGTGAGATGCAACTTACTAATGAAACGGTCAGGGAGAAGATCTGCAGGTTGGCCTTGAGTAATTACTGTCAAGAAACAACCCGAACAGAACACAGCTTTGAACATCAGACTAATAGTCATGATTTGCCAATTAGGGAGTTAAGTAAAACCCAGAATTGCAGGGAGGCCGCTGTGTTTGATTTATTCGGCATCAAACATTTGCTTCTCATACTCCCCTCTATGCTCAGCTGCCTAGACATGACATGCCTCAAGAGACGGACGGATATATAAAGCTGCGGGGGCTGTAAAGGAAAAGTGGCCATGGGCTTCTTTTACTAAGAAACCCAGGGAGACTCTGAACTAATCCTCTGGGCGAAGCTCCAGAGAAAGGCAGAACATCAGGTCATGCGATACATTTTCTTTGACTTCCGTAGGCTCAGTGTCTTCCATCATCTTTGGGTTGGTTCGTTTTTTGGCTTTTTGGTTAATATTTTGCCCAAGTTAAGTCCCCCACATTTACTGAACCAGGGATGTATTACACCAGGCGTTCTCAACCCCTTTAAGCCAGGGGCCGAGTCATGCTCCCTTAGACAGCTTCGGGGGCCAGACAACCATTTTGCCCTTCTTCCACCACATGGCACTTCCTGGTGTGGTGGAGGCAGTGTGGGGCCCACATGAAATGGTTTCATGGACCACATACGGCCCACAAGCTGCAGGTTAAGAAACCCTGTGTTATACCCTCAAGTGACTGTGTTTGGGTGATGCTGGGAAATCTGGTCATTTGTCCTACATCAAAGGAGTGTGTGTCCACACGCACATGTGCGAGTGTGTCTATGTGTGTGTCTTTAAGAGAGAGAATGAGAGAGAGAGAGAGTATGGCCAAAGTCGTTTGATAGTCTCCACTTGAGTAGACTCACCGGACCAGTTACACTGCACAACAACGATTTTGCTACTGGGAATAACACATATGATTTGCATGATATGGAGTGTGTTGATTCCAAATCTGAACTCAGAATTTGCCTATCGCGTACAGATTTGAAGTTATAGGCTTGCTATGGCTATTCAAATAGTCGGTAATTGGGTTGACTAAGTTAAGATCCTGACGTCCTAGGCGGAATCTGACTTCAGATTTGGATTCAGTGCACTTGATTTAATATAGGACACATGGATTAGACCAAGTAGCAGACAATAGGGCGTTTGTTTGATTTTGTGATGTTGTGTTAATGAACTGAGATGGTGCAAATCGTGGTCCAAAAACCAGAATAATTTTTCCTAGCTCTACAACCACCACCACCACCCATGGTTTGGAGCAAAGATTTCTTGTTGGGCACAGCTGGTAGACTAGCAGAAGGCTAGAAACAGCTTTCTTTTCTTGAATAGGAAGCTAGGCAGACCAGGTACGGAGAAGGGCAGCAAGGATGACCAGAGGAATGGAAACCCAAGTCATAGGAGGAAAGATTGAAGGAACTGGTTATGTTTAGCCTTGAGAAAAGGAGACTAAAAGGGGATAGGGATCCCACTCTTCAAATACAGTACCTGAAAGATAATCATAAAAAGGAAGGGCAGAATCTGTCCTCGGTCATCCCAGAGTACAGGACACGTAAAAACAGTCCCAAACTATAGAAAGCCAGATATAGGATGAAGATAAGATAAAACTCCTCAATGGTTAGAGCAGTACAACAAAGGAACCATCTGCCTCAAGAGGTGGTGAGCGCTCCAACACTGGAAGCATTCAAGAGAGAGTTGGACAACCATCCATCATGTCTGCTTTGATTTGGATTTCTGCATTGAGCAAGGGGTTGGATTCGTTGGTCCAAAATTTGCCTTCCAACTCAGTGATTCTATGACTCTTGCTAGACCAAAAAGCTTTCCAGGTTAATCCTCTCTTTAAAGTGAGCTAGATTTAGGTGTCTGGGTGTCAAGTGGATTTCCCAGAATGGAGAACGATGGGCTTTTTAGTTACAAAACACACACACACGTACAAAACTCAACATTGTACTTAGATACCAGACTGCATTGTTTCATCTTGGCCAATTATTCCCCCCTCTCATCTCAGTGAGTCCCTCTCCTCCATGTGAATCAGAAGTAAGTCACCACGCAAAATGAGTTCCGGACCCCCCAAGCCGCTCTTATCCCCAGTAAATGATTTCATTGTGTCGACGGGGAACCGTTACTGTGCTAATCGAAATAAGAAGATCAGCTGCTCCCCCGATGATGCAAGAAACCATCTCTTAGAAATGGGCCTCTTTGCATGCAAAAAATCTACTGCACCCTTGCAACGAGTTTAAAATACTATACAAGAACTACATTCAAACTCAACAAAAATAAGATAAAGGGAAATAATTATCAGCTCAACCAATCCTATTTTGTCTACAATGAATCCAAACAGGTGTCCTTGCTCAAAACTCACCCATTTTAAGGTGTTGGGAGGGGGGGGATTTGAGTCCCTTCTTCCTTCTGCTGTCGCAATCTGAATTATGCTATTATTATCCTAAATGCAGCAGGTGCCAATCTTCGACAAAAACCCTGAATTGCCATAATTATGAATAGAAGGACTTGGTGAGAAGTTTTAAAGGAGATGAATAACAAATGGGGGAGATAATTTATTCATTAAAATAAGAAGAGGGAGGATGAAATCTGCTTTTCTATTATTCCTTGTTTGCGACAGCATGTTGTATTTCCTTCGGATGCTAAAGGGCCTCATTCTGGAGCTGAGAAATACATTTTCTACATCGCTTTTAGGTGAGTCGTCCTCGTTCGCCCGCTGTTTCACTCCTCAAAGAGGACTTCTTAGGAGAAGAGGACTTCTGCTTGCAGATCCTGCTGGCTGGCAAATGCTTCAGAGCATGTCAGCGCCTGTGAGGAGGGGGTTCGACAAGCATGAAGATATTTGTAGAAGGATGAAGGAGTTTTGGCTACTAGAATAAGAAGCAGGATGCTCCTAACACCCAGTTGGTGAACTGCCTTTGAGTTATGATTCTATAGTTATGAACACTTATCTGGCCAGGTTACCCTGCTATGGTAATAGATTAGACCAGGGGTTCCCAACCTAAGGTCCATGGGCCAGATCTGGCCCATGACACCATTTTGTGTTCCCCCATCTCTCCAAGGGCATTCAGTTAACTAACCTGACAACCTTAAGGACAAAAGGCTTACGGTGGGCAGGGTGATGGCCCCCAAGTGGTTTAAATCCCCCTTGAATCCATCTTAATGGAAGGCAACAGCTTCATCAATATTGGCCTGGGGCTGATCAGGACTTTGTGTACCCAAAGGACTCAGGACCAGAAAGTGACTTGCAGAACTGGATCAGTGGCGCGGGTCTCACACTGTGACGTGGGATGCAAATGGAAGGCCATTATTGCATCATAGTCTCAGGATAATCTTCATGGCTAATCGCCGTGAGGATGGCCGATATTCAGAATCAGATATGGCACAACAAGAAGAAGTTGTGTATGATTCTAGGATTCAGCCCAGCAGAAGAGAACAAATGATCCTAGATCAGAGGGAGGAGGTTTTTACCGTAAGCAATGTGTCGTTTCCAAAGCCCGAGGTTCTGAGTGGAACCTGTCGTTTTTCCGCTTCTTTTCTAAGATAGCAATTTTCCACGTGGAGAATATGCATGAAGCGGCCCCTTCTCATCTTAGAGAAACATTACTCATAGCAGGGAAAATAGAGAGGAGGTGAGCATTTGGCAAATGTGTTATGAAGACAGGCAAGTAATGACTAAATAAGACTTAGGTGTCCTTGTCTGGTCTTTAGACAAAGTTGGAGGTTGCCGAGATGCATCCTATCTCTACAGGGAGGCATCCCAAATATCTAGGGCAGGGGTTCCCAACCTAAGGCCTGTGGGCCAGATCTGGCTCATGACACCATTTCATGTGAACCCTCACCCCTCCAAGGGCATTCAAGAAACAAAATGGACACTCCCTTTGAAGCTGTTGGGACAAAATGGCCACCCCGATTGTGCAGGCAGGGCAAAATGGCTGTCCGACCCTTGAAGCTGGCTGAGAGAGCATGACCCGGGCCCCAGCTTGAAAAGGTTGGGAATCTTTCATCTAGGGAGTCCTTTATTAGGTAGTGATCCAATGGCTTTGATTACTATGAGTACAACAGATTTCTTCATCCATAAACGCTCAACTTCAGCTTGCAAATTATGGTGTTTTGTGATTTTCCCCTAGCTTTCTGTCCTCAATTTCTGCATTTTTTCTTCTATCGTTGCTGGATTCCAACCTTCTTTTGAACTGACCCGTCTCAGCTGACCTGGCGAGATATTTTGATGGGTACCTCCCTCCAATTCTTCTTCAAAACCTTAATGCAGAACAAGGGCCAAGATAAAGGAGTAATAATAAAATATCTGGACACCGGAGTGCCAAGTTCAACCTGCCATAATTTATCACTATCAGTTTAAGGAAGAAGGTGACACAGCGTTCAGGGCGCCAGCTGTCGACCAGGCTGAAGGATGGCTTGGCAGAAATGACTTTCCCCCCATCCTGGTTGTGATTAAAAGAAATACCGTAGGTGTGCCTGCAATGAAAATGGGACCTTGTTCCATCAGCAAATATAGGAAGAAAGAGAAGGTTTGTGAAGAAATTTCTCGGACATTACCCAGAGCCGTGACTTAGGACTTTCTTGTACTCTTAGTTACATTTCCCTTCCATGGTTGTGGTTGTCGTTGAGTCACATAGTTGAATCCGACCCTTTGTGACCCCATGAACTGCTGCAGGCCAGGCTCCACCATCGTCCGCAGGCTGCTCAGCTCTATGCCCATTGCAGAAATGATGCTATTTCATCCTTTGCCACTCCCTTCTCTATTTCCCTTCAATACTTCCCAGGATCAAGGCCTTCTCAAGTGAGTCCTCTCTTCTCATTTGGTGACCAAAGTAGCCCTGCATTGCGCATTATGTACTCTGCATATAAGTTAAATAAGCTGGGTGATCTATAAGAAGCGAAGGTAATGAAATGGGGTGGCATTTTCATTTTATTTATTTTTTACCCTGCCTTTCTCTCCCAGGGATGGTGACATCAAGGGTTCAACTATTCTGAGCTGGACCCAAGAGACACATCACAAGTATAAACGGAAGCGAAGGCCAAAGAAGTAGAATGAAATTTGGCATGTTAACAATGGCTTGCCTAAAAAAAAACAAAAGATAGATGACAAAGCTGGAAAGACCGTCCTTTTCTTTCGGTGGGTGGGAGGGGTGGAAGCTACCTTCTTTCAAAGGCTCTACAGTTGTACCACAGCTGATAATTTAATTAGGTAATTAGAGCTATTAGAAGCCGACAAAGCTCCCGGCCCAGAAGAATTACAGTGAAGAAATCTGTCAGGAAAGGAAACTAGCAGCCTTGGGCAGGATTTCTAATATTTAAGCAGCGAGAGAAGAAATTCACCGGAGAGACCTAAAATTGAAATTGGAGACAGTGTCCATCCAAAGCGATGCCTCAGGGATGCTTCAAAGCACAAGGCTAGATTCATAAAGAGATTCAATAAAGCCCGAAGATTAACTAGGACAGGATACAATCTTCCGAAAATGGCTGGCCCGTATGGAAGTTCAAAGACCTGGAGATAGTTCCGTTTTTAGGGATCAGGAAATGGTTGAGTCAAAAGCTATTTGGTGAGGGATTTGTTTTTCCAATTTATTTTCCACTAAAATTGAAATGCCTTTTCCTTGTCTGGCAACCTATGGATACGCCTATACTATTTTGAGCGGTATTACCTCTAGAAATACTTCTTACTGCTCTCTCTTAACTGCCTAGCACAGGGGTTCCAAAACTAAGACCCGTGGGCTGGATCTGGCCCGCGGTGCCATTTTATGTGGCTGCACCCCCACCCCTCCAAGGGCATTCAAGAAACAAAATAGATGCCACTTTGAAACTATTGGGACAAAATGGCCACCCCCGATTGTGGAGGCAGGGCAAAATGGCCGTCTGGCCCGCGTAGCTGACTGAGAGAGTGTGACCCGGCCCACGGCTTGAAAAGGTTGGGAACCCCTCATTGATTAACAAGACCAACACAGAGAACACATGGACAGATGAGCACAGTTTCATCACTGCCACCAAGGATTCTTTCCCACACAATCTGGGACTTCGTATAACAAAATCACTCTAGAAGCATTTAGAGTATAAAAAGTTGTATTTACTTATAGTTATCATGCCTAGCCGGACATTCTGCTATGGTAAAGGAGTAGACGTACAGCCAGTGACTCAATGCCGATGGTTAGGTAAACCTGACTTAACAAATAAATTGGGGTTCACAGTACCCCCAACAATGGGTCACTTACAATGGTGTTCCGCTTAAAGAGCAAACTCGCTTAAAGAGCAAACCTGTGGAACGCATTATGCTCTTTAAGCGAGGCACCACTGTATATATATATATTTGGGTCTCCAACTCTCTGTTTGTTTGCAGGTAGATTACACAATTTATGGTTCTCTGTATTCGTAGTAAAAGCCTGCAACCATAATTTGGGGGAAAGCTGTTCCCTAATGACTTTCAGATATAATTATAAACATATTTCAATACAAAGTGTGTTGCCAAAGTCAAATACACACCAGCTAAGTGAAATTAACCTTCAAGTGATACTTGAATAACAGTAAACCACAAGGGTATGTAAGAGATTAGATATACTGTAGTCTAATTATGTTACAATAATTCACCTCATTAATCTCCTAGGAAACAATAACCACAACACTTAAATGCTGTAATTAACAAACCCTATTTCAAATTTGATTTTAATTTCATATGACTTTGCAATGCAGCCCTAGTGCAATTATATGTAAGATAAACAAACAGATAAGCAAGTGTTAAAATTCTCTAGACAGAGAAGAGACGTCCTAAATGCTCTTAACCTGGGATGTGGAATTAGAAAGTCCACCGTCAGGTATTTCACGGGGTTGGTGCAATTCTTCAAGATGGCAGCTTCTACTTTTTTTCCCATGTTACTTTTGTCTCTCTAGAAGTTGTCAACTTTTTAAAGCTGGGGCCCGAGTCACGCTCCCTCAGACAGTTTCGGAGGCTGGATGGACATTTTCCCCTCCCTCTATCATACGGCACTTGGTGATGTGGCAGAGGTGGTGGTGGGCCACAGGACATGGTGCTGTTGGCCACATCGGGCCCACAGGTTGAGAATTATTTATTTATTCCCTGCTCTAGAATCTCATGCAGACAAAAGCGTTCCTGACTTCGTAGTTCAGCAAAAGCGTTGCTTTTAAATAGTTGGAGTTAAACAGGGGGAGGTTTTGAATGGAGAAGGGGGGAAATAGAGCTTGGGAAAAGTTACTTTTCTGGGCCACAAACTCCCAGGATCTTCTAGCTAGACTAAATGCTTGATTATTTTTTTAAAGTTCACTCTGAACAAGATCAATGCATACATTGTGCAGCAACCAAGCTGATGTTGCAATTGGTTGAGCCTATTATCTATCATCTCATAAGCTGATGGGTATCTGAGTCAGCCAAGAATAAATCATGGCTGATAGACTGTGAACTCTTGGAAAGGTTCATAGAAGTGACATTACCATAAGTTGTCTGGCTGGACATCCTGCTACGGTAATGCAATAGACCGTACAGCCAGCAACTCAACGCCAACGGTTGGGTGGTGGTAAATAAGCTGATTCCCTATAGGGGCCAATGGCCATGGGCGGATGAGCCCCTTTAGGTGGGGTGAGGGCCCCCCTCAGTGGAGGAAATGCCACTGGAAACCATCATACTGGGCCCAACGGCAAAATGAGTGGAGGACGGACTCTGATTCCCACAATCATGATAAGGGTGGCCATTTTGTCCCCAGAGTTTCAAAAGGGTGGCCAATTTGTTCCCCAAATGCCTTTGGAGGGATGGGGGCACGTGAAATTGTGCCTCAGGCCAGATCTGGCCCACATGCCTTAGGTTGGGAACCCCTGTTCTCATTTGTTGAGCTTCATTTCCAAAAGAAAATCACAGCAGGGATACTTTGATTCCTGCTGACTTTATAGATGCAGTTATCCATCCCCTGCCCTGTATCTTCCCGGAAGAAAATGAGCTTTCTTTTGCAAGGACACAATGTTGGTGAGAAGCAGATGAAGAAGTTCATGTTCCAATAAAACATAAATGAGCATTTTTTAAAAAATAAGCTATGTTCCAGTCTGAGGAAGTGCAAGAGGAGGGGACGAGAGAAGAAAAATAATTTGACTATAACAGTTTTCCATTAGGCCAATGTAATGCTGTGCTAAAGGTTCAGGTGATGTATGGGTGTCTCCTTGAAGAAGATATTCTCCATATGAGATGTGCCATAAATATACTAGACAACAGGCAGCACCTCCGGCAAGGCAACTACATCCTTGAGTGGTCATGGAAAATAGATCGCATGGTTGGAAGGTGAATGATAGTGGCCCGCGAATTAAATGCATCTGCTTCCTGGTGGACACCCACAATTTGCAATTTAATCATCCGCAAGTTATGGTGTGTTCATAATTGAATTAGACTCTGAAATAAGGCATTATTGGTTTAAATCAGGGGTGCCCAAACTATGGCCCATGGGCCAGATCTGGCCCCTGAAACCAAATCATCTGGCCCACACTGCCCTCGTTCCTCCCCAAAGCACCGGTATGGGCAAGTGAACTGCAAAAAGAGGCTCACAGTTCAACAGAGGGAAGTCTTAGAAAGGTTCGAGGAAGAGTGAACTGATGTACACTGGGTACTCCATGACAGAGTGAGCTCCCGTCTCTGTCCCAGCTCCTGCCAACCTTGAAGTTTAAAAGCAAGAAATTGCAAGGAGATAAATAGCAACCATTTTGGTGGGAAGGTAAATAGTGTTCCATGCACTCCAGTGTCTAGCCATGCCTGCCGCATGTCCACAGAAATGTCTGCTGACACAGACAGTGCTGGCTTTTCAGCTATAAACAGAGATGAGGACTGAATCCTAGAGTCAGATACGACTGGCTTTCAAGCAAGGGCGGCCTTGACCTTGACCTCAGCAAACAGAAAATAGGGGCTGAGGTGGTTCAGGGGTTAAGAAGCTCATCTTGTTAGCTGGAAGGCTGGCAAAGTCAGCAGTTCGAGACCCGGGTACTACAGGACGGATTGAGCACCCGTCTCTGTCCCAGCTCATGCCAACCTAGCAGATGGAAAGCAAGAAATTGCAAGTAGATCAATAGGGACCACTGCGGTGGGAAAAGATCTTGGGGACATGAAAGGAGCCTCATTTGGGTGTCCCCTGAGCGGAGTATCTTCTGCAAAAATCCTTTCAACCCAGAAGAATTTCTGACACGGAATTATTATCATCAAATAGGAATAGGATGGGAGTTCCTGGGATCCTTTGGGAGTTCCACCTATGCTAATCCCACTGAAAATTGTGAAGTGAATGGATTAGGGCACTTTCTCCTCTGCAGAATAAGGATAAATTAAACCAAGATTTACACCCTTTCTCCCAACTGCTATTAGATCCAGGAGATCTGTAAGGAAAGATTTAGCACCTTACTTACCGCTGCACCGTTTATTACAATACTTTCCCTCCCTCCAGCTAAACATTATTTCTAGCCAATTTTAATCTTCAGCTGATGTTAACTGTAACTCTGAGTACAAGCTAAACTGACTAGACTTTTCATGTCACGAGAAGCCTAATAAGAGGATACGGGGTTCAGGGAGGAGACGCAATGGCACATGAAACTCACAGCGGGGCCTTTCTTCTGCACAGGATTTGTGTGGTCCTACAACTTGGTGCATGCAAAATGGACATAACTTGACAATAATAATTAGGGTAAAGATAAAGGTCACCCTTGCGTGAAAGCCAGTTGTATCCAACTCTAGGGTTGAGTCCTCATCTCTGTTTATAGCCAACGAGCCAGCGTTGTCTGTGTCTGCAGACATTTCCATGGACATTTGGCATGCATGACATCATGGGACGCTGTTGACCTTCCCACTGAAGTCGTCCCCTACTGATCTAGTTGCAATTTCTTGCTTTCAACCCGCTAGGCCAGCAGGAGCTGAGAGAGGAGCCCACTCTGTCATGCAGCACTCGCCATCTCAGTCCTGTCGAGCAAAGTTAGAGGGTAGGATTGGTTCAAAACCAATCTATTCCCAACTTGCATGCAGACGAGCAGTAGTGAAAAATCTTGCACCGGGTGAAAATGTCTGTGATAGGGGCTTTTTCAAATACCACGTGACCTAAAATAGGCCACATTTTGACATCCCCCCTTCTCCCTCTGTGACTTTCTGTGACCTTTGACTGATGTTCCCCCCCCCCCGAAATCACATGGTTTGAAGATAGATCTATGGTCAGCTGGATGTGAAAAGCAATGATTAGAGTCACATGACCCCCTCCCCCTGTGACTTTTGGTCGACCCACTCTCCCCCTAAAATGGTCACATGGTATTTGAACAACCTCCAAAGTGTCTCACTGAGAATCTCTTCCATCAAGAACGTAGCAAAGCAAAAGCAACCACACTTACATCAGACCATAGCCCATAGTTCATATTTAATTAGCGGTTCATAGTTAATTAGCATTTTGCCCCCAACATGCTGGGCACTCATTTTATCAACCTTGGAAGGATGGAAGGTTGAACCAACCATGAACATCACAACTGGCGAGTGTTTGTTATAACCCTAAGCTGAGACATAGCATGAGATCCATGCGTGTCCCACAGGCCATATAGAGCTGATTCCTATTTACAGTAATACCTTGGATAACGCTAAGACTTGGTTCCACAAGTCTTGGTGTTATCCAACTTTTAGTGTTATCCGATCCATGTTAAAATCCTATGGGATGGATCGGATAACGTTAAAGCTCCATAGAGATACATTGTAACCGCACAGTCTTTAGTGGTTGTTATCCGATCCATCCCATAGGACCTTAACGTTATTCGATCCAATTCTCCTCCCCAGATTACTTAACGTTATGTGATTTTAGCGTTATCCGAGGTAAACGTTATCCGAGGTATTACGTACTGTATTTCAGGTCAACTTTTGTCTAACAGTCTCTTGAGTGTCTAGTTGGAAGAGCCGGCAAAAATCCGCCACATTAATTTCTGTTAGTGAAACAGTTACTTGGACTCTTTCTCGTCCGCTTAATGACTAGAAATAGATAATTTGGCCACCACCATGGAAATGATCAAATCATTGTTGAATTTACAGCTGTATTTTACATGCAAGGAGGACCCCAGGGAAGATTCAAACAATGCAAGCTTGAATTATTCAGAGCTGCTCTTCGTTCCAACAATATTCCAATAGAAATGGCGGGCACAGACCAATTCCCCAAGAAGATGCATCTTTAATGAAGCTACTCCCAACAAAACTCCTATTTTAAACCATCCTCCTGACACATAAATCATTCTTTATCATCTTGCACAGTCCAGAAAGCAAACATTGGGGGAAATGAAAAGATCCATGTGATGTTTTGATGTTGTCACAGCAGCATGGGACAGCGAAGCCCCAGGCAAGATGGAAGTGCAACCAAATGCTCATATGAATATTCAGTAATATCGTGTGATGGGCACCCTGAGGTCCTTAAGGCCCAATTTTGGCGTTCGTGGCGGAAAACCTACATTGCTTTAAAATCAGGGATTCTCAACCTGTGGGCCGAATGTGTCCCACGGCACCATTTCATGTGGCCCACCACCACCACACCAGGAAGTGTCAAAATTGTTGCATAATGGCACAAGATCAGCTCCTTCCCTTTATTCCAAGAATGCAATAAAAGCCCATCCTCCACCTACTCACCATAAGAGTGTCAATACAGATAAGACCCCCAGTTTCCCTTTATTGTTGAGTTTCATTTTTTGCCCTTTTTGCAAACAGGATGAAGAAAAAGGAAAACAGATTATCTTCTGGGTACAAGAAAGCCAGCCAAGTGGAATGAATGGCTCAAAATAACAGAAACAAAGAAAAGTAAATAAACTCAGAATGATTTATCTTGAGGGGATAATACAGTAACTGTTGAATAATTACAGGCAGCAATCTTTATTAGTATGCAAAGTAGCCCAGATCGGGCCTGTTCCCATGCTGCTCTGAGGACAAAAAGCCAAAGAAATGGCACACATTACAATAAATCACAAAAACCAAACTCCCAGCTTGTTGTAGCAAACATCTTTACTCTGGGGGCACCGAGAGTGCAGCCGTTCCTCTCAAGATTTTTTTTTTAAAGGGAATAAAGAAAAGACTGTTAAATTTATATTTTCCACCGATGCACTGTTCTTTCAGAATGCATTCATATGGAAGAAGTACAGAGGTTTTGCTTTTCCAAAAAAACGACTTTATTTCGGGGGGTAGAGGAGAGAGAATGATTACAGAATCCATCTCAGAACTATTACCCGCAACAAACGATGTGTATTTTCTTCTTACGGTTGTCTTGACATATATGAAATAAGTTTCCTCTTTTGAGTGGTATATTGTTTTCTTTTGTTCCCCCCCCCCCAGATTTTTTTTTTAAATGTAACAGAAACAAGCCAGATCTTCAGGAAAATAGGAAATCAAGAATACTTTGCCATCTTTTGCTTTGTTGCTGGGAGGAAAAATAAGCTTATTTTTCAGGAGTGGTGTGCGGGAAGCTACAGTGCATTTTAATAGGATACAGTCTGATCATGGTCTTCCCAGCAGTCATCTATGGCTGGACCCTAAGGAAGGATGAGCACAGAAGAATAGACACCTTTGAACTCTGCGGTGCTGGAGGAGACTCTTGAGAGTCCCCTGGACTGCAAGGAGACCGAATCCATCAATCCTGGAGGAAACCAACCCTGACTGCTCCTTGGAAGGACAAATACTGAAGCTCAAGTCCTTTGGACACCACATGAGAAGAGAGGACTCCCTGGAGAAGGCACTGATGCTAGGAAAGATCGAAGGTAAAAGGAGATGCCAGAGGATGAGATGGCTAGATGGCACAGGGGATGTAGATCTGGGTGGACTACGGAGGATGGCAGATGTTGTGTGGTGGTCCATGCGGTTGCAAAGGGTCGGACTTGACTGTGCAACAACAAGTCTGATAATTCTCAAATAACCTTAAATCTAATTGCTAGTGCCATATCACAATTAATCAACATGTAGGCTAGCCCTGCTGAGTCAATGGGTTGACTCTACTGTCCAGGCTCTAAGCCAAGGGATGGCCAACAGAGCGCCCATATGCTATCTGTGTCCATTGAAGCATTATTTCTGGTACTGAGAAGTCCTGTTAGCTACGTGTGAAGTCTTCATGGCCTGGGATCGGAAATGCCCTCAGTGCTTCCCGAGAACAAATAGCAATAGCAATTGCACTTATGTACCGCCCCATAGCACTTCAAGCTCTCCCTGGGTGGCCCACAAGGTAATTAGCATTTCTGCCCCCCCAACATACTTGGGTTCTCATTTTATTGACCTCGGAAGGAAGGAAGGAAGGCTGAGTCAACCTGGCGCCTGTCAGGAGTGAACTCATGACAACAGCAATTTTGGCTGCTTAACTAGTGAGCCACAAAACTTCCTAAAGAATAACCTGCATGGCTGGAACTTGGCTTATAGTCGGCCCAAATGTTCTCCAGGTCAGCCCTATTTAGATGTGGACATCACAGATGGAAACTCCCAGAATGGGGTGTGGAGCACAGAAAACAGTTGCGCATGAAGACGGCTAAGACAGACTTCAATCCTCATAATTTAAAAAAATGCAAGTAAAAATAAATACAGAATTGTTAAAATCCATGCTTTTAAGGACCAGATCTCACAGATTCCAAGGAAACCCTCCTACTGGGTAATAAGACAATACTGATTTAGCTCAGTATTGTCTGCTTTGCTCTTTAGGGGCCTCTACTCTCAAGGTCCTTACATATTTAACTGAAGAAGTCAAAGTAGTAACACAAGTGACTGACCTAAGTTGTATATCTGCTAGCATACAGAGAATCAACTTTTGGTCAATAGGCCCAGTTGAATCACACAGTACAGGACACAATAATACACCTGCATTTTTAATAGTCAGAAGTATATTATTCTTCAAACAATGCACAATTTGCCATAACAAATTGCACTTGGTGGACAAGATTCTGGGATGTGACTCAGCTGCTAAATCGCACACATGGCTGAAACATGCCTTGGAATGTTTTGTCCATTAGTTGCCACAAGTTGCACACTGACACCCACTAACAGGAGTCTGGCCTCTGTTACATTTTTGTATTTCTGCTGCAAGCCTGAAAGCACATTCAGGAGAATCCTGTTACACGCAGCAGAAATTACATCCTCATCGACGGCAAATGGCTGCAGATTAGAGACTCCCTTTTCTAATTTTGGAGTGCACACTGCTCTCAGACAATGAGATGATATTGTATGCACTCCTACGTTGAAAAAAAGGAAGTTTTTAATCAGCACCACCAAGCCAGTGATGGGGATGTAACTTCTGCTGCACAGGTGGAATATGTCCAGCGCACATTCTGCCACTTGATAATCCCCTGGAAACCTGTATTTAGGACATCAAGCTTGTAAAAGTTACTTCTTTTCTTATAGTTCGTGGAATCCTCTTGTGGTCAGCAGGAGGGGGAAATCAGAGAGCTGTCATTATAATAAATAAATAAATAAATTCCCCATCCTCTGCAGAACACATTATCTGGAGCAGCAGATATGTATTATTTCTTCCCCTCAAATGAAAGGGAAAATGTGTATGTTCATTGCAGTTCTGAGATACATGGACAGGATTTAGCTCAAACTGCCCGAAGAGGCCATAAATATAGACTTCCTGTGAAAAAGCTGGGTTTATGAATTTTCATAAGCTTTTTCAGATGAAGATTTAAACCACCCCAGTAATTGTAATGGAGAGCGCCCCACTGCTTGGCGTTTTGATTTAAAATTGAATTTTCAACCTAAGCAGCAATCCAGCCAGCCAAATTAGAGCTTCATTCTTCATATAGTTCCAGGGAACCCAGGGCTGAGAAATTCTTTGTGACTTGCGGGTTTTCAGCTTACAAAATACCAAGCCCACTAAATGATACATCGCTCCACATTTTGGGCATGATCCTTCAAGTTGCCTTCTTTTGATTTAAAGAATGCCCCTCCTCCTTTTAAAATCTCGCTGTTGCTCAGCAGGGAAAGCACATGAAAATTGGGAGATCTACAGCGCTAAGAACAAGGACCACCATCAAAATCATGGCTAATTAGCCAAAACCCCACATGGCAGGAGGGACTCTCAAGGTAGTAATCAATGGGAATATAATCACATATAGTTTTAATCACCTGCCAATCTCAAAGAATTACAGATTTCATGCCACCTAATTCTCCAGGGAAGCAAAAGAAAATTAAAAATCTGATTTATTAAAAAAAAAAGTTTGAAACATTGGTCTTCCCTTTAGCCAAACTCTTTAATAGGTAAAATTGAGGGGGTACTTTTGACATGGACTACTAAGGCAATAACAGTAATGTAAAGTAAAGGTCACCCTTGCTCAAAAGCCAGTCGCATCTGACTCTAGGGTTCAGTGCTCATCTCTGTTTCAAAGCTGAAGAGCCAGTGCTATCTGCTTCGGCAGACGTTTCCGTGGTCATGTGGCAGGCATGGCTAGACAGCGGAGTGCACAGAATGCTGTTTACCTTCCCACCAATGTGGTCCCTGTTTATCTACTTGCAATGTCTTGCTTTCGAAATGCTAGGTCGGCAGGAGCTGGGACAGAGACGGGAGCTCACTCCGTCCTGGAGTACTCGGGAATCGAACTGCTGACCTCCTGCCTTCCAGTCAGCGTCTTGGTCACTTGAGCCACTGCTGCCAATCTGAAAGAATTACAGATTTCATGCCACCTAATTCTCCAGTGAAGCAAAAGAAAATTCCAAATCCAGGAGAGATGTTGAAAAGGCTGAAGACTTAGTTCTGGAGAGTTGAATTCAACCCATGACCTGCTGACCGGTCCATATGTGTGGAACCACCACATTCCCTTCGGGTTCACCATGCGAATAATGGCCGGAATCCTTTCTGTGTTTGCATAAAATCTGTGTCACTTCCCATGATGAAGAGCAGCTAATTGACACGGTGATCGAGTGCAACTCGCTTGTGCAATCAGATGTGTGAACAGACTGAAATGTGACCAGACCCTTGTGAGTTGTCTGCAATTACCATATATACTCGAACATAAACTGACCCAAATATAAGCTGAGGGACCTAAGTTTGACCTGAAACCAAGGAAAATAGATTGACCCAAGTATAAGCCGAGGATGGGAAATGCAGCAGCCGCTAGTGAGTTTCAATAATCAAAATACATGAAAATATGGTAAAATTAATTAAATTTTGGCACATCTCAATCCGACATGGTCTTGGCTATAAGCCATTTCCCCTTTTGGGGGCTCATTTTTGGGACTAAAAATCTAGGCTTATACTCGAGTATATACATTAACTGAGGCAATTTAAACAAGTCTTTCACAAACAGTGTTCTGCCCATGAAAGGAAAACTGTGACAATGGGGAAGTCTTAAGATCATCTTCTGCCATAGAGGCAGCTATGGAAGAATCCTCCTGGCTCATCTTTGATGCCTTTCAGCCGTCACGTCTTCTGTCCTTCAATGTCCTTCCTCCTATGATAGTCATGACTAGACGGGGTGTGTGTGTGTATGTGTGTGTGTGGCTTCAGGTCCGAGCACCCGCCACCCCTGAGATCAAAGTTAATTATGGACCGACTCAAACCTTCAAAGAGAGACCCAAACTTTCCACAGTGGTGACCCGGCTTATCCAATTATCTGTTCTCTGAAGCCTAATTAGGTCTGTTCATGTAATGTCTTTTTTAGATTTTATTTCATCTTCCAGATCTTCTGAGGAAGCCGGTTCTAGCTGAAAAGATGTGAGAAACTAGGACAGTTGCCTTCCTGGCAATCATCACCCATGATCGGCAGGCATTAATATTGAGCTAAAGTTAAATGTATGGCTTCAGTGGCGTCTGGATTGCATTCTCCACACTTGAGTGGCAACTGAGCGGAGGAAGCCTGAGGGATAATAATTTACCCGTCTCCTTCCCCAAAGTGTTATCCTTCATCTTGACACACTATTAAAATCATTTAATTATCCGCATTTTTTCTTGTCATTACCTCTGTTTCCCCCCTGTTATTTGTATTTGTAAAATTGTGTGTGTCAGAGTGAGTGTGTGTCCCAGAATATTTGGAATTTGAGGCTGCTGATCCCACGGACTAGCAGGAAATAATTGGTAAATAGAATTTTAAAAATGAAATACCGTATTTCCTGGCATATAAGACACACTAGAGGATAAGACACACCCCGTTATTACCAAACTAGCTCACTAGTAAAGGTAAAGGGATCCCTTTCTTGAAAGCCAGTCATATCTGACTCTAGGGGTCAGTGCTCATCTCTGTTTCAAAGCCGAAGAGCCAGCGCTGTCTGTGTCTGGAGACGTTTCCATGTTCACGTGGCAGGCATGACTAGACACCAGAGCACATTTATTTATTTATTTATTTATTTATTTATTTTGTCAAATTTATATTCCGCCCTACTCACACAAGCGACTCAGGGCGGAGCACAACAGAACATGGAACGCTGTTACCTCCCCACTGAAGTGGTCCCTATTTATCTACTTGCAATTTCTTGCTTTCGAACTGCCAGGTTGGCAGGAGTTGGGGCAAAGACTGGAGCTCATTCCGTCCTGTAGTACTCAGGAATCGAACTGCTGACCTTCCACCTCCCAGTCAGTGTCTGAGCCACTTGAGCCACTGCAGGTCCCCATAGCTCACTATAGGCCACTATATACAGTACAAAATGCACTCCATTTTCCCAGTGTATTATAAGGAGGGGAAAGTGAGTCTTATATGTCAGCAAATAGGGTAATAATAATTTTGTGTCAGAAAATATTCTGGGTTGAAAGGGTTTTTTGCTGGAGGGACTCCGCTTAGGGGATACCCGAACGAGGCTCCTTTCATGTCCCCAAGATCGTTTCCCACCAAAGTGCTCCCTATTAATCTACTTCTTGCTTTTGAACTGCTAGGTTGGCAGGAGCAGGGATAGAGACGGTGACTCAAGCCATCATGCAGTACCCAGGTTTTGAACATCCTCTCCACCCAGAATAATTTCTGACATGAAATTATTATTATGGGCATGGTTTTTAGGCAAATTTCTTGAATAACTGCTTCTTATCATCCCTCTCTCTCTTTCTCTCTTGGTAGATATCCGTTCCGAATATCATCTATCATCATGGCAAGAGTCGGCCCAACAGAAAACAACTTTGCTTGGATGGGAACTCTCCGGCGCATTGGCCAAGAAGGGGCGATACAATGCCATTATCACTTCCACCTGATAGTTACTGTCAAGCGTGGAAATGGAAGTTGTAAAAGAAGGGAGGACTCTATCTCCCGTGACCAGACACTTGGCGATATTCTGTTGTTCTCTTAATTCAAGTCCGGAAATGGCTTTGCTCTTTGCTTCATGCTGTGAAGACTTTTATTCCCTCGCAAAGTATACCCGTGTCCTTGGGCAGATATACGAGAGAGGGGACTGGAAGGGAGAGGCGCTTTCTATCAAAAGACATTCCCAGAGCCTTCACTCAAATCTTCAGTCAATAGGATGGTTGATATATTTAAATGTCACCCACCTTGAGGAAGAGCAATGCCTCCTCTTCCCCACAGATAAAGTTCCCCACTGAGATTTTATTGAAGCAGATATCTTCTAGACGTGCTGAAGTTCTGGTCCACCAGCTATTGGAAACTATAGACTTTACTGGCGTGTTCGGAGAACGTATTAAGGAACATTCTGCCACCTACTGTTTATCTTCAAATTATCCAGGGTCTGGACTTAATTTTATTGTGTGTCTGGTGGTTTCGTTCTTTCTTTCATTGCCCAAAGTCAAATCCTCAGAAGCAAAAGGAGGTTAGACTTAGCACGCTCAGTTGGCCCATCTCTGATTTTATGAGGATTTGTCTTCATCTGTCCCAGGGATTCTCAATCAGTGGACCGTGGGCCGGATGTGGCCTCATTTCATGTGGGGCCCCCACCACCTCCACCATACCCAGAAGTGCTATATGGTGGAGGTAGGGCAAAATGGCTGTCCAGCCCCTGAAGCTGTCTGAGGGAGCGTGACCTGGCCCCTGGCTTAAAAAGATCGAGAACTCCTCTTGTGACAAACCTTGTGACAAACCTAGGCAACATAATAAAAAGTAGAGACATCACCATGCCAACAGAAGTCCACATGGTCAAAGCAATGGTCTTCCCAGTAGTCATGTATGGCTGTGAGAGTTGGACCGTAAGGAAGGCTGAATGCAGAAGAATAGACGCGTTTGAGTTGTGGTGCTGGAGGAGACTCTTGAAAGTCCCCTGGACTGCAAGATCAGATCAGTCCATCCTGAAGGAAATCAACCCTAACTGCTCCTTGGAAGGACACATATTGAAGATGAAGCTCAAGTCCTTTGGGCACCAAATGAGAAGAGAGGACTCACTGGAGAAGGCCCTGATGCTGGGAAAGATGGAAGGCGAAAGGAGAAAAGGCAGAGGATGAGATGGCTAGATGGCATCGTTGACGCAGTGGGTTTAGATCTGGGTGGGCTACGGAGGATGGCAGGTGACAGAGGAGCCTGGCGTGTGGTGGTCCATGGGATTTCAATGGGTCGGACTCGACTGTGCGACTGAACAACAACAAATCTTCTTGTGAATGCAGCACGACCGAAGCCAAAGCAGGCTGGACTGAATGAGTCGTCTTGCAGACTTCAAACTCATTTCTCCAGGGAAACCAACCTGTCCACCAGCCATTTTATCCTAAAGTTAACCTTTCCTCACCTAGAGGTGGGACCATGAGGCAAGAGGAGACCAGATCATAGTGCAGGAGTTGCTAACTGGCGGAAATCTGGCTGCATGCATTAATTGTATAAAGGCACCTTCTCCAGTTTACATTCCTGTTAAAAGAAGCTCAGGTATGTACCTATTGTATTTCATTGCACTCCAAAGTATTGCACAGATTTTAATTCTACTGCTATGTTACTGATAAGGTCATAAGACTAATCAATGAATAAACATTCATTCTTGTAATTTACACTTTCTTCAGTAGTTGATCAAAGGCTTTCTAGGGAGGCTTTAAGCACAGCAGGAAGGCAATACTCAGTAAAGCCTTCCCTGTCGTGTGGGGTGAACCTCCAAGATGCTACCTCTGGGTAGAGCAAATGTCCTTCTCCCCTAACCCTGTTAATCTCCCAAGAAAACCTCCCACTTATCTCGACAACTCCAACTCTGTCCCTCCCTCCAGTTTGCTATGACTGTGTCGGTGGAATGATGCACAAAGGTCGAGTGATGATTTCTGTCCACCCACAGGTTGGCGTGTCAACTTGATATCATCATCAGAATGTCACCAACGGACAGGAGCGGTGCGGCTAAATGTGGATCATTTGTGCCAATTCTCTGCAAAGAGACTGACAATCAGAACATTATTTTTGGTGTCAAATAAAACCAATGACAAACCATGCTTGAAACACAACACATGCAAATCAAGAAAAGGGGTGCCTGGACTTTGAAGGACAAGTTGCCCTAGATGAGTGTTTTCTCCATCTTCTCCCCCAGTGGCTTAGTGGTTAAGACGCTGAGCTTGGAGACTGGAAGGTTGGGTTTTGATACGCGAGGGCTGCACTTGGGGACGTGAAAGGAGTTTCATTTGAACATCCCATGAAGAGAGGTTCTCCAGCAAAAGTCCTTTCAACCCAGAGTAATCTCTGACAATAAATTATTGTTATAGTGAGTTTTTTTTTTTTTGCATTTCAATTCCCAGAAGCCCAAGTTAATTCCCCAAAGGGTCGGATGGCCATTTTGCTCTGCCTGCACGATGGGGGTGGCCATTTTGTCCCAATAGCTTCAAAGGGAGAACCCTTTTGTTTCTTGAATGCCCTTAGAGCCACATGAAATGGCATGGTGGGCCGGATCTGGCCCATGGGCCTTAGGTTGGGATCGCCTGTCTTAAAGGATGTCAGTTTTCTGCAGAGACAGTCTGTGCAAAGTATGAGAGAAAAAATTAGCACACAACTAAGACTCACAAGGTTTTTTTAAAAAAATCATAATTAAGGTTTCTTGTGCGATCAAGACACTATCTATTCATGAGAATTGACACTTGAGTGTTCTTTACAGTCTTATTGCAATATTGACATTTCCTGCATATTCTTAATGACTGCCATTGATTTTTCTATCAATTGGATAGAAAATGAATTACTGTTGGCTGAAAGAAGAGGGGGAAATCACTAAAACTCTCAGAGATGACGAGAGAAGCGCTTTGCATGTTTAGGACATGTTTTAGTCTTTCTCTGTGCAAACCTTTCTTTGGCAATCCGCAGAATCCCTGGAATTCTTTGATCCAGGATAAAATTGGAGGCTGGCTCAGAGGAAGACGTATGGGCAATGATTTTGCTACTGGGAATAACATGTGTGATTTACATGATATTGAGTGTGCTGATTCCAAACGTGAAGTCGGAATTTGCTTGCACGTACAGATTTTAAGGCATGCTTTAGCTCTTCAAATGGTCGGTAATTGGGTAATGTGTTTTTACATGGGAACATTGTAAGAATTGTAGCTACCGCTAGGCATGCAGCCACCTCAGCTGAATCACGTCCCCTGGTGACATGCATGTTCCAGCAGCGACCGGGCATGTCAGTGAGCTGATGTCAGAAATAAGGTGACATGGAGCAAGGGTTTGCCTCTAGTGCAAAACCATCTTATTGGATAGTACAGCTAAGCCATAGTGAGTCTGTTTTGAGTTAATGATGAGTAGGCACAGCTGTGTTAATAAACCAGACAATTTTTACTACATTAGTGGCAAATATACTCCACGTGATCAATGCAAGAACCCAACCAATAGGGTGAGATTTGCTAACTTAAGATCCTGACGTCCTAGGCAGAGTCGAACTTCAGATTTGGATTCAGCACATTTAATTAGTATAGGACACATGCAGGCGTGTGCTGGTATATTATGCACCAATAGCAATGTATGGGATTTCCCCCCCCCCAAAAAAAAAAAACCCAATAAGCGTCCCCACCAGTCCCTGTCCAGTGCCTTCCCATGGTGCCCTGCACACCACTGGACACATGGATTAGACCAAATAGCAGAGAATGTTTACTTTTTTGTGATGCAGTGTAATGAGACATGTCATAAAGGGGGTGGGGGGTGGAATAACCAATGTGGTACAGTAGACAGAGTCATGGAGAGCCCTGTCCTGAAAACCTTGCACAGCCAATGGAGAGGTAGAACTGGTAAAGTCACTCCTTAAATGTCTCACTTGACCTGAATATCCTTGTAGACTTGCAATGAGTTGCCTCCAATTTGATGGCAACGTAAGACACACAATAAAGAAGGGAAAGCTTTGGCCCTGGAACATCAGCTGCCCTATAAAGATAAGGGAAGTTCAAAAACACTTCCAAAAGAAATTGCCAAGTGCCCTGAGAATGATGGGAGGGGGAGCAGCAGCGGAGGAGGGAGAGATCAGTCATCTATTTTGTGAGGAAAAATAAAACTTTTAGGAAATTGAAGGACAAGTTTCATCTCCCCGCTATATAAGACAGCCCGAGTTTGTTTGTTTGTTTATTTATTTTTCTGATTTCTATTGCCACCCAACTCCAAAGACTCTGGGAGGTTCACAGAAAATAAAACCAATCACATTTTAAAAACCAATAAAAGCCCCATTAAAACTGAGTTGTCAGACCTAATGACAAGCTTGTCTCCGATTCCTTTCAGTCGCGTTAATCAGTCTGCTTCATTATCATTCCAGGTTTTCATCTCTAACCATCAGGTAGGTAGGTAGGTAGGTAGGTAGGTAGGTAGGTAGGTAGGTAGGTAGGTAGGTAGGTAGATAGATAGATAGATAGATAGATAGATAGATAGATAGATAGATAGATAGATAGATAGATAGAGAGGAAGGAAGGAAAAGAGAGAAAGATGATGGATAGATAGATAGATAGATAGATAGATAGATAGATAGATAGATAGATAGATAGATAGATAGATAGATAGATAGATAGATAGATAGATAGATAGATAGATAGATAGATTAGATAGATAGATAGAGAGGAAGGAAGGAAAAGAGAGAAAGATGATGGCTGGATGGCTGGCTGGATGAATGGATAGATAGATAGATAGATAGATAGATAGATAGATAGACAGATAGATAGATAGATAGATAGAGAGGAAGGAAGGAAGGAAGGAAAAGAGAGAAAGATGGTGGCTGGATGGATAGATAGATAGATAGATAGATAGATAGATAGATAGATAGATAGATAGATAGATAGATAGATAGATAGATAGATAGAGAGGAAGGAAGGAAAAGAGAGAAAGATGATGGATGGATGGATGGATGGATGGATGGATAGATAGATAGATAGATAGATAGATAGATAGATAGATAGATAGATAGATAGATAGATAGATAGATAGATAGGAAGGAAGGAAGGAAGGAAGGAAGGAAGGAAGGAAAAGAGAGAAAGATGATGCATGAGTGGATGATAGATAGATAGATAGATAGATAGATAGATAGATAGATAGATAGATAGATAGATAGATAGATAGATAGATAGATAGATAATTCTCTTAAACAGTAGCAAATCACCTTCCCTTTGGCTGGCGGTCATTAACAGTCCGCCGTCGAGGAAATGGCTTCAATGAATGAAATGTCAAAACAATGTAGCTTACTTTGGCCTCTCAGTGCAGCTGATGGATTTAAAGCATGATGATGTTATTACAAAGCTGTGCCTCGCAATAAACACTTGTGGTTGTCTGATGAATTCGGAGGCTGGCAGTTTACAAGGGCTGGTCAGGGATGACGGGGAAACTTTAACAGAAGCTCGAGCATTTAACCAAACGGAGGGTGTTTCATTTCTTTCTGGGTCTCCTGTCAACGGCTGTTAAAAATGGAGAACTCCAGGCCTCTAATGTTAAGCTCCCTAATTAGGTTTTGTGCTCGATGGCCAACTCCTGTCTCTTTCCCAAGCATCACGTTCTGAGTTCCTTCCGCTCATTCCTGCCCCGTGATATATAGTAGCTGTGGGTGAAGCCCTCCCGCCTGGAGATTGCCAATCATGGAAGCGAAATGCCAAAGGGGGTCTTACGGTACATTTATTAACCATTTAGGGTTCCATCTTGAGAAGCAATATAAACACAGCTTCTACAAAATGCCCTGGGATTCACTGATCACAGTAGCAGAAGCATTATTACATTGAAGACATGAAAACTGATTTTGGTTTGCACCCTGGGGAAATCAGATCAAAATGTAATGATTCCCCCATCTCTCGTTCTCGGTTTCTCTCTCTCTCTCTCTCAACTCTTCCCTCCCCTCTCTGCTGCTTTCCTTTGAAGATGGAAAGGGAAGCCGTGTTCATCGGGGACTTTTTTTGGGTTACTCCTCTTAGTTAGATGATTATGAGGTAGGGGAAAATACCGACAAGAAAACACAGGGGGATTCATCCATTCTCTTCATTGCCTTCTCCTTGGTACCCCCCCCCCCAACACTACTACTTTAAATGATGAAAGTGGCCTAGAAGAATTTAAAGTAGAAATATATATATATTTACTTACAGTTACTATTTATAGTGAAGGTAAAGCTCACCTTTGCTTGAAAGCCAGTCATATCTGACTCTAGGGTTCAGTGCTCATCTCTGTTTCACCACAGGCCAGACCTGGCCCACAGGCTTCAGGTTGGGAATTCCTGGGACAGAAGCTGAACAGAAGGCGGTACTACCCAATTTTATAATAACGTCCCAAGTTGGTTAATGAAGATTAAGTGACCGAAACTATTTTGTAATCATAAGTGAAATCCTGTTGTTGTTATTGTTCTAGTTGTTAGTTTAATGGTCTCCCCACCCCCAGTGCTTTCTGTAACTATGGATGGCTGTTCGTTCACACATCCTGCCTACTGTTAAACGCACTGAGCTTTCCGGAGGCAATTATGCACTTATTGCATTTCATTCTCTTCTCTCTCTTTTTTTTTTTTTTAAAAAGGGGCTGAAATGCAAATGGAAGCTGCGGTAGAAGCCATTATTTCGTGCTTTTCAGGAGATCCTTGTATTTTCCTTCCCTGGCCACTCAAACACCACAGCAGCCCCACTGAGAGCTATTAATGTGAATTAATTATTCCTGTGACCACCTTCTGTGCCTCCCCACTCAGACGGCGGCCTCTTAAATGCACGGTGCCCTGAAAAGACACATGTGTGAAAAACGGTATCGTTGCTGCTGCATTGTGACCCCCTGCTGAGTGCATCAACTTACACACAGATAAAGAAGAAATTGCTTGGCCCTTTCCAATGGGTGAAGTCTGGCTGCAAAAGAGCAGCGAGGTTTTCGTATCCCTCTTTGGCCCCGTAACCGTTCAGCAGATTATCCCAGGAGCCCAAGGTGCTAGACCTGGCACCCTACAAGAGTGTTGGACTACAAGACCCATTCTGGCACCCAGCAGCTTAGAAGCATGATGGCAAACCTTGGCACTCCAGTTGTTCTTGGACTTCAATTCACAGAAGCCCAAGTCTCTGTGAATCCGTACGTAGAGTAAACCCATTTGTGTGGATTCATAGAGACTTGGGTTTCTGGTAAATGAAGTCCAATAACAACTGGAGTGCCAAGGTTCGCTATCATTGTCTTAGACCAGAGATGGCTAACCTTGGCACTCCAGATGTTCTTGAACTTCAATTCCCAGAAGCCCTGATCAGCAGGAGGGCTGACTTGGTCTTCTGGGAATTAAAGTCCAAGAACATCTGGAGTGCCAAAGTTGGCTACTCCTGCCCTATTTCATGAAGATTTGAACCTGAGCCTTTCCATTTCCAATCTAGGCCAGTGATGTAAAACCGTGGCACTCCTGCTGATCAGAGCTTCGGGGAATTGAAGTTCAAGAACACCTGGAGTGTCAAGGTTTGCCATCACTGTCTTATGATGTCTCTCCTCTTTTATTTCTGAAGGGATGCTTAGCCATAGACTAGCTCAATGGAGCAATAAACCCAACCAGGACACTTAAGAGACCGGATCACCCCGAGAACATCTGTCCATCCAACCAGAGTGGTCCAGAGAGGCTCTCTGGTCATGCCATCAGCTAGAGAGGCTCATCTCTCTAACACGAGAAGGAGGGCCTTTTCTGTGTTCGCTGTTGTCCTATGGAACTTCCTGCCAAGAGAGTTGCTTCTCCAGACAGAGCTGCTGCCCTTCAGAAAGGGGGTAAAGACCTGGCTGGTGGGGCATGTGTGGGGTGCAGGCCATACGGTCAGCTCGGCCAGCTGGCTCCTTTGAATACTCCACCTCTCTCCCCGTTATCTGTTTAACTTTTTAATCTTTTTAAACTTGTAAATTTTTTAAATCTTGAAATGTGTTTTAATTGTGTGTTTTTTTAAATTTTGTAAGCTGCCCTGAGTCTATGGTTGAGGGTGGGATATAAATGTGATTAATAAACGAACGAACGAACGAACGAACCAACCAACCAACCAACCAACCAACCAACCAACCAACCAACCAACCAACCAACCAACCAACCAACCAACCAACAAACAAACAAACAAACAAACAAACAAACAAACAAACAAAAACAAACAAAAACAAACAAACAAACAAACAAACAAACTCATTAAAAGAGAAACTCAAGAATCCCCTGACTCTACATGTGGCCAATCAATCTTGTTACCTAATCTGTTGAATCCTGGTCTATGTCCTCCCCCTCACCTCGAAGAGGTTTTGATAGCCTTTCCCATGACTTAGCATCCTCCTACGATGAATCCTTTCTACTCGATGCACCCTTTCTCAGAAGTGGAGACGGTGGGAGAATGGAGATGCTCGCAGATCATCAAGATGAAGAAAAGGCTCTAATCATCTCTCCCGGTTTCATCTCTCATGCGTTCCACATCCTCCTGGCATGCTTTGGCTTAAAACATGTGCTCATAATCTTTATCTATTGTGTTATCCGTGTGCACATAGACACACAGAATCAGATATCTGCACACTCTGAAAAAGCCTTTGAAAGCAAGGTCTAATTGGGCAGCAGGGGCGTATTGGGGTGTGTGACACATAAAAGATGTATTTTGAGCGCAAAGGAGACCACCCGAAGCTGTCTGTGAAGATGTGGAAACTGAAAAATCCCTTTATTTCAGGCATCAATCTTTGTTCAGGGAGGATCACAAGGCGTCGTCCAGAACTTTTGGCATAGGGTTTGCATTAAGAAAAGTAGTGCTTTAAAAAAGAAAGATAATAATGCTCCATAATGCTTCTTGCACAGGAGGAGGAGAAGGTTGAAATATGACCTGAATACTATTGCTCTTTCCTCTTAGGTTAAAGGGAAGGACAGAAGTTGCATTTTCACTAGAAGTTGCATCTTCAGTAAGACAAACAAACAAAAACCATTATCACAGGAGGCTTCGAGCTTTGAAACGGCCTCATTCGTTTCCTTCCTGCATCTGCTCTGCAGAGACTGTACCAGAATTTGGCGCATCTCATCATCCGGCCGCCAGGACAGTTTCTTCTTCAGCACCACGGACAGCGTTATTAATCT